>JAWDGP010000872.1:337500-380000 GCA_033675545.1 Elysia crispata
GGTACAAGAGACGATTGAGTGACATAATCTGCTGGTACAAGAGACGATTGAGTGACATAATCTGCTGGTACAAGAGACGATTGAGTGACATAATCTGCTGGTACAAGAGACGATTGAGTGACATAATCTGCTGGTACAAGAGACGATTGAGTGACATAATCTGCTGGTACAAGAGACGATTGAGTGACATAATCTGCTGGTACAAGAGACGATTGAGTGACATAATCTGCTGGTACAAGAGACGATTGAGTGACATAATCTGCTGGTACAAGAGACGATTGAGTGACATAATCTTTGCGTACAAGAGACGATTGAGTGACATAATCTGCTGGTACAAGAGACGATTGAGTGACATAATCTTTGCGTACAAGAGACGATTGAGTGACATAATCTGCTGGTACAAGAGACGATTGAGTGACATAATCTTTGCGTACAAGAGAAGCTATAGGGATAGCGAGATATCTAGAGCATCATTGAGAAAAAAAAGAAGTTATGTGGTAGTATAATCTAATGACAAATTAGACGATATAGTACCATAATCTGATGACAAACCAGATCATGATGGGAGGAAATCTAATGACAAACGAGACTATAGTGGACATAATCTGGTAATTAAATAGAGATTGCTTTACAGCATAAGGAACGCGACATGATTTCCATACAAGTTATATATATAATTATGTTTATACATATAATGTGTAAAATGTAAATACAATATATGGCCTCTTCATACAATATGAAGTAGGCTCTGAGAGATTATAGAACGCTCCATCAATGTGACATAAGGTTCAAAGCATACAATTTTAAAGTGTGGAACTCTTGAGAAAACTTCGGTACACTCAAATTATTATAATTTCACTAATGAATAAAATTATCATCTCGCCGCTACAGGCGGAAATTCATGACTTTGGAATTTTAAGTGCATGATGCTCTTTAAATTCCTTCTCTCCCATAATTGAAAAGAAGTTGAGAAAGGCATTAAGTTTGACATTTTGCTGTTGTAAAAGATCTAAGCTTTTTAAGTATACCATAAAACAGATCCTCTGCGTTCTTTCTTTTGACTTTTCACACCAACCTGGAAGAGATCCCCCTGAGACCACCCACCGACCAGATACATGTCTCCCTCATGAGCCTGGACCGGAAGCGCTCCTTGGGAAGAGGGTCCCTCCAGCCAGAGCAGAGGTGAGCAGAGCCCAGTATCCGGGTTGTGCAGGAAACCCTGGGAACCCCGGAACTTGGTCAGAGAACGACTCGCACATGTGAGAGCTGTAGGGACACCGCTCCAGCCACTAGGGGTCAGTCGATTGGGGACATTGGGGAGGAAAGACATCGGGTTGACCTTAGCGTATTGCACTTGTGCTCCATATTCACTGCTGGACGGGACTGAAGAAAAAGTAGAGGTAGGATCTCAAAAGTTGAGGGTTCATGGAGCACGTAAAATATCAAGTGGTACCTGGTTTCAACTCACAAGTGATTCCATTGCAACAGTCATATTAGGATCTTTAAACTTCTAAGACTAATTGGAATAATTGAAAATATTTTTAAGAAGAGAATTGACTGTTTGTATTATTTAAAAGTTTTAAATTCCACAATTGTCTCGGTTAATTTTTTTTCGCTCGTGGAGTGGACATTAAGCTTTACTAAAAATCATAAAACCTACATTCATTTGAAATGAGAAAAATTGTCGTCACTTCATTGACTTATAATATCGTCATGACGCTAACAAAATGAAAGCGATCAAAATAACACATGCGCAGCCTTATTAATTATTCTGTTTTCATCAATTTATAAATTAAAAAAAACCCCAATAAACTGGACCAAAAATTAAAGGTGTTACAGCGAAAACAGAAAATGAAAAATTCGGCTATTGTTTTATATTTTTTTCATGCTTTTCTGCTGACAGTTTTTATTTATTTATTTATTTATTTATTTATTTATTTATTTGCTTATTTATTTATTCATTCATTTATTTTTTTACCTTTTGTGCAATTTATTTCAAAGTTAAAATATTTACATGATGGAATAAGATAGATAGTTCACTCATAGTGGACAGAGGTGATGAAAAATTAACAGCTAATCAATCAATCAATCAATCAATCAATCAATCAATCAATCAATCAATCAATTAGTCTGCTGTCTGAGTTGGTTTGACAAGGAGAACAGTTTCAGTGACGCCACCCATTGCTGACGACCGCACAAAGTTATGTTCATTGTTTTCGGTTTGATGCGGACACTGTCTGCTCTCTTAGCTCTAAGATATCAATTCTCAACTAACTTTTATTGGATGATTTGAGGCTGCTCAAGGCTATTTCTTTGAAAGTCTTCAAGTAACTTCTGCTTAGCATTGTCTCTATTTTGACTTCTAGCAATATACCATTTACCTTTTTGAAAACCAGTTTTCAGGCACGATTGATCAACGCACGGAATCTTTTTTTCTTTTTATTTTTTTGCGAAGTTTTATAATCAAGAATTTATAAGTGACAAACAGATCCGATGCGTTGAAAGATAACTAAAAAAAGAACAGAACATTGTTAATTTTCGCATTTTTTATGCTTTTTAAAGATTTATTTTCCTTGTTTATCTTACTCTGTTTTTTTTTCCATTTTCTGGATATTGGTTTGGGTATTCATTAATTTCCACAATCATATTTATTGTTGGGTTTGATTTAGTTAATTTATTTTTATTTTTATCTTTTTAAGGTTGCGATTGAAAACAATCAGATGTATGTATTTCTTTAGAAAGAAAGTATTGAAAGGAAATATTTATATAAACTAAACCCTTGAGGCACCCACCTGTCACCAAGAAACTTCCTGCAGAAATCCATTCAGACAAGATAAGAACACTAATTAGAAAAGTCATTTTCAAAGATTATTGATATCTCACAAAAAAAGTATATATACAAGGTTGTTTTACAAGCAAATATAAAAGATAAAACTATAAAACTTTTATTCAAGCGGTTTTGATGTATGTACGTCCTCTAATTACACAAATGACAACTGTGATTTATTTGTAAAATTCTCATGAAAATTTTAGAAACTTTAAACTTTTCATAGTTGCTCGACTTTCAGTCCCCAGTGACTCGACTGCAAACTGTAGGGAAACGTCTTGCCGTTATTCACGAGCTGTAATCTCGTTTTGATAGATTTGCCCTTACAGAATTGTTCATTTTTTCCTCATCTAACCCGTGAAGTATGGAGCTGGGTTGCTCCAATGATCGTGCAGTTTGCTAAGTATATCGAAGTTTATAGACGAGACATCCAGGTATAGCTGTTGTAGCTCTGTACAGATCGTTCCCAGTTATTGTCTTAGTCTGCCGCACTCAACACTTGAAAAATGGCCGCAGCTTTGAGGTAAAACAATTGATCGATGTTGATTGATTGATAATTTATTGTTTCAAAATAATGCGCACCTAAAGAGTGAAATTTATTGTTAGTTTTTCAAATACATTTTTGGTTAAGTGCTTTTATAAGAAATAAGTTTCGAGACAAAGTCTCAATACAAACACCCAGAAGCTTTACTTCTCATCTTATTCTCATCAATGTTGAATCAAACAATCTTTTGTTTCAATCCATATTTGAGGATCAATGTCATACTTAAAAGCTCAAACTGGGAGAAAAAAGATTTAAGAATTTAGAGTACACAATCATCAATGAAGCGAGAATTTTCAATAGGCTACATGTCATTGTTGCGAGAAATTCCTTTAGTTACCAACAGTAATTTAAAAACCGCAAAAGTTTCTTACCAAGCATGCGCCATATTACCTTATAAGTTTTTCTCAAGCTACGCCTTAACATGAATTTCCTGAGGAAACGCTGCGCACAGAAAATTCTTACTTATAACTTTAATTTGATTTTGGTGCAAGAAAATCTTTTAGGACGAAATTTCGAGCACCTTCCTTGTGGCAGTTGTATACTGCAATTTTAAAATCAATGTTTAAATCTCTCAGCAGTTGTCTCCATCAGATGAGAAGCCAGAACTTTATATTTGAGCGCTTTATCGAATTGGGGTCCTCATTAATTTTTTTCTCTCCATTTTCTCTGACTATTTCATATTTCTTCGTTATTACTCTCTCCTCCAGTTTCAGTGTCTTGTTTACACTTTCTCTCTCTCTCTCTCTCTCTCTCTCTCTCTCTCTCTCTCTCTCTCTCTCTCTCTCTCTCTCCCTCTCTGTCTGTAATCCTTTGTTTCCCACTCTTGTTTAACATTTTACACTCTCTCTGATTCTTTGTCTTGTTTACCATCCTTAACCTCTCCCTCTGTTTCTGTCTCTGTTGTACTATACGATCTCTTTCTCGACGTTTTTGTCTCTCCTCTCAACCCTTTCACTCTCCTTCTGATTCTGTCTCTTATTTACCATTCTCTCTGTCTTCATTCCTATTACTAGTTAATCCTCTTTCTATACCCTCTGTTTCTGTCCCTAGTTTATGATCATATGTCAAACGCACTGTTTTCGTCCCTTTTTTTCCCAGTGTTTCTCTTTATTTCTGCTTCTTTATTTTGTTTGCCATCTTTTCTCTCCTATTTATTTCTGTATTTTTTAAAATAATTTTTCTCTCTCCTTCTGTTTCTGCCAGTATTTCCCTCATTTTCTGTCTCTCTCTAGCGCTGTTTTTATCTCTTGTTTCTTGTTCTCTTTCCGTCCGTCTCTTTCTGTCTCTTATTGAATATTTTTTCTTTTGGCACTATTTCTATTTATTCACGAAGTGTTATGTGTGCTTAATTTTCTTTAAAGTTCGACAAGATGATATACTGATATATTTCTCAAGATATGCTCAATTTTGCAACCGTTACAGCAACGAATAAGAGTTTATGAGATTAAGATCATAATTTTCAGATCAGTACGACTATGATTCTTCTATCAGATATAGATAACATTTATTGCCTCGTTAACCGAGATAGATTGTATTAATCTTGCTCTTCAAAAGAGGAAAAGATATTTAAATATAAAATAGTATAGCAAAAAAAAAATCGTTTTTAAATTTTAGCTCGAGTTTATTCAACACTGTCAAAGAGATTTTTGGAAACTAAAAAATTGAATGGAAGGCGACATATTTTTTCAACTACCTCAATGAAAAAAAAAGATAAACAAAAAAGGGACATGAATAGAGAGATCGAGAGGGCATGGTAACCAAGAAAAAAAAACCACCCGGGAAGAGAAAAAATGGTGACCAAGAGGTAAAAAAGAGGCACAGAAAGAGAATGGTAAATATCAAACAGAAGCAGAGAATAAATAGGGAAAAGAGAGACAGAAACAGAGATAAAGGGAAAGGGAAAGAAGGTAAACAAGAGACGAAAATAAAGCAAAAGAGATAGAAGGTAAACAAGTGACAGCAATAGAGAGAAATGAATAAAAGGTAAACAAGAGACAGAAATAGAGAAAAAGGGACAGAAGGTAAACAAGAGACAGAAATAGAGAGAAAGGGACAAAAGGTAAACAAGAGACAGAAATAGAGAAAAAGGAATAGAAGTCAAACAAGAGACAGAAATAGAGAAGAAGGGTTAGGAGGTAAATAAGAGACAGAAATAAAGAGAAAGGGATAAAAGGTAGACAAGAGACATAGATAGAGAGAAAGTGTTAGAAGGTAAACAAGAGACAGCAATAGAGAGAAAGGGATAGAATGTAGACAAGAGACAGAAATGGAGAGAAAGGGAAAGAAGGTAGACAAGAGACAGAAATATAGAGAAAGAGATCGAAGTCAAACAAGAGACAGAAACAGATTACAAAGGGATAAAAGGTAAATAAGAGGCAGGAATAGAGACAAAGGGATAGAAGGTAAACAAGAGACAGAAATAGAGGAAAAAGGGATAGGAGGTAAATAAGAGGCAGAAATAGAGAGAAAAGGATAGAAGATAAAAAATGGCAGACGCAGGGAATCAAAGAAGACATACACAAGGAATCAAAGCGAGAGAACTGTAAAAACGACATAGAAACAAAGGTAAAGAGAATGAAAAACAAGGGAAAGAAACAAGGGTAAAGAGAATGAAAAACGAGGGAAAAAACAAAGGTAAAGAGATTCAAAAACAAGGGAATGAAACGAAGGTAAAGTGAATGAAAAACAAGGGAAAGAAACAAAGATAAAGAGAATGAAAAACAAGGGAAAGAAACAATGGTAAAGAGAATGAAAAAAAGAGAAAGAAACAATGGTAAAGAGAACGAAAAACAAGGGAAAGAACCAAAGGTAAAGAGAAAGAAAACAAGGGAAAGAAACAACGGTAAAGAGAACGAAAAACAAGGGAAAGAACCAAAGGTAGAAAGAATGAAAAACAAGGGAAAGAAACAACGGTAAAGAAAACGAAAAACAAGGGAAAGAACCAAAGGTAGAGAGAATGAAAAACAAGGGAAAGAATGGTAAAGAGAACGAAAAACAAGGGAAAGAACCAAAGGTAAAGATAATGAAAAACAAAGGAAAGGAACAACGCTAAAGAGAATGAAAAACAAGGGAAAGAAACAAAGGGATAGATATACCGATACAAAAGACTGAATAGGAGGGACAGAGAGAGAATATTAAACGTCACGCATCAAACGAAGAGAAGAGAGAATAGTCCCAAAAAACTGAAAAAGAAGGAAGGAGAACTGTGAATAAATTGGAAACTACAGGGAGCAACAACGATGAATTAGAAGGAATAGAAGGGGAAAAAAAGAGACAAAAAGCGAAGGAGTAAGAGAAAGTTTACAAGAAATAGAAAGAGATAGAGAGAAAACGCTAATTAAGAGACATAAAAGGAAGTATACTATATAGAGGTAGTTGAAACCAAGATACAGAGATAATTATGGGCAAGAGTGTTAGTAGTTAATACATAGAAACATAGAGGCAAAAAGAGAATGGTAAAAATAACACATAAACAGAGTAACAGAAAGAGAATAATGAAAATGACACATAAACAGAGAGACAGAGAGAGAGAGAGAGAGAGAGAGAGAGAGAGAGAGAGAGAGAGAGAGAGAGAGAGAGAGAGAGAGAGAGAGAGGTAAACAAGAAACAAACAGACGAAGAGAGGATGGTAAAATAAATCACAGAAACAGAGAGACAGAGAGAGAGGGAGAGAGAGAGGGAGAGAGAGGGAGGGAGGGAGAGAGAGAGAGAGAGAGAGAGAGAGAGAGAGAGAGAGAGAGAGAGAGAGAGAGAGAGAGAGAGAGAGAGTGGTAAACAAGAAACAAACAGACGAAGGGAGCATGGTAAAATAAATCACAGAAACAGAGAGACAGAGAGAGAGGGAGAGAGAGAGAGAGAGAGAGGGAGGGAGAGAGAGAGAGAGAGGGAGAGAGAGAGAGAGAGGTAAACAAGAAACAAACAGACGAAGGGAGGATGGTAAAATAAATCACAGAAACAGAGACATAAAGGAAGGATTGCCAACAAGTGAAGGAACTATAGGATCATAGAGTGAATGAGGGGAGGGAGGTAACTGTAAACGAGAGACAAAAACCGAATAAGAACAAGTTATCCAGAAATAATATACGAGGGAAAGAGAGAAAATGGTAAATAAGAACTAAATACAGAGGCAGAGAGAGAATGGCAACTGGAGATCGAAAAAAAGAGAGAGAATGCAATAGAGTGACAGAGAAACAGCGGCACATGAGACATACTCAGAGAAGATGGCAAAATAGCAAAGAGAATAAAAATGAGAGAGAATTAAAACAAAGGGACACAGAAAAAGGTAAAAGGAATAGAGAAGAGAAGAGAAGATAGAGAGATAGATAGATAGAACAAAAAAGACAGAATATAATAAGAGAGAGAGAGAGAAAAAAAAAGATTTAGACAGAAAGAGAGAGAGATACAGAGAGAGAGAGAGAGAGACAGAGACAGACAGACAGACAGACAGACAGAGGAAAACATAAGATAGAGTCAGAAAGAGAGAACAAATGATTAAAAAAAAGAGAGAAAGATATGAAGAGGCAGAGAAAATGGTAAACAAAACACAGAATTAGATGTAAAATGATTAACAAGAAAAATGATAAATGGACAGAGATGAAGTTCAAGAAAATGATTTGATTATAAGGAGTGAAGAAAAACTAACAAAAAAAAAATGAAAAAGATCAGTGAGCATAATTGGCAAGCGATACGAAGAGAAGAAGAGATATAATGGTAACGAAAAAAAGAGAGATGAAATAATAAACAAGAATTGAAAAAAAAAATAGAAAGATAAAATTAATTAAGAGAAAAAAAGAAGGAGAATGGTAAAACCAGAGAGGCAAACAGAACAGTAAATAAGAGACTGAAACAGAGGGAAAAAAGTGAATGGTTAACAAGAAACAGAAAAAAGGGGAGATAATGTAAGGTAAGGCGGGACAAAGGGAATCGGAAAAAAAAGACAGAAGCAAAGTGACAATGAAAGAACATAGATATTTGATGAGAGAAAGAGAGAGAGAGAGAGAGAGAGAGAGAGAGAGAGAGAGAGAGAGAGAGAGAGAGAGAGAGAGAGAGAGAGAGAGAGAGAGAGAGAGAGAGAGAGAGAGAGAGAGAGAGAAAATATCGGAAAAAAGAGACAGAAACAGAACGAGGGAGTACATGCTAAACAAGAAACAGAAACAAAAGGAGAGAAAAAAAGCGAAGGGCATGAAAGGTAGTCCTGGATGAGGGGAGACAAATAGAGTTAGCGGGTATGGTTTTCTTTAAGAATAACCTAGCATTGTCAGGCCGTACACAAACCAGTTGGCAATTCCAGACTTTGACTCAGTCCATTGTTTAATTGATCGTTTGTAATTAATTGGTATCTTATCGAATTAAGTAAACTGTTGCGACATTAAAGTATTAAATATCTTTGTATATCATTGCTACAGGGATGCTGGTGTTAATTTTCCCCTGAAGGGTTCCTGCATCAAAAACAAATTATTTCTCCATAGCAGAAATTTAAAGTTAGAAATTTTCTGTAAAAAGTCTTTACTCAGAAAAAAAGAAATGGACTGTGAGTGTCAGCTTAAGACCTCGTTTTAACGGATAAATTGGCGCTTGATTACAAAGAAGCTTTTGTCCTTTGTGAAAGGAATTTCGATGAACATTTATATTCATTTAGGGATTCTCAATCCTTTGTTGATATTAGAACTTGAATTCTTTTCCTTCACATTTGAGCTATTCATCACTAGATCGATATGTTCTACTGAGTTGAAAGAAAATACGTTTTGGTTGAAAGAGAATAAGGATGTTATAGATCTTGATATTTGAAGTAAGAACTTGTGTTCCATGCTCTAATTCATATCAATACACTGAAATATTATAACGTTCTTTGTAAAGCAGGCAATTAGATTCATCAGTAAGGGGAAAATGGACTGCAGTCAACTTATGAATCAATCAATCAACGTTGATCAATTGTTTTTCTCTTAGAGCTAGGGCGACTTTTGAGTGTTGCGCGCTGCAGACTAAGACTAGACTATGAAAGTCTGTACACAGCTACAGCAGCTCAACCGGAACTTCTCGTCTATAAACTTCGATATTCGATCAAACCACCTGTTGATTGGTGAAGTACAGAACCATTCTGATGAGACAAATTAAAAAAAATCGTCTAGGGTATATCCTCCAAACCGAGAGGACTGCTCGGAAAAAAAAACCGCTAAGACTTTTCTATACAGTTTGCAATTAAGTCATTTGGGACTAAAATTAGTATCAGCCGTTTTTTTTTAAGTTTTTGCTGCGAATTTGACCGATAAACCATTATTGTCGTTTGTGAAATCAGAGGATGTACAAACGCCCCCACGACTTGAAGAAAAGTGGCATTTCTTGCGTGTACTTACAGTGCAAAAATATAATTTTTTTTTGTTCAATATTATACAAAACTTACTTCATTACACAACATCTTTGAAAATAACTTTTCCAATTAGCGTTCTAATCTTCACTGTGTGGATTGCTGCAGAAAGATTCTTTATGATCGGATAGGTCTCTCAGTGTTTATTTCTATATTGATATTCTATTTTTCCAGTTTTTTTTTTAAACGCTTTCGATTTTGTCCAAGCTGCTCCTAAAAAGAAAAAAGGTTCTAAAATCAGTAAAATAAAAAATGGACAAAAAATGTTATGAAGAAATGAACGAATATGTAAATGGAAATATTTATAAATAATAATAATAATAATGAAAAAAACAAAAAAAAAACCGAAACAATTACACAACATAAAAAACACACCCAAGGAGAACAAGAAAAATACCGACTATGTGTTAAAACGAGAACGGAGTACATTACAAATATTGTTTTATTTTCACAGGGTTACACGTGTCTGTCTTTTCTGATCTTAGATTCAAAACTTTGAAAAAAAAAATGAAGATTTTGTGCAAAGGCCAAATTGCAACAAGAAAAAAAGTAAAGACAATGTTTACCATTAGGAGTCTTTTCAAGAAATCGTTGAAACGTTTTGCCTGCAAGGTAAAATCATCTATAAAAAGATGAGTTGTCACCTGATACATTGCAGCTAGGAAATCATAGCTAGTGCGGTTTCTTTGCCAAACATTCCTTTACAAAATCTGAAGGATTTATACACCGACAGAGCGAAATCAACCAGCAATCTTTGCCCGGTCGACAGCAATGTGTGAAGCTACTGAAACTGTTCTCCTTGTCAAATCTGCAGAGATAGCGCCAGTAGAAGGGCAAGAAATATTTGAGAGAGTGTCGCTAGTTTGGATTCAGAGATGCTGGAGAAAGAAAAAAAGAACGAGACTAAATTGTTCTGCGAGAGCGAAGCGCTAAAGTTAGGAAACTATAGCTCAAGTGATTATAAGAATTGATTGATTGATTGAGAACTTTTTAGCAGCCCAGTCCACCATAAGTGGTGACACCAAGGCTTACTTCTATTGCTGTTCTATCAATATTCCAAATCATGAAAATTTTAATTTTGAAACAAAGGGTTAAAAACTTTTTTTAAAACGTCACAAGAAAATGATAAAGTCTACTCATGGTTTTGTCAAGACATTATCTGAAATAAAATTTGATAGAATTGACTGGCCCTAGGACTGTTTTAAATGTGTTAATAAGATAAGACTTTATGTAACATACTTAAAGCTGTCAGGTAGAATCACTCCTCCCCAGGCCTTTAAATGATAAAAAGACATACCAAATGAACAAAACAGAAGAAGTAGTGCTTCTTTGTTTTGGTTACAAGTTCTTTTTTCAATGAACAAGCGGTAATGTTTATTGCAAATAAATGAATGCTTCATTATTGTTGTTAAAGCCAAACGCCCAGTCAAAAACTAAAGTTCAATCTGCACTGCTGAAATTCAAAACTTTTGGGCAAAATAATTCAATTTTTTTCTAAACTACTTTTCTTGCAAAATGGTGTATTGTCAGAACTTTAATTCGTCTTTCGATTTTAGAGATTTTATTTCTTCTTCTTCAGCAGTTGAGATTTACAGATGAACTACATAAATCCAGGGAGCATTGTCTTGATATATTGTTTATTGTTCTGTTTCATAGTTAATATTTCTAGTTTCAGAAGTTGTTTTTAAGAGTTAAGAAACCATGATTATCCTCGATCTGTATATTGAAGTCAAGATATAGTTTTATTTCAAGCGATAATCCACAGAGACTGAAAGTTTTGCTTATAGTCACAGCAGAGTCAATCTGAATTTGATATACATGTAGCTCTAGAACCGTATAAAAATCTCTATATCCAAGTCCAGACTCATCCCAGGAATTTTCCAGGATTATTGACTTCTAAAATCTATGGAAAAGAAACAATCAATAATTTAAACTTCAAGACAAAAATGTATCAAGCGCAAATCTATTTAACTTATAAAAACGTTTCTCTTTTATTACAGCTTCTTTAAACTGCGAATAAAAACAAGTTACAAGAGTTGTGTAAAATACAATTTTTTACTTTGCCTTTAAACCTTCAAATCTAAATTGGTGACTGTTTATACTTTTATTTTTACAATTCTTACACAGACTCGGTTATACATATGTCTTAACTATTTATCATTGAAGAATACCTTGTTTCAAGAGTTATGATTTGGCCATTCTGCCTATTTATCTATAACCTCCTTAAGTTTAGTTAGAAAAGTCACAATTGAGAAGCCTAATTATTTTAAATAAGCTACAGTCCCCATTTCGAATAATTTCTAACCGACTCATTATAATTTGCGAAGCTTTATAAAAAAATATAAATCATAAATCAATGTAACGGTATTTGTCAATGCAATACATGTATGGTAGTTACGTCCGGAATATGCAATCTTATATAAAAAAAAAGATATAGTACATTAATCAAGATTTTTTTCCTTCAAAGCTTATTTGGAAAAGATATTTGGAGAGATTATAGGGAGTGTCCTATTTCACAAGGTTGTTGGATTGGATAGGATTTAATTCCAAGGCTTTGCGAGTTGCGATGAAATAGCTATCGTATCACGCGACCCTGAACACATACTAGAGATTTAAAGATATAGAGCAATCATGTAGTCATTTGCCTGATGATTTTGAAAATGGTCACAGTAGAGAGGCTTATTTCACTCTAGCTGAATCTGGAGCACCATGGAGAAACTAGAATGCTTAGATCCTTAATCAACTAATGAACGACAACATTCATGTTATACTAAAAAGGGCGAAGTTTTTATTTTCATTCATATACATAAAAATTATCAATCTGGCCTTTCTTTGCATCTTATTTCACACGACGAGTGCTACTGATCTCTATTAAAATCTCTCTCTCCAAAAGAAAACAAAGCATTGACTCTCAGGACATACACGTGTAAATCACAAAGATAATTTGTGTATTTATATTTGTTAGAGCCATAGTTGGAAAGGGAACAGTTTGATAAATTTGACCGAATCTCAAATAGTGTATAAGCCATCTCCACTTCCAGTTTTGTGTGTCATTGGCAATATTTGCTATTGTTTAAAAAAATATTTTTATATTACTTAATTATGTTTTAGACCACTCTTTGTCTTGTATATAAGTTAAGTGCCCATCAACTTTCAACTTTTGAGATCCTACCTCTACTTTTTCTTCAGTCCCGTCCAGCAGTGTATATGGAGCACAAGTGCAATACGCTAAGGTCAACCCGATGTCTTTCCTCCCCAATGTCCCCAATCGACTGACCCCTAGTGGCTGGAGCGGTGTCCCTACAGCTCTCACATGTGCGAGTCGTTCTCTGACCAAGTTCCGGGGTTCCCAGGGTTTCCTGCACAACCCGGATACTGGGCTCTGCTCACCTCTGCTCTGGCTGGAGGGACCCTCTTCCCAAGGAGCGCTTCCGGTCCAGGCTCATGATGGAGACATGTATCTGGTCGGTGGGTGGTCTCAGGGGGATCTCTTCCAGGTTGGTGTGAAAAAAGGTTTAACATAAAGATATCTTTCGTGATGTATCCAAAGTGCATAGATCTTTTACTGCAACAAAATGCCAATTCAAATACCTTTTTTGACTTACGCAAAAAAATTTAGGTAGGAGGATTTTAAGAAATATTATGTCAGTAAAAACACTTAAATCGTTTTTCCAACAGCCACTTGATAATTTTACCCATGAGTGAAATTACAATATGAGTTTACAGAATCTTACTGAAAGAAATATAGACTATGTAAAAAGGGACACGAAAAGTTCCAATTTGAATGTATGGTTTCGCTTTATAAGCGTTTCTTTAAATGTGTCATGGGCTTTAAAAAAAGCCCTGTTTGTCACTCGGTCTACAGATCATGTCACAAAATCGTAACACTATCTAAATTATATCCCATAATAAAAGCATATATGTCGATCCGATTTTAAGATTTTTTATGTTTTCTGTAATCTTTTTAACACCATCTTCAGGTTAGTCCAAAGATTATACCGCACAATTTTTAAGTTTTCCTGATTACATCACTCAATCGTCTCTTGTACCAGCAGGTTATATCACTCAATTGTCTCTTGTAGCCACAGATTATGTCACTCAATCGTCTCTTGTACCAGCAGGATATATCACTCAATCGTCTCTTGTACCCACAGATTATGTCACTCAATCGTCTCTTGTACCCACAGATTATGTCACTCAATCGTCTCTTGTACCCACAGATTATGTCACTCAATCGTCTCTTGTACCCACAGATTATGTCACTCAATCGTCTCTTGTACCAGCAGGTTATATCACTCTATCGTCTCTTGTACATACAGGTTATGTCACTCAATCGTCTCTTGTACCTACAGGTTATGTCACTCAATCGTCTCTTGTACCAGCAGTATATCACTCTATCGTCTCTTGTACCAGCAGGTTATGTCACTCAATCGTCTCTTGTACCAGCAGGTTATGTCACTCTATCGTCTCTTGTACCCACAGGTTATGTCACTCAATCGTCTCTTGTACCAGCAGGTTATATCACTCTATCGTCTCTTGTACCCACAGGTTATGTCACTCAATCGTCTCTTGTACCAGCAGGTTATGTCACTCAACCGTCTCTTGTACCAGCAGATTATGTCACTCAACCGTCTCTTGTACCAGCAGGTTATGTCACTCAACCGTCTCTTGTACCAGCAGGTTATATCACTCTATCGTCTCTTGTACCCACAGGTTATGTCACTCAATCGTCTCTTGTACCAGCAGGTTATATCACTCTATCGTCTCTTGTACCCACAGGTTATGTCACTCAATCGTCTCTTGTACCAGCAGGTTATGTCACTCAACCGTCTCTTGTACCAGCAGATTATGTCACTCAACCGTCTCTTGTACCAGCAGGTTATGTCACTCAACCGTCTCTTGTACCAGCAGGTTATGTCACTCAACCGTCTCTTGTACGAGCAGATTATGCCACTCAATCGTCTCTTGTACCCACAGGTTATGTCACTCAACCGTCTCTTGTACCAGCAGGTTATGTCACTCAACCGTCTCTTGTACCAGCAGGTTATATCACTCTATCGTCTCTTGTACCCACAGGTTATGTCACTCAATCGTCTCTTGTACCAGCAGGTTATATCACTCTATCGTCTCTTGTACATACAGGTTATGTCACTCAATCGTCTCTTGTACCTACAGGTTATGTCACTCAATCGTCTCTTGTACCAGCAGTTATATCACTCTATCGTCTCTTGTACCAGCAGGTTATGTCACTCAATCGTCTCTTGTACCAGCAGGTTATGTCACTCAATCGTCTCTTGTACCCACAGATTATGTCACTCAATCGTCTCTTGTACCAGCAGGTTATATCACTCTATCGTCTCTTGTACCCACAGGTTATGTCACTCAATCGTCTCTTGTACCAGCAGGTTATGTCACTCAATCGTCTCTTGTACCAGCAGATTATGTCACTCAACCGTCTCTTGTACCAGCAGGTTATGTCACTCAACCGTCTCTTGTACCAGCAGGTTATGTCACTCAATCGTCTCTTGTACCCACAGATTATGTCACTCAATCGTCTCTTGTACCAGCAGGTTATATCACTCAATCGTCTCTTGTACCCACAGATTATGTCACTCAATCGTCTCTTGTACCAGCAGGTTATGTCACTCAATCGTCTCTTGTACCCACAGGTTATGTCACTCAATCGTCTCTTGTACCAGCAGGTTATGTCACTCAATCGTCTCTTGTACCAGCAGGTTATGTCACTCAATCGTCTCTTGTACCAGCAGGTTATGTCACTCAATCGTCTCTTGTACCAGCAGGTTATGTCACTCAATCGTCTCTTGTACCAGCAGGTTATGTCACTCAATCGTCTCTTGTACCAGCAGGTTATGTCACTCTATCGTCTCTTGTACCCACAGGTTATGTCACTCAATCGTCTCTTGTACCAGCAAGCTATATCACTCTATCTATTAGTATATCTATCTATCAAGCTATCTGTCTATATTACTATCCTTCTATCTATCTCTCTATCTATCTCTTATTGAAACATGAAACATCTTACGGCATATTGATCCCGCGCCACTCCTTGGTTTATATACAAAGTAATAGCACATTAAACACGATTGACTTGAACTATAGAAAATAACGGCTAAGCTTGAAAGAAGTGATGGTTTCAGAATAAAAAAAACAAGGCGTTTATTCATCGGTTCAGATCCATAACTGTTATAAAACAATAGCTTTAACACTGAGTTTGATCAGCTGTGAAGATCAATACCCGCACACACACACACACACACACACATATATATATATATATATATATATATATATATAGAGAGAGAGAGAGATAGATAGATAGATAGATAGATAGATAGATAGATGGATAGATCGATAGATAGATAGCGAAGAAACAATAACCAAAACAATAATAATAAAAGAATAACAACAACAAGAACAAAAGAAAAAACGAAAACCCATCAACTAGAACAAATTGTTTATTGGATATATATTTACTACTTTCTTATTATTGCCACAAGACAGCTTTCTCTCTCTCTCTCTCTCTCTCTCTCTCTCTCTCTCTCTCTCTCTCTCTCTCTCTGTCTTTCTCTGTCTTTCTCTGTCTTACTGTATATATAGTTATAAAATCTTTCTCAGTGTCTGTCTTTCTTTTTCTGTTAATCAGTCTGCCTCTCTCTGTGTCTATCTGTCTCTCTCTCTGTCTGTCTCTGTTTCTGTCTCTTTCTCTCTCTCTGTCTGTCTGTCTGTCTGTCTGTCTGTCTGTCTGTCTCTCTCTCTCTCTCTCTTTTCTTTATTTATTTCTTTGTACTGGATTTTTCTCTGTCTTTCTCCATCACGACGGTTAAAATCTTTATAAGAGCTGTGCACAATCTTTGACTCACTTGAGCTTATGATGACTTGCTCCCACAATGCCCCCTGCTGCTAGGCGAGCATGCTGACAGCTTCACTCATAATGAAGTTGGATCATCATAAGCTAAGGACACTAATGGGGCATCATCAGCCCTGTATTGTTAAATTTGTCTGAAGGTCCTTTGAAGGTTCTCGCCAAATTTTTCGAAACTTGTGTGGAACTGAAGACAAACAATTGGATGGACATCCATTTTACCCTGAGCATTAATTAGACTCAATTGGCGGCGAAAATCGTGTATTTAAGATGTAGCAAGTTCCCTTCTATAAATTGACGTTATTTCTAATAAGAACAATGAGCTATTTTTGTAAAAAAAAAAAAAATCCCAACATGTTTTCTGTCATTATCATTTAGGCTTAAATAAATGGACAGTTATTAACATTCGCTAGGCAGTATAGCTCTAGGAACTTTATGTTCAAATTAACGCAGCCTTAATATTATGAATCTTTTTGATATAATTTTTTTCAATACAGCTTGTGGCGGTACAGAGTTAATTGCTTCCGCGTATTGTCAAACTTGTTAAGCCTAATTCAGTCGCTCATTTCCGCGTATTGTCAAACTTGTTAAGCCTAATTCAGTCGCTCATTTCCGCGTATTGCCAAACTTGTTAAGCCTATTTCAGCCGCTCATTTCCGCTTTTTGAATGCCGTCCGTACTTTATCATTACCCAAGCATTGCTTTCTTCTTTTTTTATGATGTACATTAAAATCGTGACTTATGGTTACACTTTATGGTTTCTTTCTGACTTGTATTTATGTGTCTCTATTCACATTGACGTTTTTATGTATAATATTACCCGTATTAGTTAATTATTCAGACGATGGAAATATGTGATGATGATGATGATGATGATGATGATGATGATGATGATGATGATGATGATGATGAATATAAACACGATCTTGTAGGCTAAGACTTGCAAAACAGGTAATCATCAACTTCCCCAACCTATTTAAAAATCGCTCAAAATGCTCAATATAAGGCTTTGGATTCCAACAAAAAAAAGCAGCAAAAGATGCAATGTGTCGCGGGAATTCTTACTCTTGTGCTGATACGATAAGTGAGCAATTAAGGCGATCATAAAATAAATTAGACTTCTCAAAAGCAGTTAACTATTCAATTCAAAGGAAGGGAAAAAAAACATTGTTAGACTTGCACATTATGTAGTGTAACGATTCTCTCACTTCAGACGTTTTGAGATACCGAATTGTTGGAGGAAACGTTTTTAAAACTATTACCCAAAGATTTGAACACTAAGAGATAAGTGCGGAAATACTTTGTCTACCTCTCGATCACACCGGACACTTGATTAACACTGGCACATTGGGACAACCCTCTCAATAGTTTGATGGAGGTATTAAACAATGTACGAGTTTAAAGTGTCGATTGTGTCGATTTACACAAAAAATGGAAGAGGCTCTATAGTCGGCAGAAACGGGCTGGCAGCTGACTCGGAAGAAGGAGGAAAAATTCGTACCAAATATTGATGAACTAAGTGAGCACAGTCTATTGATGAACTAGGTGAGCACAGTATTTTGATGAACTAGGTGAACACAGTCTATTGATGAACTAGGTGAGCACAGTCTATTGATGAACTAGGTGAGCACAGTCTATTGATGAACTAGGTGAGCACAGTCTATTGATGAACTAGGTGAACACAGTCTATTGATGAACTAGGTGAGCACAGTCTATTGATGAACTAGGTGAGCACAGTCTATTGATGAACTAGGTGAACACAGTCTATTGATGAACTAGGTGAGCACAGTCTATTGATGAACTAGGTGAGCACAGTATTTTGATGAACTAAGTGAGCACAGTCTATTGATGAACTAGGTGAGCACAGTCTATTGATGAACTAGGTGAACACAGTCTATTGATGAACTAAGTGAGCACAGTCTATTGATGAACTAGGTGAGCACAGTATTTTGATGAACTGGGGGAGCACAGTCTATTGATGAACTAGGTGAGCACAGTCTATTGATGAACTAGGTGAGCACAGTCTATTGATGAACTAGATGAGCACAGTCTATTGATGAACTAGGTGAGCACAGTATTTTGATGAACTAGGTGAGCACAGTCTATTGATGAACTAGGTGAGCACAGTCTATTGATGAACTGGGTGAGCACAGTCTATTGATGAACTAAGTGAGCACAGTCTATTGATGAACTAGGTGAACACAGTCTATTGATGAACTAGGTGAGCACAGTCTATTGATGAACTAGGTGAGCACAGTCTATTGATGAACTAGGTGAACACAGTCTATTGATGAACTAGGTGAGCACAGTCTATTGATGAACTAGGTGAACACAGTCTATTGATGAACTAGGTGAGCACAGTCTATTGATGAACTAGGTGAGCACAGTCTATTGATGAACTAGGTGAGCACAGTCTATTGATGAACTGGGCGAGTGGGAATGTACTGTGCGGCACTAGATCTATGATTAGCATCAATCTTGTTCTTATCCTGGGGAGGGTTACGGTTCTTGAAATATGTTGACTGCCGTCTCTTTGGTTTTTATGGCATAGCTCTGTTCATGGCTGACGTGGGTTGACATTAACGATTTCTGCCGACTATACTTTGTTCTAGTCTGTTTGCTGAATTTTCATCAATAAGACCAACATTGAGGGGATTGTGTGACAAGAAATACAAATATAGTTCAAAGGTCACAGACGGGCCAAAGAGGTTGATATAAGGGCGAATGATCTGGTGATAGTTTCCTGTGCGATTTCCGGTGAGAAGAAGAACTATTTTCCTCCTGACAGAGACTCAAAATGATTCAATGGGGATAAAATCCAAGGCTTTGTTGTGTCCAGTATTGAGGTGGGTTATCTAATATAAATGTCTAAGGCGGGGGGTTGGGGAAGGACTCGAACAGGTCAACGTCTGTGTGTTTGCGTGTTTGTGTGAGGCGCTAACAGCTTGCAATGTGTGTGCACTCACACATCCACACGAAAAGTTAAAGCTAAATTTTTTTTTTAAATTGCCATTAATCTCAAATTTTGCTTTTTTTAGGGATTCAAATAAAAGTAGACTTTAAACTGGATGCCGCTTTAAAATGCAAAATTTTGGCAGCCTGTGTAGAATTCAAATTCGATCTTAATAACAGTATGGGAATGTGGTATGAAAGTCTTGTAGGTTCTGGCTTTCGTACTTAACATTTATTCCTTTCCTGCTCTTATTTGTAACTTCCATAAAATGTTCTACAACAACGGTTTTTACTCAAAAAAAAAAAAAAAAAAGAAAATTATAATGATTCGTGATACAGTTATAGCGCTCAAATGACTGACTTTTGTTTTGTGCTATTTCAGTGACTATACCTTTTTTTTTAAATAAGCGATGAGCATTTCAGGACCACAAATAGTGTGTATCGCAGCAAAATACAGCCCCACATATACACTGAGTTATTGCCAAATTGAAGTAACGTCTACATTTACAGAGACAGCTTGAAGATAAGGCTGGTTAGAGAGGACCCGACGTCAACACCAGATAGTGAAGTATGGTTCACATACGGAGCCTCTGAATCGCTCCACCGGCTTAGCTAACCGGTACACCACGGTTGGGCTATAGGTTTGAGTTTCGAGTCTTACTTTGGTTCCTTCCCGCTACTGTTTTCTGTGCCATTTCAATCCTATCTTTATTTTCAATGTAACCAGATGGTCCGCAAGTTTTGTCATCTTTTTACGCTGAGCCCTAATTAAGGTTACTTTCACTACAGTCGAGTCACGGTTCTCATCGAGACCCGATCCATCGCGTGATTCAATATGTGAAGGGTGGTCGAGAAGCTCGCACTGCTTAGAGACTCGAGCACTCTTCGAGACTGGTTCAAACCAAAGACCATGATGTGGAAGAGATAAACGTCTTGTCTAATCACCTCCACCACTCCGAGTTTAAGGGCTACGAGGTCGGACAGCCGTTCTGAAAACTATCTCCATATTTTTATCAACAACTTAAAAACCCGTGTTTTCTCCGGCTAGTGGCATGGTATAAAGGTATGGATCAATTAAGTTTCACTACATATACAGGCATTAAATCTCAGATTGGTTTTTGAATACTATCGACCAAGAAGCATTTTTCAAACCTAGCATTTCGATAAAACGAAAGAAACAATCTTATAAGCTCGATTTCTGTGATAAAGGAACAAACCGACCCTGAATCAGTCTCCTCAATCATGATTGTTTCTTATACTGTTGGACGGATATCCGGTGGTCTTGAGTTATGCGGCCTAAATTAATACCTGAGAAAAAATAAATATTTCAGTTATATTTCACTTATTATGTGTGTGTGGGTGGGTGGAGAGGGGAGGTTAGTCCCACTGTGTCTATCACATCCAAGCTTGATTTATTGGAAAATAGGTTGAGCTCACTATAGAAGTGAATGTGCTCTATCAATGAAAAAAAATCTATGTGTAAACCAAGCCATCAGCCAAAAGATAAAGTCCGTTGTTTTCACTTATGTCTTTAATGTCCAGAGAACTGTGAAATCAATTTACATGATTTGATTCAACATAATTCAGACATTAGGTCAACTGCAAAAGTTTTTTTCTTTTTTCTTTTCTTTCTATTTCACTTTTTCTTGCACCATATAAACTGTACACAGACGTGTGATCACCATTCACGTTACGCCGGTCTCTCTCTCTCTCTCTCTCTCTCTCTCTCTCTCTCTCTCTCTCTCTCTCTCTCTCTCTCTCTCTCTCTCTCTCTATCTCTCTCTCTCTCTCTTTTTTTTTCTCTCTCTCTATTTATCTATCTGACCATCTCTCTCTTTCTCTCTCTCTATCTATCTACCCATCTCTCTCTCTTTTCACGTTAACTCTTTTAATATTATTAGTCATTAATATTAAAGTAAACAACATACATAAATATATTTTACACAACATTTTTTTTCAGATAATCTTATCTAATGAGAGAAATAAACCCAATTTTTCCTCTGTTTACTTGAATCATCTACCCCACACGTTGATAAAATTAATAAGATGCTATGGTTATTTCTAGATCTTAAAAGTAATAAACCAATTGGTGTTTGTTCTACCCTAACGATAAATGCATCGTTAATTTTTGTCACAACAGCAAACAGTGTTTAAAGTTACTAGGGAGATTCAAATTACCCAGGACTCTTTTTCTTATCTGTCTGACTATTTATTCTCTGATCTAGGAAAGAACGTTCTGTTACTTATACGATACGCCTTCCTTTCTGCTACTAATGGCTACTATACGGGCTTATTACTTTATTTACATATCTCTGCTTATTCCGTAGACGTTAACCAAGCCGATAATAGTGAATCATTCTAACAGCAGCCATCATCTTGTCGAAGCCTCTAAAATTAACCGTTGTCAGACCATGTATTTTCCTTTTCTTCTCTAAAGATAGAAGATTCTCAAAGTCTTCTAAACTGTCAGTTTGCGCCCCGATCTAATCACCGTCACGGAAGTGAATAGGAAAAGTCTCGAGGCGGCCGTTGTTCCACGAGATTAAACTAAATGTCCGGAAGTCGTAGCTTAGCATAACAGAGTTACTTTCCCTATTTGTCACCGGATGTTTAAGGTTGCTCTCCCTTGCCTCCCTCTTGCCTCTGCTTCCTCTAACCCCGCCAGACCATCTCGAGAGCCTGTCGCCCACAACTCTCGCTGACCGAACATTTCTCTCCGACTTCCTTTGTGTCATCCAGGCCGGAGCCCTGCGCGCAGGTGGAAACACTTTAGGGCGACCAATCAGGGCCGAGTTGAGAAACGCCATTTCCCCTGCCTGTAACAGCTGCTCTTGTCCCGTCTCGGTGTTGAACACGTAACGTATGAAGGTCGGCACGTCACGGTGTGAGTCTGTGGCGTATAGCGTCCCGCAGATCATGAAGGCGTTACCCAGACTGCGCTTCGGGTAGCTGGTCAGCCAAGTTCTCTCCAGCTCCATATTCTTGTGGTCAATCTTGGAGATGACCGCCTTGCCGGCCGAGGCGTTGGTAGCGTAGATCGCCCACAGACCTGAGGACGCGGGAAATGGAGTTCAGGATAAATGTAAAAGTAAGGACGCTTTGGAATAGAATATGGCATTTGAAACTAAAAATGTTTTCCGCCGATACGATGGTAGTTTCTTTTGCAACTTAAAGAAAAAGCCATTTTCTCTAAGATACAGTGAAGAAAAGCTTTCAACTTACCTTTCCCATGGACCAAACACCGATCAGTTATATGATTCGATTTCAAAATTTTCTGTTACCAAAAACGAAACACTTAATCGTAGCGTATTGATTGTAAAACAAAATACAAGTCCCTCGACTGAACTGAAGCACAAAGGTCTCGGTGAAAAAAAATATTTGTGTTTAACATAAAATATTGTTTGGCCTTTTTAGTTTGGCTTCAGTACAGAAGAAATAGAAGGCGAGTAGCAAAAGATCTAGAGTAGCCTAAGCTGGCCACAAACTAGACTGGTCATTGGTCGCGTTAGTGTTTTGATTCCTTTTGTGTGAAGGCTGGTTGAAGTAAAGCGCGTGGAGTTAACCGGTGAAGTGGTTCTATAAACGCTTTGTGATTTCAAACACTATTTACATGTACATTAAAATGGTCTGAAAGATTGGGGTCGTAGACTTATCCAATTTGGATTATGTTTCTACATCCTATCCTTTAAGTGTGAAATTCAGAGATTAACAGATAAAGGGAAAGGGGAAATTAGACACATAAATTGAAGGTAGAGAAGATAACAGAAGAAAACAGATGGAAAAAGAGATGAAGATAGATAGATAGATAGATAGAGAGAGAGATAGATAGAGAGAGAGAGAGAGAGAGAGAGAGAGAGAGAGAGAGAGAGAGAGAGAGAGAGAGAGAGAGAGAGAGAGAGAGAGAGAGAGAGAGAGAGAGAGAGAGAGAGAGAGCGTCGGAGTGACAGAGACAGACGGACAGGCAGACAGACAGAAACACACATAAATGCCGTGAGAGAAAGGCAACATGAAAAAAGCATGGTAAACGTTTGAAGAAAAAGTACACTGAGATGATACGAAGACAAAAAAAAAAGGAAACAACTCAAGAAGTCTGAGATAGACACATAAATTAAACAGAAAGAACTACAGTTGAAACTTAACAGATTATTACTCTTCACTTCAGTTACCTGTGATTTCCAGATTTAGACCAAGCTATCGTGAAATACCAGAATCTTTGCGCTCTTTATGAGAAGCATAGTGCCAAGTTAGCGAAGAAAAGAACGGTCAGCACTCTTTACCACTGCAGTTCATAACATGGTTTAACAGTTAACGTGTGACATCAGAGAAAAACAAGAAACGGTTTTAAATAGCGCATTTAAGCCCTAAGCTTCTATTTATGTTTATAAGGTAGGTAATTTGGTTTACTCCGATTACTAAAGTAGTTTTTTTTTTAATCACTCACAGCGCTTTGCGGTCGAAAGAGAAAAGAGTGATAAGACGCGCCCATCTTTTGTTTGTTCCAGCATCGACCTCATTGTTCTGGTTCATCCATATCACATCCATATCTATGGATAACCAAAAGAGTGAGAATAACGATTCCTCCACTCCACTCTAACTCAATTCAAGGATTTCTTGTTTTAAAACCCTAATGAGCCCCTCCCTCCCCCCTTCTCTGGAGCTGACCCAAACTACACTGAATGTCCTACCAGCTTCGGCACTCTTGTCGAACGGCGTTGCCATCACGTGAATTCAAGCTAACCTCTGCTTTCACTAATCGCTTGCCTTGCGAATTGACCCTTTAGCGTTTTGATCACGCCCATGGCGCTAAGTTGCCCTGCATCCAGAGTAAATACCGCCCATGGCGCCGACTCGTTCAGCCCCTATCGTTTTGACCCGCCCATGGCGCTGACTTGCCCTGCTCAAAGACTTACAGTCCCAGTGTCACCGTTATAATTCCACGGCTCAGCCGCCAGCTGCAGTTCATCGTAGTAATGTCGGACTCCGCCCCCTGTTCGCTGAACACACCCACAATGGTTGACTCGCCACGCCCCTACTCACCCAGTTCGTCAACAGCAAGGTCTACATCTGTGTTCTCCCCGCTGGTGTACGGGAAAGTGTTAGAGTAACCTGCCCCTGGCAACGGGAGGTCAGCGATGATGTCATAACGCTTGAGATGATACTTCATAATCAGGTTGGTACCGTGCTGGTGGCAATACAAATGGCGTCTGGAGATCGAGGATTAAAAAAAATGTTGATATGGTCTTCCTCCACAGAATGTAGCTGAAAAAATTCATTTCTTTCTCTTAACGGGTTTAAATCTATTATTTTAGATTAAGATATAAATTTTAGGGCAGTAAATGAGCATCAAAACATTTTTTCTCTGAAGTTTTCTAGAGTGACATACAAAATTCCGCCCACAATTAAGCGCTCATTGATTGGATGTCACTAACCAGATCTCTCTCTATATATTCTATATTTGGCAAATACGAAACTTCGTTTGCCTAAAGCTCAAGATCTAACGAACCAATCACAACCAAACTGCACATGACGTTTACAATGAAAGTTGTATACTTTTCAGAAAGTTTCAAAAAAGGTTTTATTTGCTCAACTCGGTGTGGGTTCATGGAGTCTCTATCGAAGACATTGTTCAAAGGATGTTTTTCATTCATTTTCCAAAGGATTCAAGCCTAATGCTGGAATAAGTTGGTAAGAAAAATTCTTTATTGTTGTTTGACTTCAACGTCAAGAAGGCTGCGTGCTAAGAGTTTGCATCGTGTCTGTGTAAGTGCAAGTGAAGAAGATAGCAATAGAAGAAGAAGAGTTGTTTGTGTTAGTGGCGCGGTCCATAGTGTTACTGTTTGAAGTAGTAAGTGCGAATACATTTTTTTGTTGTTTTCATGCTTTTTTTTTGGTGTGTGTTGTTGTCGGGAGTCATTTTCAGTGTTTTCTTGTATGTAATAATGTTAAAAAGTTTTTCTCCACACTTCGACGACTCCCCCCTCCCTCCCTCCCTCCCTCTCTCTCTCTGTCTCTTTCTCTCTCGCTCTCTGTCTATCCCTCTCTTTCTCTCTCTCTCTCTCTCTCTCTCTCTCTCTCATATGGGTGCTGCAATTTTTGTTTCGTGCCAATACAAACAAAATAAATCACAAAACCGAAACAAAATTAAAGAAAACAAAAGTAAACCTGGCAGGATGCATTTCTTTCCCAACTCCGGTTGTACTGAAAATGTCTTTAATCTTAATTTGGATGTTTCATTCTCTGTCATTTTTCTCATTCGATGTATATCTAAAACTCGCTTTTATTTTCTTCATACAAATGCAAAGGAGACGAACTGCAATACTTGGGCGTTCGTCGCCTGATGTGAAACGACTTCGTTAAAAGACAGTCCAATGTAAACAATCATGAAGCAGCCAAAGAAGTTGTTGCTGCATTACCCCAAGTTCTTTAATATTCTCCCTCGGATTTTGTTCAAAACTCTTGTATTCGTAATCTGTGTCATGTATGCAAACACTGTGCTTCAGTAAAATTTCAAAAAGAAATCCTGGAATGTGTTTCTACAATGGCAAAAAGAAGATTGACCCTTATCCTTCTCTTCCAAATGTAGTCGGAGGAGTGGAAACATTTCTTATCAAAATATTCGATACTACAATTGTGCTTTTCAAATGACTTCTTTCGGATGTAAGATATCCAGCCAACAGGGCTGGAATCCAAACTTAAGAATTCAAGGCCAAGTCTGTCATTTAATTGATCTTGTTGAACCCAACTCTCAACGGAGTGCACATTTTTTACAAATATATTTCATGGATTCTAACATGGATCAAGTGCATCGGCGCCTGTCAATTATCGATTTTCCACTGAGACAGCCACTGAGACAGACACTGCTTCTACAAATTCAAACTGTTCTCGAGGATCACAATAGCTATGTAAAGGAATTAAAACATGTTTATGAAATTACAAAAGGATGTCAACAAATCTCTGATTTCAAAATTGTTATTCGAGAAGATGCTCGGCCTCCCGTGGAACATGCTCGCCGTTATAATGCACCGACTGCTTCAGAAGTGGCTGTACTCACGCCAGTTGATCCTGTTGGACATCGAGATATTGTTCCTATTCAGAGAGACAATATACTATGTCGGATTTCTGAGCTTTATCCCGTTTATGACTCCATACAATATCCCCTACTTTTTTCACCCCGTTCATTGAAGGGGTAATTATGCTTATATATATATATATATATATATATATATATATATATATATATATAGAGAGAGAGAGAGAGAGAGAGAGAGAGAGAGAGAGAGAGAGAGAGAGAGAGAGAGAGAGAGAGAGAGAGAGAGAGAGAGAGAGAAAGAGAGAGCATTGAGAGAGAACAGAGATAATCTATAAACAGCGCATATAAAACTGACACAAAACCGAGAGATCCGAGACCCCCCCCCTCCCCACAACCCTGTAAACAAATCTTTTACCATCCAGCGTGTCTAACACCGAGATAGAAACTATACGAACCAAATCATCTTAAACCAAAAGAAAACAAAACATTCCCAGGTTTACCTGTACACGACGTGCCCTGTGCCCGAGCAGTGGTATGGTAATGGAATGTAGTGGGCCGGTATGTCAAAAATAACGTCCTGTGGAGTGTCGTAGACCTGTAGCTCGTCCTGCGGGCCGGAACCTTCCATCACGTAGACGGGGCCGTACTGGTTCGGGCTGGCAGACTGGATCATGTAGGATCCGATAGGGAACTTCATGTTCCGGTAGGTCCCGGCTCCGATAGCGGATATCTCCTTGGGGCACGAGTCTTGGTGGGACAAAAATGGTGGGCAAGGATGAAGGGGCAGGGAGGGTGATGCGAGAGAGAGAGAGAGAGAGAGAGAGAGAGAGAGAGAGAGAGAGAGAGAGAGAGAGAGTGTGTGTGAGAGAGAGAGAGTTAGAGAGAGGAAGAACGAGTGAGAATGAAAGACAGAGATAGAGAGGAACAAAGATAGAAAAAAAAAGAGAGGGTGAGAGAGAGAGGGTGAAAGAGGAAGAGAGAGAGATAGTGTGAGAGAGAGTTAGAGAGAGAGAGAAAGAGCGAGTGAGAATGAAAGACAGAGATAGAGAGAGAAAAAAAGAGAGAGTGAGAGAGAGTGAAAGAGGAAGAGAGACAGAGAGAGATAGAAAGAGGAAGAGAGAGAGAGAGAGAGAGAGAGAGAGAGAGAGAGAGAGAGAGAGAGAGAGGTAGAGAGAGATTTGGGGGGGAGGGGGAGTTGGATGAAAACAATTAGCATCAAATCCACGTGCTGTCTCCGTAGAAGATCAAAAACCAACTTAGGGAACAAAAAATAAGTTCAATCGACATCATGCAAAAGGGAGAGGGAGTAGAGATAATACGATATTAATTGCACATCTGTCATGGGCGCTTCCAAAACTTGAGTTTTTTTTTCCAGAGGCCAAGTTGTCTCACACCGTCAAACTGTTTTTTGACCCTCCACTTAACTCTGCCGCGGACCTCTATCTTATAAAGGTCAACTGAGGTCTCCAAGACCCATTGACGTGTTTAAGATTCGAGCCTCTGCCTTTCTACAAAGGAGCTCGATGCCTTATCGATGCCTTATCGATGCCTTATCCTTCAAGATTTGTTCCCGAGCCTTGAGTTCTTTGCAAAATGGAAAGGAATGACATCAGGTTGTGGATGGGCAATATCAGTCAATCAATTAATCAAAAAAAAATTTCAATCTAAAACCCTCACTTCTAACCTCTAAGCGCGTCAAACAATACTTACATTATTCTGTATGAGCTACCTCGACAGACTTAGGAGATGGAAAATAGCAAAGGTTATAAAAGAAAATCAACATAAAGATTTCCATATCTCTTTTTTTATTTATTCTTTTTTTTTCATTTTGAACCATGATTTTGCTCTGATTCTGATGTACTGAATTTAAGTGAAGCAAAGCTTTATCTTAGCATTTGTTTCCTCTCCCCTCCTCCCCCCCCCTCCCTATACTTTCTCATTCTCTATATATCTTCAAATCTGTCAGTTGACGTCGACTTGGTACATTTGTTAAAGTCTAGTTTGAAAAAGCTCTCGTGTGAAAGAGTAGAAAGCCAAAACCAACTCTTTCTCATTGCATCATTTATGTTTGCAAGTCCTTTTTTTCAGTTCCAATCGTGTTAATTGTTTATATATATATTATGTTTTATCGTTATTCTAGCATTCTGTGATAGTACTCGACAAAGGGAGCTTTGTCAAACGTAAGCACAAACACTTTTTGACAATAATTAAAAAAAAAAAAAATATTTTCAGAATGTAAATACGTACTTTTTCTTTCTTCCCTTTTCAGTTTCGAATTTGTGACAACTCATAACTGCCTGTGTATATATATTTACAACAAAAAAAAAAATAAAAAAAATAAGGCAGGTTTAATAGTGGAATGCGGATAACTTGCACAGAACTTCCATGCAAGTATTAATTAGTAAAAAAAAAAGACAACTGACTTCACTATCAAGAGACAAGGTAACCAAAGTAATGTTATGAAATGTTTATCTGCACAAAAGGATTTTTAATGCTCTCTAGACACCGAAGAATTCGCTCTCCTTTCACTGAGTGTCTTTATGAGGATTCCGGTAACTTGTCAAGGGAAGTCATCCTTGTAGCTTGTGGAGTTCATGGTGCCTCACCTTTAGACTTGGATTTCTTCCCTTGTTTGTCCACACGTCTCCGTCGCTTGTGGTTTTTGCGAAGTTCAGAGGTCAGCATGCTCCTCACTGAGTGAAGAGTTTCATTGATGCTATCAACCTGGATGAGAGAAAAATCTTATTGCTGTTGTTGCCAAGTTTGTGGACAATTGCTGTTATTTTTTTAAACTGCATTATATAACCTATTTATATTCCGATGAAGTTGTATTAAAACCTGCCCAGTTACAGAAACTTTTTGATTGAGGTAACCATAAAACCTGTCAAGTGACAGACTTTTGGTTGAGGTAACCATAAAACCTGTCAAGTGACAGACTTTTGGTTGAGGTAACCATAAAACCTGTCAAGTGACAGACTTTTGGGTTGAGGTAACCATAAAACATGTCAAGTGACAGACTTTTGGTTGAGGTAACAATAAAACCTGTCAAGTGACAGATTTTTGGTTGAGGTAACCATACAAACTGTCAAGTTACAGAATTTTGGTTGAGGTAACCATAAAACCTGTCAAGTGACAGATTTTTGGTTGAGGTAACCATAAAACTTGTCAAATGACAGACTTTTGGTTGAGGTAACCATAAAACCTGTCAAGTGACATCAACTACTGATTAGGTAACAATAAAATCCAAGTGCTTCAAAGTCTTGATGCCTGTCATGGATTTTTTTTTACATATTAGCACTCCAGTGCTTTATCCACAGTACTTTATGACGCTTGAGGCAAAACTCATAAAAGTTGTGGTTTCTATCAATTCCTCAAAAGTACATCCGTTCTCTACCTTGATTTCCTTAATGAAATTTCGTAGATTTGAGTTAGAGGCTTGGCTTTAGTAGTGCAGTCTTCACTTTTAGAGTCTATTGAATTTATCAATGTTGTACATATCATTTAGGATAAAAGAAAAAAAAAAGAATATGGAGATTCCCTGAAATTGTCCACAAAAAAAAAAAAAAAAAAAAAAAAAAAACCCAGAAAACTTTTTCACGCGCATCATTCTTTTTTTTTCTGAACTTAAAGATCGATAAGGTAGGAAGAAAAAAAAAAGACAGATGGAAGAATTACAAGAATCAAAGAGATTTCGAACCCTTACCCTGTCTAGGGTGAACTGGTGCGTGTCTTGAGCTGCGTGCATAGCCTCTGAGGTGACCTCAACCAGCTCGCTGAGAGATGTGAGCAAACCTTGAAGCTCCTGGCCTCGAGTGAGCAGTACGGTCCGCATAAAGGTGAATTGGTTCACCATTGCGGCTATAATGCCTTCCTTCAGCTCTAAACAACAGAAATAAACACGCACTTTAGGTATAGAGTGTAGGTGAATTAGTTCGCCATGGCCGTAATAATACCTTCCTTCAGCTCTAAACAACAGAAATAAACACGCACTTTAGGTATAGAGTGTAGGTGAATTAGTTCGCCATGGCCGCAATTATACCTTCCTTCAGCTCTAAACAACAGAAATAAACACGTACTTTAGGTATGGAGTGTAGGTGAATTAGTTTACCATGGCCGCAATAATACCTTCCTTCAGCCCTAAGCAACAGAAATAAACACGCACTTTAGGTATGGAGTGTAGGTAAATTAGTTCACCCTGGCCGCAATAATACCTTCCTTCAGCCCTAAGCAACAGAAATAAACACGTACTTTAGGTATGGAGTGTAGGTGAATTAGTTCACCATGGCCGCAATAATACCTTCCTTCAGCTCTAAACAACAGAAATAAACACGCACTTTAGGTATGGAGTGTAGGTGAATTAGTTCACCATGGCCGCAATAATACCTTCCTTCAGCTCTAAACAACAGAAATAAACACGCACTTTAGGTATGGAGTGTAGGTGAATTAGTTCACCATGGCCGCTATAATACCTTCCTTCAGTTCCATAGAAAAACAAAAAAACAAAAAACCCCACCTCAAACAACCTCCTCCTTTATTCCCCCCGACTTCACGAAGACAAAGAAGAATAAAAAAAGCAAAACCGCGTCACATATAATGTACACGCGGAGGGCACAACATATCAGAGATTCTTCAAACTCTCATTCTAAGACTTTAAAGTCCTACACACAGAGAGTGCCGTGATTGTCTGCCTTGCGGTAACACACGTCACTGTGTACCTGCGCGATGATTGGCGTTTAGAACCATCTTTGGAGAAGTCGGTATTCTGCAAAATTAGCTGGTTATTCTTATAAAGTGTTTTGTTAACAATATTAGAATAGATATAAAGAGCAAACTGAAAAAAAAGTTATTACCAATGTCACACTTATCCAAACTCGTTTCCGATGTTTTCTTTTAATTTTGAAAAAGAAATAAGAACAAAAATTAGGTGATTTGCATTTGCTTGAAAATTTTTATAGTTTCAAATGATATTCTTAAATTGTAGCGTCTCATAAACTCGTAAAAATTTGTTATCGTTGATATTAATCAATGCAACTGTACATGCTTGAATACATTGAAAGACAGGATAATTAAGACAGTAATGAAAGGCGTCTCTATAAGCAAACAAAGGAGGCAAATACTAGAAATATCGAATTAAATGAACGTGACCGACTGAAATTTTTAAACGAGGGTTAAAGTTTTAAGAATAATTATTTGATACTCGTAAGAGCTTGGAAATGCCGTCACCAGAACAATAAAAAAATACCATTAATTATACAATAAAAAAAGAAGAAGAAGAAGAAGAAGAAGAAGAAGAAGAAGAAGAAGAAGAAGAAGAAGAAGAAGAAGAAGAAGAAGAAGAAGAAGAAGAAGAAGAAGAAGAAGAAGAAGTAGGCTTACGCTAAGCAGCGAAGGATTGCGAGGAGACTGCAAGTTTAAATAATAAAGTTTTATCTTAAAAAAGGTTCGTTTGTATTTTCCTTGTTGAGAACAAATTGGTTAAATATCATTAAGGATAATAAATCAACATACATTTTTAGAAGATAACCTAGATCAATGTACTTAAAGATGGTTTATCAAGATAAGATCATAATTATATATTTAAACAAAAACGTGGCTTTTCTTAATTTTCACATCAAAGCACCTGTTGTCATTAATTATTTCTTTAAACTTTAGTTGCTTTCTAATCCATAAAAATCCTTTTTTTTTTTTTTTTTTGTTCTTTCTCTGAATTGCTCTCTGCATTGGTTGAGTTCTAGGCATCATTCGCCATGAGCTCAAACTTGCTTCATTGCTGGTATAGTTTAGGATACTGGTGTTTTATCCAGCACATTTCCCCGCCGTCTTGTCTCATGTCCCGTGAGATCAATCACCCAATCTCCACCTATCATCAACTATCGTATCCTGAGATCTTTGGATCTTGGAAATAGAATCGCGGCCATGTTATGACATTAGACACACCAACTGTAGGGGAATCCCGCTACTCGCCCTCTGTTTGTTTACCCTTGTCGATCAGAGATCAGACTGAAAACCCCCCATATCTCTCGAGGCAGGTGGTAACAAATTATGATAACAACTGATCCCAATACTTTGCTTGGAACCAACTTTGACTGATATCCTTGAGAGATTAAAGTTGTGTTTATATCTTCTCCTAGACAGATAGGTAGTATTGAGGCCAAATAATCATCATAGGAGCGATTGTCAACATGGCATGGAACTTATATTTGGCTTCTCTAAGTCCACCTGAATTAGCAATGAAACGGAAAATATATATATATGTATAAAACAATAAAAGTAGAATCGTTTTTCATAAGCGAATGTAAGTAACACCGTTTTACCCAAATCGTTCTAGGGCATTAAATATGCATTGATAATCCCAATTGGCAAAGATAAATGCAGACAATTCACTTAACTTGAAACTTTCATACAATCTATAGCAATCGCAAGTAGCAAGTGTTTAACTCGAGTTCTGAAATCTACAAGGACTGTGTTAAATGGTGCTCCACAGTATAACTCTATCTAGTAAGATAATGATATGGAAGTCATTCAAACAAACACATCCCATATGTTATTTCTATTCTGTTTTACAAGTTGTACGATGAATTATTATTTCGTTAAGTTAGTTTACAAGATCATCTACTTCAAAAAATCGTTTACAGAGAAAATTAATCAAAGAACTATTTAAGGCATCCCGCAAGATATCGCCACTCACCATCAGGGGTTTCCGTGTCCCGCTTTAGTTTGTCCATGTCACTTTCTAGGGTGAGTCTTCCCTCGGCCAGCCTCACAGACATGCCCTCTAGAGAGCTCGTGTACCCGGTGATAGAGCGACGAGTCTCGTCTAGGCGTCTGCTAGCGTTCCACACGTGAGAGGCGAAAGGATCCGTACGATCCTGACCCATCTTCTGACGATAGGACCAACCACGATGTTCACTTCTGCCGGAAGTTCCTGTAGTGTTGTTACGTTCCTGAGATGGCTGGGAGGTGGAGCTTTCTGCTGCGTCTGGCAAAGATTTTGTCTGAAGTGTGGCCGACTCAGCGAAGACGTTAACTGTGGCAGGAGAGCCTGGGCATGATACTCTCATGGTGCTTGTTTGGAGCTGGAAGTCGTAGGTGCACGGATGTTCTCCGCCGGTTGCCGGCGCATGCGCTGAAGAGGTCATTAGTAACGACATCAGTAGTGACATTAAGGCGAGGCCACTCGTAGACGATCGGGTCTTCTCGGACACAAACTGTTGACATCTTTGGTTTGGTGGTTTGTGTTCGTGGCTCTGTAGCAATTGGTGACGGGTAGGAAGAGAGCTGGATGCCATGTTTGTCACCTCTCGTTGAAAAAAAATTATTTTTACAAGTTAGTTTTTTGTAGCCAAGGGTTGTAAATATCCGTGTTTATAACTTATTCTACTTATCCTGGAGACATCAGTATCTGTAACACATTGGCAAGTGGTTATAATTTATCATGATTGTTTAATGAGCTAAGTTGTATCTCTTGAATATTAATGCACATAAAGATAAATGAAGGGAGGTTGGTATAGTTATTTATTTTTGGCAGTTGCAGTAGGCCTTTAGAGCAGATCTATGGTATGTCTATTTTCAGCTTGTGGGGAGAGCCAAGTGCATTCCCAGCTTGTTATATTAGTAGACTTAGTTTAGTGGCGGGAAACTAGTCTCCGCCCCTCTAGCAGTTAATTTATTCCCTTGTATTCTATATAATAATTATGAAGATACTTTGTTTCATGTAATGATTACATTGACTAGCCTATCTATTCTTTTGTTCCTGTCCAGCTGGTCAGAGAAGCTTTTCTTTGGTCGGCTTAGGACGTACTTTGATTCGGGAATCTTGGGGAATTTAGGGAAACTACTGGTTGTGCTAAGTTTATGTGATGCTTTGATCGGGAGATGCTAAATGCAGCACGTAGATGTACGACGGGTTTCGCAGATTCTATGATCTCGGTCAGGTGATGTTTTAGTTGAGGAAACGGGTTGTTCGGTCGACGTAGTAAAATAATTCTCTTCGGTCAGCATTGGTTCTTGTTCAAGGGAAGTTGAACGACGAACTAGGAAACCAGGAAAGTCTTTGACCGGGGACTATGTCGACTGAGTCTGTAAAAGCTGAGCTCGGAAAGAGTCGTTGTCAGTACCTTTTTGGAGTATCCATAGGCCACGTGGGTTGGAAGTATTGTTTGAAATTACAGAGCCACTGAGGAGTTCTTGTGATCATTCATAGTGGAAATTATTGAAGCATTGTGGAAACTACTGCTGCTACTGACCGAAGATCTCTTGTTGGATTATCATTTCTTGTAATTCTACTCCTTTTCTGGAGAGTAGCTATTCTGTTCTTGTCAAGTCTCTAAACCCACTCATATTAGTTAGGGAACAGTGGCCTTAGTACTCCACTGATATTCAAGGACCCGAGAGTGTGAACTGTAGTATTGCACGGCTGCGAGGCACGCTACCATAACAAGTTAGGGCCTGCAATTACTTAGAGTAGGAAGAAGCACTGAGCTTCTTTTGATAAATAGGGGGTCCTGTTGTAGTAAGAAAGAAGTAAGGAATCACCCACCTAGTAACATAAAATAAATACTTTCTTCGACTTTCAGTCCCGAATGGTACACAATTTGTAACACCGTTGACGTTTTTTTCCGTTGTAAACGAAGATGTCGTTATGAAGAGCAAATTGTGACAGTGTTGGCGAAGAAAAGACGGCACTTTAAGCCTGGGCTTGAAACAAAAGCAAGCGCAGTTCCCTGTGTAGTTAGTATGCATTGGAGATAAGATTTTCCGTTGATTTAAATTCAAGTCGAGAATTGTGTTTGGATACACGATCTTAGAGGGATCGAAATAATAATGCCTTTAACTCTATAAAAAGGTAAATTCATGTAAAAAAATGAAAAACATGTAAAAAGTAATCATTATTCAGAAAAGCCTATTGTATAAATTGCAAGACTAATCTCGTATAATGCTGATAGAAGCGTTTGTGATGTCTTCAGGAACAACGTACATTTAGATATTTTCGGAAATATTTTTTTCTGAAAAGAGGGGCACAAATTTGAACTACAGACTGATGAGGCTTTGAGCAAAAGCTTACGGACTTATTCATGTAACAGAAAAAAAGTTTGATTATTATGCTTTTGTTGCTTAAAAAAATTTAATTTGTTTTTTTTTCTTTGAGAAAAAGGCTTCTTTGCTGAGTTGAAGATTTAACTCTCCTCTAGGACTTATCTATTTAAGAAAGCAGCAACAAAGTTTAATAATTATAAAGATGAACAATGCATGGAAAGTGAGGGAGAAAAAAGAAAATGCCAAATCGCTGCTTAACGAAATTGGACAAAGCAAGTAAAAACTAGAAATTGATGTTAATTTTGCCTCAAGTTCTAATTTAAAACTGCACTGGTTTAGGGTTTTTCTTTCCAAGAAATCTCTTGCTCAGTTTTCAAAGCATCCTGTCTATTTGTATTTTTTTTTTATAATTGCATTTCAACTTTTTTTTTCCTTTAATTTTGGTTTGACGTTTGTTGTTTTTTCCCTTGTTGCTACTAAATAGCCGCAAAAACGAGACTAGCTTTACATTTGGCAGTGTAAAACTATGTTTTAAGGAACTGAAAGTCACCACTGATGGGAAAACAAAACTGAAAACTTGAAAAATATATTAAAAAATGCTCTCTCTTTTGCATAGACCGTATAAGTAATTTTAAAGAATGACAAAACTGGTTTAAGAAGTTGAACAAATTAAAAGCATTTACATTCACGAGGATAAATCCATGAAAACTACTCACAATGTTTTACAAAAATTAATAGTTGCCAAAGAACAGAGAGAAGTGAATTTCCCATACTTAAACATTAAAACTGGTGAAAAGGTAATTACAGTATTTCAACTCCTTATGTCTGATTTGGTACTGGAGAATAAACAAGAACGATTTTTCGCTGTCCACTAGAGTTATTCCTGATCTTGTGGCACTTGCTCTTCTGTTAATAGCCATTGCAATTTAAGCAATGAAAAAGTGGATGCCATAACCTTTTACGGAATTGTCGTACAGTGCTTAGATCACAGCTGTAGTGCTAATATTTTAGAATATAATCTTGATAGACACTTCTGATTTTGCTTATATCCATACTTAAAGGTTTAACCCTATCCGTGCATAACGTTTTTACAATCGTATCCGTAGATTGCGTGTAATTTTGTTCCCCCGTATTTTAAATAAACAAAACAAAACAAAAAAAAAGCACTGGTTTTATATTACATCTGGGGTGACAAAAGTACCCTATATGTTTAATGCGCTTCACCCTTTTAGACCTATCCTTACTATGGGGGTCACACCACTTTTGCTGTATAATATAAATGTTGGAATGGTCGATGTCAGAGTAAAGGTATTTACTCAGTCATACTAGCTGTTCCCTAACCTCCATCTGGCTAACAATTCGATTCCTTGACATAACTAAAAGGTCCTTTCTGATTCCTGTCCGGCTCTAGCTATTTTTAACCTCATTGATTCTTGCAGAAGTGACCAATGGTCATTACAGTTTCAATTTATTTCTATATTTATAGATAACGCATAATTAATTGCAAAAATGAAATGTGCAGAAATGCTGAAAGTATCAGTAGAAAATTTCCATTATAAGCATTCTTTAACAAATAAAACGACGCCTGGGGTAGCCTAACAAAGTCACCCCAGAAGTATAGATAGGGTTAAAGTTCTAAATTTCGAACTGATAAACTAGGGCGGAAGCAGCCGCAAGTTCAGTCCAGACTCACTTTATTCAGATGACTATATCAAGGTCTCTAGTGGGAGATAACTAAGAACGGCGACTCTGGCTTGCTAGGGAGACCTGAGACTCGTCGCGCGGGGCAGATGAAATGGAGTTTCCATGTCGGGGAGGAAAGCAATGTCTCTGGACCAAGGAAGAGACTGGCAGCTCCCTCGTCACAACTTGGAGACCGATGAAGACTAGTAATTTTTTCAGTTCTTAATTTGGGCTGTTTATACCGTAAGCTAGGTCTGAGGGATTTGACAGCACGCAGTCTGGTAAAGCTAATTTATTTATTGTTTAGATCTTTTAATTCCTTCAGTCATTCCCTGACTTAGTATCTAGTTAATTCGCTGACTGGTTGCTTAAGGAGGGATCGTTGTATTGTTATTTGATTGATTTAAGTGTCACTTTAATGGCCCAGTTCGTTCTCTTCAAGTGTTTCTACTGTGGACCAATGGAAGTACTGACCAAGTAAAGTCATACAAAAGCGTTCGAAAAGCGTTTCCATATAATGATAATAAGCAGGACACAGAAGCTGCAATCGGGAGAGTAAGCAATCTCAGCCTTTTGAGAGTGACACACAGAAAAAAAAAAAATAAATAAACATCGAAACAAATAAAACGAAAAAAAAACAAAAAACAAACAAAAAATCCCTGATGTTACCAGAGTAATTATTGTAATGAGTCAGTCGTCTAAAGTCCTTTTCGCATCAAATACCGCCGCTATTCTCAACCTTTGTGGTGTAATATAAAGACGCAGAGATGACACGCCTTCTTTCACAGTTTATGAAAATAAATTGGACATGTATATCAGACGCCAAACACCCAAACTTAGTCCTTGCTGAGATCAAGGCTAGTGTTCTATCCACGCAGTCACCAGGTATTTTGTAACTTTGTAAGGAATAGTTTAAAGTGTTGATCTCGGCCTTCGTTTGATAGAGCGTGTGACACGGTTTTGGATTCAAATTATTGAATTTTAGGCTCAACATTCTTTTTGCTAGATCTTTACTCAGACCTGGTTGCCTTTTTCAAACTCTTGAGAGATTGCTCAGAACATGATAACAATAGGTAAAGTAATAATTCATATAATTTTAAATAATAATAATAATAATGAAATAATAATAATAATAATAATAATAATAATAATAATAATAATAATAATAATAATAATAATAATAATCATAATAATCATAATAATAATAATATAATGTTAATGAAATTATAATAATAATAATAATTAAAAAAAAAAAAATAATAATAATAATAATAATAATAATAATAATAATAATAATAATAATAATAATAATAATAATAATAATAATAATAATAATAATAATAATAATAATAATAATAATAATAAGAAGAAGAAGAAGAAGAAGAAGAAGAAGAAGAAGAAGAAGAAGAAGAAGAAGAAGAAGAAGAAGAAGAAGAAGAAGAAGAAGAAGAAGAAGAAGAAGAAGAAGAAGAAGAAGAAGAAGAAGAAGAAGAAGAAGAAGAAGAAGAAGAAGAAGAAGAAGAAGAAGAAGAAGAAGAAGAAGAAGAAGAAGAAGAAGAAGAAGAAGAACAATAATCATCTAATTCTTGTTTGTTACTGAAGGAATCCACTAGATATCTTTGGACCAAATTTTGTTATGGTTAAAACTACGACTGTTTTTTGCAATTTTAATTTCGTGATCTATATATGGAGAAACACTCTTTAAGAATTTGTCTGGAAATAAATGTCTTTATGCTTTTAATTGAAGGACTTCTACAAGTCTTCTCCAAATGGACAGTATTTAGCATGGAGTCTAGGGCGCCGCCATAACTCTTCAAACCCCGCAAAGGAAACTGAAGATAGATATCTTTAAGTAAGTTTTCAAACGGAGATATATTTCTACATTTTCAAATGTTCTAGCGACGATCAATCAAAGAAGGACATATCTCACTTAAAGATTAGAAAAACCGTTCACGTTTACAACATAGACCACAAAAAGGAAAAAAAAAGGCCAACTATCTTAATAAGGATTACACTACGCCACAGTTGAAGTTCGGTATGTGCATAAAGAAAGTTATCTATCGCGGGGCAGTAGACTAGATCTAAAGTGACTTTTAGAATCTGAAATTTAGACAATTTAACAGAAAAGAGGCGGTTAGATCTACCAACCAAGAAACTAAGCTACATGAGGTATACCTAATTATAATCTAATCTAGATGTAGATCTATTCCAGGTGGAAATTTACTTACTTTTACATATAGAGATAGAGCAAAAAAAATTCAATAGTTGTCAATTTGCGACACAGATAAAAAACAAAAACAAAAACAAAAACAAAAAAAAAAAAAAAAAAAAAAAGAAAGCAAGAAAGACAAAAGCGAAACCCCATAGATACCTACATGTTTACCTATTCGTGTTAAAAAAAATTAAAAAAAAATAATCAGAAAATCATGGTTATAATGTTATAGGTATGAGATTAACAGAAAAGAAAATTGGAGTCTAGGTGCCCTACACTTGGAAGCTACCTACCTTTTCCCTTTTTTAAAAAAAAACCCAAATACGGAGATTTACCTATTTTGATGAAATTGAAGTGATCTGTCGCAAAAAGGAACAAAAAACAAAAACAAAAACAACAACAACAACAAAACAGCTTGAGCAGGCAGCAGTCAGCAATCAAATCGGATGATCGATATTCGGTAAAAATTGGGGAATTTGAGGGTGATTGAGCGTCGGAAGGGATAGGAATGCTAGAGCAAAGACTTTGTAAAGACTTTGGAAGAATATATCAAGGCTCATGAGGTTTGAATGACTGAGATTGGGAAGTGTTTTTATAAAGACGCCAATGAAGTCGAGACTGAGATGGAAAACAAAATATCATTCTTGATGGGCATGATATATATATATATATATATATATATATATATATATATATATATATATATATATATGTATATCATACCCATCAAGAATGATATATAGAGAGAGATTGAGAGAGAGGGAGAGAGAAAGAGAGAAAGAGAGAGAGAGAGAGAGAGAGAGAGAGAGAGAGAGAGAGAGAGAGAGAGAGAGAGAGAGAGAGAGAGAGAGAGAGAGAGATTGATCAGACAGAGACAGAGACCAAGAACTGCTTGAGAAAGAAAAGAAGAAAATGACAGACCGACAGATACAAGCAAACACATACAGAAAGACCACAACAACGTGACAGAGAGAGAGAGATAGATAAACATAAAGGAAAAGAAAAAGGAATATAGAAAGAAAAAATAAAGTGAGGAATATAGAAAGAAATTTTACAAGCTTATGGTAAGGAAAAGATAATAGCCAAGGGGTACAAAAACAGGGAAATATAGAATGATTAAATAAAAGGAGATAAGAGGGAAGGATAAACACAGATAAATAATGGGAAGAGGAATTAGGGGTGGTGAGGAAGAAATAGTAATAAAAGAGAAATAGAGAAACAACATTAAGTATTCGATCACTCAATGGACTTAGACGACGTAAAAAGAGCATAAAGACTGCATTGTTTCCAGAGATGTATGGTGCACTAATGTTGCCAAATTAGATCTTATCTGCGGAGCTATTGTCTCCCTAAGACCCAATCAGTGGCGTTGGACTATGATAGTTGCCTACCTCCCCATCTCACTAACCCTGTTACAGCTTCTGGTTCAGGGGAGACCACACTAGTCTTATAGTTATAGACCAGACTATAACCCGTGCTAAGACCAAAGACTTACGAAATGTTAAACAATATAAAATTCTTAAAATTCTGTACTTTTCCAGTTTACTCAAAAACTCTTCTAAACGCTGGATTTAAGGTAATCAATTCCTGCTGATAGCGCACCGATGCACTGATTATCGGGAGTTCTTGCTGTTTGTACTGAATGTGCGAGCTTGGTAATGGTATCTACAGAAGTCAGTTATTTCATAGACGACATGCGCAGATAAGCATGTACATTATTGCGACTGGGTGTGGATTTTTGTCGAGAAGTAAAGTATGTTATATGAAGCTGAGTTCCAAAGTATTTTTTGGCTGAATATTAAAAATTTATGAAATTCTGATCTCAATGTCAGAAGATTCTTTAAAAAGTGCCTTATTTTTCATCCCATTTTAGTCTTTAGATGAAATGAATAAGTTAAAAAAAGAGAGAATAGTTTCGACTCGTTCAGCTTTAAGTAAATTCAGGTAATTTTTTCATGTTTATACTGCCCTAGTATTATTGATCTACTATGAAGAAAGAAGAAGAAGACTGAATGAACTCACCATAACCTGTGGCTTCTCCTATGAAAATTGAAGGTAAGAGACTGAAATCAGTAGAAGTCCCATCAAATCTTCACATAAATAAAATTGTACAAAACAAGAAAATGTTATGGAATTTTTGAGAAACTCTTATTTTGAATAAATCTCAGAAGAAAAATATGGCATTGTAACGACGAAAAGCTGAAGTCTCCTTGAAGATAATGTAGAAGGTTTGGGTGCAGCACTTGGTCTGGCCTCGGAGTTTTGGAGAATTTGTGTGGTAGAACTTTGAATAGAAAGTCTGGTCTGAGGGCCAGGTGGTCGGCCAGAGGGGAACCTGTTGGCGTCAGGGAATGAAACGTGGGGGGAACGATGAACCGAGGAGAGAGAGAGAGAGAGAGAGAGAGAGAGAGAGAGAGGTGAGAGAGAGAGGGAGGGAGAGGGAGAGAGAGAACGGGAGAGGGAGTAAGAGAAAGATAGAGAGGGAGAGGGAGAGAGAAAGGGGAAGATAGAGAGGGAGAGGAAGAGAGAGAGAGAGAGGGAGGGAGAGAGAGAAAGGGAAATAGAGAAAGAATGAAAGCGAGAGAGATAGATAGAGAAAGAGAGAGAGAGAGAGAGAGAGAGAGAGAGAGAGAGAGAGAGAGAGAGAGAGAGAGAGAGAGAGAGAGAGAGAGAGAGAGAGAGAGAGAGAGAGAGAGAGAGAGGGAGGGAGTTGTTGTTTTTTTGTTGTTTTTTTTTTTGCGCGGGGGGAGTAAATAGTAAAAATAGAAAATGCGAATAATAAAGTCACAAGAAAATTTAAATTAATAATAATAATAATAATCATAAAAAGTAGGATTGGCGAGAAAATGACCGCGATAGAGATAAAGAGGCAGAGGCAGAAAGAGGCAAGAGACAAAGGTATTAGAAATATGAAGATATGAACAAACCTAACAGAACAAGCATTGCTATAGAGAGAGAAAGATCGTGTT
>JAWDGP010000872.1:385000-387500 GCA_033675545.1 Elysia crispata
TATCTAGAGAAGTAAATTATTATAATTTTATTCCATAACAACTCCTGCCTTTCTTGAAAAAAGAGTTGAAAAATTGTCCATTTCTTTGCCACCCCCCTCCACACACACAAACAAAAAAAAAAGAGGGGGGGGCAGGAATATCTACTACAGACATGACAATGAAAATGCCTTCAATAACGTCACAATTAGCAAATACTGTTCAATTGAAATGGACTTAAAATACTGTCTAATTTCTTTCTGTGTCTTGTGCTGCTATGAAAATTCCTCCTTTTTTCTCCTCTTCTTACCACTACTGGGCGTGATATTCTACTACACTCAGTGCTACTACAAGTAACAACATCACTACTGCAGCCACTGCTGCTACAAATATTGCTTTTTTTTTTTTCGTAATACTATCTTTATCAAAATATTACAGCTGATGTACATGCTGTTTCTTCTTTAACTCCGCTGTTTATAGTATAAATCCTGCAGTTTATGGTTTAAATCCTGCTATTTGTTACATCTATTTTCAACTGCTAATTGTAAACCTGATGGCACTATCCTAATCCCCTTTGCTTTTTTGTACATTTGCTGATAATGGTTAGAGCAGGCTTTTTTTTTTGTGTATGTGCCCTACTGTTTGCTTCAGTGATGCTGACTTTCAGAATAGTTCTGATGTGACTTTCATCTCTTGTGAAAGTTATAGACTGTAAGTTCAAGTTTTGACCAGAACATATGTGTATATTACTATTAGCCCTGATCAAGATAAACTTGATTTCCAGCTAGTTTTTTGGAGGGCCCATGGCTCTTTTTGACTCTGTTCTGATTCATGATCAGTAAAGGCAATTTAGTCCTTTGTAAAGACAGTTTTACCCATGATTTTTGTAACAATCTAAAGGTAACGTCACATGTGGTTCTTCAACATATAGGAAATAAGCTTTAACCTGTGTGCAGTGTTCCATTCTAAAGCTAGAGCATACGCTTGTGAACACCTTGACTCATCTCTTTCTAAATCAGGACTTTTGGTTTTCAGACCTTCACAGGCTGATGTAGAAGTTAGTTTTTTTTGTGAAGACATCTTTATTTCTTGTTCTTGTGAAGGTAACATCATACTTTATCTGTTTTTTTTTATCCTTAATGGCATTAACAATTTTTTTTTAGAATATCTTTCATAGTTCCACAAATGTTCATATAAAAAGGTACTTTCAATTCTGGTGTGGAAAATCAAATTTCAGATTTTATTATGTGCAGAAGTTTTCAGAATCTATAGTGAAATTTTCTCCTTCTGAGACAGATCCTGAACTCAATTCTTCCTGCTGTGGGCGTTGAAAACTATTTGAAATTAATTAGGTCTCGCCTGAACTTTTTGGTATTGATGTTTCTGAGGTAAAGATTTTCTCTGATACTTCTACTTTGCGGGAGCTATCGGGAGCTAGTTCTTGTTGAGAGTAATTTGATATTGCCTCATTGACTTCTTCGGTTTCTGAAAGTGAAGATAGGTTGGTGGGAATGTTCGAATTTGCTAAACTATAGGGATCAAGAAGCGACTCGGGTGGCAAAAAAGAATTACTGTCTTGATCCACATCACTGTTAATTTTGTCTTCATGCACAGGCTCTTTCACCACCGTGTTTGATTCAATACTTGTATAGGGTGTGCCTGAATCTTCTGCAGGAAGTGAGAGGATTGAAGCATAAGGATTTTCAGTTGTCACACAAGTATTTCTTCCGGAGAGAACAGACCAGTAGTCCGGCTCAAGTGGTTTTTTCACATACTTTGAGGTGCTTATTTCAAAGCTTGAAGAGGTCCTTTGCCCCTGAGAGGTTTGCAGTTCTGCTGGGAGAGATGGAAGGGGATCATTTATGTGGCGTATGACTTTGCTAAACTTATTTTCTTGATCAGCAAACTCAAAAATATCTTCATCCTCTGTATCAGTCCATAAGTGAATATCAGGTGCCTCATAAATATCCTCACTTAGTAGGGGTAAAAAGGGTTTAAGAGGAATGGAGGGTCGAGGAGGAAGAGGAGGAGGACTAGGAAATAGAGGAACAGGGAGTCGAGGAGGAAGAGGAGGAGGACTAGGAGAAGGATCAGAACGGGAAGAGGATATATTGACAAGAGAGGAAGCAGCAGCATCCACAGGTAGATTGGGCATTGTGAACCGTCTCAGTAGGGGTGGAGGAGCAGCTGAGTGCTCAGATTTCTTATGACTGGAGCCATTGTATCCACCTTCATACATTCCACCTACTCTTGTGTCTGTTGTTTTACATACATCAGTTTCCTTGCAATATAAGTTAAGAGACGAATATATTTGAATTTTCTGTGACTGATTTGCAACTTGCAATGACCTGTCACTGCATCTAAATCTATGGAAAAATTCAAGTCCTTGATTACTTGAATCTGTGCTGTAACTCGTCTCAGAGCCATCAGATGGATTAGCCAATGTCAAATTGGTTGATCCAACAAGTTGAGTGTCTCTACTCCTGGCAGACATGGATGTCCGTCCAAAAGATTTGTCCAGCG
>JAWDGP010000872.1:392500-437500 GCA_033675545.1 Elysia crispata
AGTAATATAAAGCACAAAACAAAGTTAACTATACGTCCTTACAATGGGTGGTGTTATAATTTCAAAACAATGTTTATTACACACTCTTGTCTCAGTTTGTGACATTAAGTAGAAAGCAATGCTAATGTTCAATATATGGCCATGTGATGCCTCAAAGACTCTGCAGGTACCAATGGCCCAGTCATGCTGACCCACAGCACATGAGACATCGTAATTTTATTTTATTTTATAGCCATGTGTTGTTTGCCTTTAACTGAAGAGTCACTAGTCACAGAAAGGCTAGAGATACAATAGGCTGGACAATGGTGGACAAAGTCTTCTCTTTTTGGGCTATTTTTTTTTCTTATTATTTTTGAGAATATTAAGAAAGGAAAACGTTTTTCAACATACATATTAACCAGTTTTTTCATCCCTATTTCTCTCACCTGCGTATTCATGTTTTCTTCTGGTTTTGCTGCTGCTGCTTGTGGTACATTTGCCTCAGCTGCTGTGTATTCTTTTTGGAAGAAAGCATGAAGAACTTGCCATATCAGCACCCCCAAGGCAAATACAGCACTTTCTTCAAATACTTTACCTCCATTCAAGAGCTCTGGGGCACACCTAACAAAATTAATAGAGCAGCATATTATAACTCTGATTAAACACAATTGTTTCACAGTGCAATGCAATATCTTCAAGCAAAGAGCTGGGAGGGGAAAGGGGGGAGGAGAAAAAAGGGGGGGGGGGTTCATTTAGACTTTGATTGTCCATTAGACTCACTTCACACAGAGAGCTAACATTCTCCATTGGACTGACTTGACACAGACAGCTAACATTGTCCATTACACTGATTTGACACTGAGAGCTATCATTGTCCATTAGACTGACGTGACACAGACAGCTAACATTGTCCATTACACTGATTTGACACAGAGATCTAACATTGTCCACTAGACTGACTTAACACAGAGAGCTAACATTGTCCATTACACTGATTTGACACAGAGATCTAACATTGTCCACTAGACTGACTTGACACAGAGAGCTAACATTGTCCACTACACTGATTTGACACAGAGAGCTAACATTGTCCATTACACTGATTTGACACAGACAGCTAACATTGTCCATTACACTGATTTGACACAGAGATCTAACATTGTCCACTAGACTGACTTAACACAGAGAGCTATTATTGTCCATTTGACTGATTTGACATAGAAAGCTATTATTGTCCATTAGACTGACTTGACACAGAGAGCTATTATTGTCCATTAGACTGACTTGACACAGAGAGCTATTATTGTCCATTAGACTGACTTGACACAGAGAGCTATTATTGTCCATTAGACTGACTTAACACAGAGAGCTATTATAGTCCATTTGACTGACTTGACACAGAGAGCTATTATTGTCCATTAGACTGACTTGACACAGAGAGCTATTATTGTCCATTTGACTGACTTGACACAGAAAGCTATTATTGTCCATTAGACTGACTTAACACAAAGAGCTATTATTGTCCATTAGACTGACTTGACACAGAGAGCTAATATTGTCCATTAGACTGACTTGACACACTGCACAGAGAGCTAACATTGTTAATTGACAAAGAACTTTCTTTGTCTATTAGAATGACTAGTCATGATAGACTGACTAGTCATGATAGACTGAAATGGCCTGCACAGCTGATTTAAAGGCTGACTTGACATACAGGGTTAACAATGTCTATAAAGCTGATTTGTCATACAGGGTTAGTAATTGTCTTTAAGACTGACTTACCACACAATGTTAACATTGTCTTTAAGGCTGAATTATCACAGTGTTAACATTGTCTATAAGGCTGATTTGTCATACAGGGTTAATATAGTCTTTAAGACTGACTTACCCTACAAGGTTAACCTTGTCTTTAAGGCTGATTTATCACCCAGGGTTAACATGTCTTAAAGGCTTGGATTTATGACCAGACAAGGTTAACACTGTCTTTAAGACTGACTTATCACACAAGATTCACATTGTCTACAAATCTGACTTGTCACATAGATTTAACATTGTCTTTTCGGTTGACTTCACACATGCAAAACATGACCTGCTGGACTGACTCGACACACATGAACTTATACTTAAATTTTGCAGTCGACTTACATACTGCTGGTTATGAGTTATAAAATTACTAGCATGTGATTTCACTAGTATGATGTGCACACCATCCATTTCAAAGATAAGATTTTATGGTGGGTTGACTGGATTATAGAGCTTAGATTGTGTGGTGATTGAATGGCCATCTTAGATTGTATGGTGGGTTGATTGATATTTAGAGTTTAGATTTTATGGTGGGTTGGTTGGATCATAGAGCTTAAATTGTATGGTGATTGAATGGTCATCTCAGGTTGTATGGTGCTTGAATGGTCATCTCAGCTTGTATGGTGCTTGAATGGTCATCTTATATTATATGGTGGGTTCATGGATATTTAGAGTTTAGATTTTATGGTGGATTGGCTGGATTATACTGCTTAAATTGTATGGTGATTGAATGTTCATCTCAGATTGTATGTTGATTGATGGTCATCTTAAATTGTATGGTAGGTTCATTGACATTTAAAGTTTAGATTTTATGATGGGTTGATTGAAGCATAGAGCTTAAACTATATGGTCAGCTGACTGTATTATAGACCTTAAATTGTATGGTCAGCTGACTGTATTATAGATCTTAAATTGTATGGTCAGCTGATTGTATTATAGACCATAAATTGTATGGTCAGTTGACTGTATTATAGACCTTAAATTGTATGGTCAGCTGACTGTATTATAGATCTTAAATTGTATGGTCAGCTGACTGTATTATAGATCTTAAATTGTATGGTCAGCTGACTGTATTATAGACCTTAAATTGTATGGTCAGCTGACTGTATTATAGACCTTAAATTGTATGGTCAGCTGACTGTATTATAGACCTTAAATTGTATGGTCAGTTGACTGTATTATAGACCTTAAATTGTATGGTCAGCTGACTGTATCATAGACCTGAAATTGTATGGTCAGTTGACTGTATTATAGACCTTAAATAGTATGGTCAGCTGAGTGTATTATAGACCTTATATTGTATGGTCAGTTGACTGTATTATAGACCTTATATTGTATGGTCAGTATGTTGTATGTTGATTGAATGGTCATCTTATATTGTATGGTGGGTTCATTGACATGGTCAGTTGACTGTATTATCGACCTTACATTGCATGGTCAGCTGACTGTATTATAGACCTTAAATTGTACGGTCAGCTGACTGTATCACAGATTGTATGATGGGTTGACTGGATTATAAAGCTTAATTTGTATGGCAGGTGGACTGGATTAAAGAGCTTAGATTTTATGGTGTATTGACTGGATTATAGCATTAAAGTTGACTGAATTATAAAGTTAAGGTTCTATGGTGGGTTGACTGGATTATAGAGTTAAATGTGCATGATGAGTTGACTGAATAATAAAGCTAAGGTTCTATGGTGGGTTGACTGGGTTATAGAGTTAAAGGTGCATGATGAGTTGACTGAATTATAAAGCTAAGGTTCTATGAAGGGTTGACTGAATTACATAGCTTAGATTGTATGGTGGAGAGACTGGATTAAAGAGCTAAGGTTTTGTGGCGGGGTGACTGGATTAAATAGTTAAGATTTTATGAAAGGCTGACTGGATTATAAAGTAAGGTTGTATGATGGGTGGACTGGATTCTAAAATATAAAGCAAAGGTTGTATGGTGGGTTGGCTAGATTATAGAGCTTAGATGGCTTGATGGGCAGACTGAATTACATAGCTTAGATTGTATGATGAAGTGACTGGATTAAAGAGCTAAGGTTTTATGGCGGGTTGACTGGATTATAGAGCTTAGATGGCTTGGTGGGTTGACTGAATTAAAAAGCTTAGGTTGTATGGTGGAGTGACTGGATTAAAGAGCTAAGGTTTTATTTCAGGGTGACTGGATTAAAAAGTTAAAATTTTAAGGCGGGTTGACTGGATTATAGAGCTCAGATTGCATGGTGGGTTGACTGGATTATAGAGCTCAGATTGCATGGTGGGTTGACTGGATTATAGAGCTCATATTGCATGGGGGGTTGACTGGATTATAGAGCTTAGATTGCATGGTGGGTTGACTGGATTATAGAGCTCAGATTGCATGGGGGGTTGACTGGATTATAGAGCTCAGATTGCATGGTGGGTTGACTGGATTATAGAGCTCAGATTGCATGGTGGGTTGACTGGATTATAGAGCTCAGATTGCATGGGGGGTTGACTGGATTATAGAGCTCAGATTGCATGGTGGGTTGACTGGATTATAGAGCTCAGATTGCATGGTGGGTTGACTGGATTATAGAGCTCAGATTGCATGGTGGGTTGACTGGATTATAGAGCTTAGATTGCATGGTGGGTTGACTGGATTATACAGCTCAGATTGCATGGTGGGTTGACTGGATTATAGAGCTCAGATTGCATGGTGGGTTGACTGGATTATAGGGCTTAGATTGCATGGTGGGTTGACTGGATTATAGAGCTCAGATTGCATGGTGGGTTGACTGGATTATAGAGCTCAGATTGCATGGTGGGTTGACTGGATTATAGAGCTCAGATTGCATGGTGGGTTGACTGGATTATAGAGCTCAGATTGCATGGTGGGTTGACTGGATTATAGAGCTCAGATTGCATGGTGGGTTGACTGGATTATAGAGCTCAGATTGCATGGTGGGTTGACTGGATTATAGAGGTCAGATTGCATGATGGGTTGACTGGATTATAGAGCTCAGATTGCATGGGGGGTTGACTGGATTATAGAGCTTAGATTGCATGGTGGGTTGACTGGATTATAGAGCTCAGATTGCATGGGAGGTTGACTGGATTATAGAGCTTAGATTGCATGGTGGGTTGACTGGATTATAGAGCTTAGATTGCATGGTGGGTTGACTGGATTATAAAGCTAATGTTGTTGTATAGTGGTTGGGCTCACAAAGTTATGGATTTAAGAATGTGTGGTGGAAATGAGAGGACAGTCAAAGCACTAAATTGTAAGTTAAACCTGTTAGAACAGATTTTGTAGAACTTACAACATATGTTTATTCTGAAATCACCTGTTTCTGACTGTTGGTTCTATGGGCTTTCCTATGACACTGTGGTTATCAGTAAGGTTCTCTCTTTGCCAAAGATATGCCAGGGACACTGGGTATACCTAGAGGCAGCAAAAAAAATGTTTAATTGGCTTTCTTTATGCCATAGACATTCGAGGAAAACTTAGTTTACAGAGCAATGGAGAGATCAATGTGTTAATTAGATTACTAAATGTATTAACACCTTTTTCTGCAACATAAAAATGAAGAGATTAAACTAATAAAAAGAAAAATACTTGGTAATTTTAAAAAATTAGTCAAAGAAATATGGGACTATTAAAGCCACTTCTGTTTGAATTAATATGAATTTTGTAACAATTCAACTATCAGTCTATTTTGCCACAGCAACAAATTAATATTTTTTTTACTAATAACAATCATAGCCGAAGTAAAAACTTTCATAATAATATCAAGAAATTAGAGACATTTCAGTATTATTCAAAACATTAATTAATTAATTTACTCCTGTTGCTACAACTGCTACTGTTGCTGCTAATGACTATAATAATAAAAACAATAATAACAATAATAATAATAATAATAATAATAATAATAATAATAATAATAATAAGCCAACAACAACAACAATAATAAAGAAAATGCCTCCGATTCACTATGGCTAATAAGATATCTAAAATATTCAAGTATAGTCTAATTTCTTATTACATGCAATGTTTCTACGTCATGTTCACCTGATACTTCCCCGCACAGCGCTGCACCCATAATGAATCTGCACAAAAGTCTGCCAGGCCAAACTGTTTATCGTGTATTGCCCTGAGTGTTTCAGTCCACTGCTGCAGGAGATCGAGATAGTTGGCAAATGCATTGCCCAGCTTCTTGAACTTACAGACAGCAAACAGGCTTTCAATTAGCCCTGACTTTGGCAAATGACAGCTCTGGTTTGACGGTTGGAGATTGGTTAAAGTTAAATGAAGCTCAGTATTTAAAATAAATATAGTTTGCTTTTATCATAGAGCTACTTAAACAAAACAAGCAGTCCACTTATTGGTGAATTAAGCAAATAAATTTTATTTCAACTCTATATGGGTCCTCTGAGCCTCAAGACTTGATTCTTTATTGTTTATACCTGAAACATGTTTTGGGGATCTATTTGGCTCTGTTTGTCTCGTGTATGAAAATATTCACAGCCAACTCATCTGTAGAAAATAAGGCTGAAGTCAGTTAGCAAAAATTTGTTGCAAACAGTTTATTCCAACACAATGCTGACCAACGGCTATCTGACAAGAGGTTGACTCAATAATCACTATATGTTGACTCACTGCTCACAAAAAATTGACTCCCACTTATACTAAATCGTATCGAATTATCTAGAAAAGAAATTACATAATTCATACGAGAATATTCTTGGTACACATAATGATTAATGTGCAATAAAATTGCAACCAATCAGAACAACGGTAAACAAGGAGTGACCAAATCATCATCATGCTAAGACTAAGTGGAAGATTCCAGAAGAATCTAAACCACACACAATCAAGGATACTTTTCTCACAGTACGAACTATGTTCAACAAACAAAACTAAGTTCGCAGGCTTAAAATACAAATATTAAGCGACTAAATAAAACAATGTACATACAGATCTAAGTTGATCCGCTACCCCAAAAGGACACACCTACACAGGGTGAGGAAGTCAATAGATCAACTAACAGCAGAATGCATTACAATGCCTGTGGTTGACATTTAGCTACAGCCTGTCTAAAATAATGCTCTGAGGAGATTTTGTTATCTCTGCATTAATGAAATCTCCACAAAGGGAAAAAATAGTAAGGAACAATGAACAATTTAGAACACAACTATAATACTAGCAAAATCACTTTATCATTAATATTTACCAAAAAAAAAGCCACAATATGTTAAGTTCATAAGTACTTAGGTGGCCCAAATAGACTAGCCATCTGTACTGTATCTGATTGGGAGTAGTTTATGTAATATGCCCTACAAGAAACCAAATTGAAGTGTGTTTAAAAAAAAAACTTCAGAGCTGCCAACCATTGACAACAACCTTTGGTATTAAATTGTCTTTTATTTCAGGTCTTTACAAGCCTTTATGGTTCTGGGCCAAATGACACAAAATATACATAGCATACTCTATTGTGTGTGATAGTTAATCAACTTTTACATTTAGATACACAACTTTTAAACAGATGTTATAATGACATGATTTTTCTCAATTTTCGTTCACCTAACTTTTTTTTTTATAAGAGTTGAATTAATAGGCATTGTTAACATAATATTCTCATTTTGTGGAAATTTACCAAGTTTCTTTAAAACATGACACTCGTTGGTAGGGGAAAGTTAGCAATGCATTTCTTTTAGCTTTTCATTTGTGAAAATTGCATAAAATTATAAAAATTATCAGAGAAGAAATGCAAGTGTCTTTTTTGAGACATTAAGAAATTTGTCTTTTCAAATACAGTCAATTCAAATTTAAATTTCCAGCATCAGAGTTGTTCAGATTGTTTCCTATACTCATGAACGACTTTAAATTATCTTTTCGACATGCTATTCCCCTAATTTCATTTTCTTGTTCAGACTGTTTCCTATACTCATGAATGACTTTAAATATCTTTTTGACATGCTATTCCCCTAATTTCATTTTCTTGTTCAGACTGTTTCCTATACTCATGAATGACTTTAAATATCTTTTTGACATGCTATTCCCCTAATTTCATTTTCTTGTTCAGACTGTTTCCTATACTCATGAATGACTTTAAATATCTTTTTGACATGCTATTCCCCTAATTTCATTTTCTTGTTCAGATTGTTTCCTATACTCATGAATGACTTTAAATATCTTTTTGACATGCTATTCCCCTAATTTCATTTTCATGTAAGAATTGCTTACATTAGCTGACTGAGTCTGACCATGAAAAAGGCAGATTAACAACAAAGGTTAGATTGATGGGATGATAGGCAGATGAGAAAATTAAATCTGCATATAACAAAAAAAACATGAAAATTATAAGGTTTAGAAAAATAGGAAAAGGCATTGAAAAAGACTGATGGAAAAAATAAATGGGTATTTAACACTAAACGCTTCAAATCTCTAGATTTAGTTCATTTCTGTTGAGCAGCAGCCACAGTCTCCGGCGGTCATAAATAACGTCCCCTTGGGATACCTGTCCAGGGGTCAGCATGGATTAGAGCATACAAGATTATTGGTGGCTCAGAATATAAAGCCAAGATATAAGAAAGTAAAATCAGGCAGACAGCAAAGAGGCTGGGATATTAAAAAAACTGCAATATTCTTCAATTTCTGCTTTTTACTAACATGGATGGATATCGAATCATAGCAAAGGAACCAAAATCTGTAAACTTCAGTTTTCTAAGCAAAAATGAAGGTGTTTAGCAAATATATGCTGATACTGTTTTAGGTTTCTCTCCATACTTACATAGGTGCTAGCTGAGTAGATCTCGGAACCTTCAATGAAAAGTGCTGGTACCAAGGGTTCCAGGACACCTCCATGTATCTTGGTCATGAAAGACTTGCTGACGACTTTCACCAGCTCTTCACGAAATACATATTGTTTATCCTGGCACAGTGAAAGTTAAGCAATATTCAAATGTACCTTTTATTTTACTAAATTCTTTGATCAGTTGAAAAAAAGAGTAAGGCAATATAATCCTTTTATTTCTGTCCTCATGGGTAAAAATGTTGTTTTTTTTTTTCAATGCAATTACTTTATACTTTCAATTAGAGGAATTAAGTACACGAAATTTCTGAAAGTCTAGATTTGTGCTTATCATTATCAATAACATATTATCAGTAAATGCTTATAATGTCATCATATCTTTATATTTACCATACATCAGATCCAAAGAAGTCAGGTTTTGCTACAATAACATTTAGAAGACTTGGAATTTTAAAAATATTTTAAAGCTATGGTCAATTGAGCAAAATCCTTCAGAAGGAGAGAAAACAATCCCAAAGGTTTTTAGAGTTTTTTTTTCGATAAAATATTTTCTGAGCGCTCACCACCTGCCTACCTATGTTCATGTGACAAATTTCAAATGAAAATTATGTGATAAAGAGTAGCCTTAGGACAACTCATACCATGGGTACACAGATATTTAAGTTTACCTATTTCTCTCCATTCTACTGTAGTCTGAACATACACACAATGAGAAATATAAGAATGTGTTGGCCTATCTCTTAACTGTACATTCTCAAACATGCTACTTTTTCCCATTATGAGACTTAAGAATATTAATTTGCAAAACCTAAGGCTTAGTTAAACTTGCAGCTTCCCAATAGGATGCCATTGGTACATAGTGCTTTAGGATTAATTAAGCAATTTGTTTTTCTTTCTTCATTTAGACTTCTCTCCAAAAAAGTGAAAAAATGAAAAACTAACCGTCTCAAAAAGTTTTAGCCCTGCAGAGATCTCCCTCTTGAAAGTGACTTGCACATTTTCATAACTTTTCCTCAGAACTGGATGACAAAACAAACACAATGTTGAAGCTCTTTTTTGCTGATATTTCAAGAGGCGTATTTTCTTTGTCTTTGAAATTTCTCCGCAAATCAAAGGAACAAAAAAGGAGATAGAATTTATTTCATTTAAAATTTAAAAAAAAAAAGTCATCATTCATCTTTTGAGCAAATGTTATGTGGTGAGAAAAACACAAGAGAAAGAGAAAAAGAAAGCCAGAAAGAGAGAGAGACAGAGACAGACAGAGAGACAGAGACATAGACAGACAGACAGACATAAACAAAGAGACAAGGAGAGGGAGAGACAGACAGATAGATAGATGGACAAACAGACAGACAGACAGACAGACAGACAGACAAACATAGACAAAGAGACAGAGAGAGGGAGAGACAGACAGATAGATAGATAGATAGATAGATAGATAGATAGATAGATAGATAGATAGATAGATAGATAGACAGGCAGATAGATAGATACACAGACACAGAGATAGAGACAGAGAGTGATAATTTTGAATACAGGCAGGATACCCACTTCATTTCTAGAGTCTTACCATCTGCTCCAATATAGGGTAATCCCTGTAGAAGTGGAAGAAAATAGCAGATAACCATTAGAGAAAATTTGTAAGGGAGTTAATTTCAGCAACAATGTAACAGTCAAATGATTTTTTTTTAAGTTCTTAAAAGGCAATATCTAATTTGTTTCCTGCTTGTTTTTGTGTTATGCTCTAGTAAGGTGAAATGTAACTTTCTTATATCACCCTATAGAGGCTCTTTGGTGTGTTTTTGTACGATGTGGATTGGAATATATAAAGGGGGTTAATTATGAAAAAGATTGCACATGCAGTTTTGAAATTGACTTAGACTTTCATTGCTATAATCTGGACAACAGATTTAAATCTTTCTCCCAATGCTCTGAATGCTAACCGAATTAGCCGTAAGCTTTTAATGTGCAGAAGAACCACCTCATCTAGACTCTCCATTGCAAAATCAAACTCTGCACGACTGGTATAACAATATTTCTTACAAATTTCTCTACAAGTATGATATTCCTATCCCGGTTAACCCTACTTCTGCGCAGTGCCCACTTGTAGGCTTTGCTGTATGGGTAACTTGGCTTCTGCGATGAGCATAAATGTGGGAGATGAGGCTCCGAGCCAAGTGTTACCGGGTCCATAAAATTAGGGGTTCACTGATGAGCCTCCGTGAAACGTTATTATCTTCTAAAAGCCCCATCTCGATACACAAGCAGACTTTGTATCTTTTTCTAAGAATATGAACTAATAAAGAGGTGACAGTTTCTCCATCTTTGAACTATTGGGAGGAGATCTAGAGCCCAGTTCAGATTGTTATACGCTTTGTTATTTGATGTCTCCTAAGTTCTTTAAAATAAAACAACAATAACCAAGTGCCTGACAAGCCTTGAGGGCAGACCTTGGTAGGTTGGTCTGATTTCCTTTTTTTTTTCTTTCTCCTCTACTGTCTCACTGTATCATCCCTCCTCACTCTACGAATTCAGAATGGAACTGCCCGTATTTAGATGTACCTGTAGAGTTTCATAGCTAGTTTGAACAAAAGGACTAAGCACTGACTCTTGAGCCTTTAGCTTAGATGGAAGACCGCACTAGAATCGAAGGTTTGCTTTTTGTAAATGAGATAAAATCTTTTTCAACTTTGTTCTCATTCCCCCCCACCTCCCCTCCTCCCGTTAACACATACTAAATTAATTATGTATCTATTAACTTTGTTCTCTCTCTCTCTCTCTCTCTCTCTCTCTCTCTCTCTCTCTCTCTCTCTCTCTCTCTCTCTCTCTCTCTCTCTCTCTCTCTCTCTCTCTCTCTCTCTCCCCCTCTCTCTCTCTCACTCTCTCTCTCTCTATCTATCTATCTATCTATCTATCTATCTCTCTTCTCTCACTCTCTCTCTATTTATATATATATATATATATATATATATCTACTCTTCTCTCACTCTCTCTCTCTCTCTCTCTCTCTATATATATATATATATATATATATATATATCATTCTCTCTCTCTCTATGTGTGTGTGTGTTAAGAATCTAAAACTATTTAAAATGCAACATCTCCCCAGATTATAACATACAGAAATACATTAAGGCCCCTTTCCTTATTTATAAAGCTACAAAGTGCACGCTAACCAACATTATAAAATATAATGCGGAGGGTTGCTCCACAAAAACGTTGCAATTAAGTTTGATAAACATGTTCTAAAAATAATTAATAGGTCCAATTCCTTTTAAACTGAAAAACAGGCCAGTTATCATTTCTAAAGAAAATAAGAGGCCTTAAAGTATTGTAAGTATGCAAGTGTTGTTCGGCAAAATGTATTGTAATGCTCAATGGTGAAAATCTTTTTTTACAAAATGAAGGTCGAAAGCGACAATATTTAATGTTGAATTTTAGTATGGATTAAAACAGTTAAAATTAGTCTCGATCAAGCTCTTCATCCAGATCTCTTATAGTACGACAAACAGGGAGAACCTAATGACAATTATTATGCCCGAAATGTGTTAATTTTGACAAGTAAATCACTCAATATTTTTTAAAACTAATCGTCTACTTTTGAAAGAAGCTTTTATGCTATCATTTCAAAATTTAAAAAAAAAACGTGACCGAATCTAACTACAAAAAAAACCAAAACAGAACCTCTTTCTCAGTACAATGAAAATAAAGAGAAAATTAATTCAAAATCGCATAACACGACAGAGAGATAATGCTTACAGTGTTGGCCAATAATACTTCATTTACGAACATGTTGGCAAATAAGCCTGATCCTTATTTGCCAATGTTGGCCAACAAGACTTCCTGTTTATATGCCAATGTTGACCAATAAAGTCAGCCTTTTAAAAAAAGTGTCAAGGTTGCAAAAATAAATGTTTTTTTTTTTTATAATTTGTTTTAAACCATAATATACACAGTGCAAACAGAGATAATTTGCTCTGTCTTGCGCCCAGTCTAGAAGCTGATTGGCTTTAGCCGCGGTACAGTTTTCAGCCCTACCTGGAGGTAACCATGAAAGCGGGAACAGGGTCAAGATTATAGATCTGGTATAGACTATTTTGCAGGTGCATTGGATTGTGATCTTTTGCAGCACAATGAAAATTGAATGTCATCTCACTTTTTTTTATGAATTCAGTTCAGTAGGTATGTTATATCACTGTAAAGCCTATACATGTGAAGAAAAGTGTCAGAGTGCAATCACCATAATGATTAGAATTATTCCCAAGATAAAAATTACCAATATGAGCTAAATTATCCGCCCCTGAAAATGCTTTTTTTTTCTATTAAGGGACAAGGCAATTTCCACAGCAGTTTTGCCCTGAAATATTTAACATACTGAGGTACAGAAAATTTCAACTTGAGCTCAAAGAGTGCTATACATATTTTTCATTTGTCGAGTCTTGTGTGATTTCTCTGGGATTACATTGTAAATCAGTTGAGGCTTATAAACATTCTGTATGATAAGAGTAAATAAGAAAAAAAACATACATAGTTCTCTAAATGGCCTTTGAAAGGGTTGAGATTAGAAATAAAAAAATAAGTAATTAAAAAAAATTGATTTAAATGGCATGATTTGACTATTTTTTTTTTATTTACCAAATATGCACTGCTACTATGGTTGAAAAAAAAGACTGAACTTTTTTAGATAAAAATTGAAATTATAAACAGTTTTTTTTTCTTTTAATCTAACATTTACATTACAAAGGGAATATGGCATGACTTGAAAACTAAAACTGCAGATACAAAATAAACTAAAATTTTACTTCTGCCCTCGGTATTTTCAAGGGGTTGACTGCTGAGTCTTTATATGTTTGTTGTATTTCGCTTATCCTTGCATCTTGAATAACTTTTAAACCAAAACTGTTCCTTTTGCATTGACCAAAAATAATACATGCTTTGTTTTTGTTTGGGAAAATTCAGTCATCACTTTGACGACTTAAAAACCAGGAAATTATTTCCGTAAAGACTTACTTTTGAGCTCATTGTGGAAGGTTTCCATTGAGGTCCTATGTTAGGAAATCGCAACTGATCATGGTGCTGATTTGTCATTTCCTCAGCTTAAATAATTAAAAAAAGAAAAATTTGAAATGCACATAAAAAAAGCTAATTAACAAAATCCTGTACATGGGGTAATACCCAGTGAAGACGAGAAGGTATAGTAGAAGAGAATTTACCAGGATCAGGGGTAAGAAGCAGGTTGCTGAGAGGAAGAGCAAACTAAGAGAGGGGGAGGGAGCTGAAATGATGGAAATAGAGGAGCTCTGAATGAAAAAATCAGGTTTGAAGAGACCTGGAAAAAGACTGAAATGCAACCTATGGGGAATAAGACTTTAAGAGTGAGGACAGAGAGGAGACTTTTAAGGAGATGGTACTATTTCAGGAAGAACAGATAAGGAATAAGGACAATGGAAAAAATTGAATTAAGATACAAATTAGAGGCAAAAGGTTGGACTGGTGAAGAAGAGATGAAATTTTACATGTACAAAGACCTAGTGGAAATTCGGGTATGAGGAAAAGTATTAAAACAAAGACAAGTGAAAAATAAGTAAAAAAAAAAGACTGGGACAAGCAAAAGAAGATGAGGAAATGGAGGAAGTCTATGAAGGAAAAAGGACATGAAGGAGAAACAGGGTAGGAGAAAGTGGACTTTGGATATTTGATATCGTTATTAAAGCCAATCTTGTTTGCAGGCAACCCTCTTCCTAAAAAATCATAATACTGGACTATGTTAACAATGGATTTAACCCATTGATCACATCTGAGCTTTGAAAAATAAATTATAGGTTTGTAAAATGATTTAAATTTCAATACAGCAAGCTATCTAAATCTAAAATCCAGATCAATGTAAAAATAAAACTAACAGTAGATCTAACCCTTGACATCCCGTCTGAGCTTTGAAAAATTAATCATAGGTTAGTAAATTAATTAAAAAGGCAAGCTATCTGAATGATAACACTAGATCAATTTTTTTTTTTAATCAAAGAATATAATTGTAGTCCTTCTGATCTAATTTAGACCAAACTCTATGATATACAATTTTCATCATGATATACTCTATGATGTTTACTCTCCTTCTGATGCCCGAGGCAACCTTCAAAATTTCATGCTAGAATGCACAGTCTTACCAAATTCATTTTTGATCTATGGCCTGCAATTTTAGGCTAAATGGCTAGTTTGTTAAAATTATGGTTTCCATATTGTCCGAAGACCAATCAATTTCCCTTCATAAAACAAATTAAATTTTTGAAATATGTTAATATTTCACTGAGATATGATTCGAAACTGAACTGAAAGTTGGGGAACTAAAAACTAGAAAAAACATGTTTGACATATGGGAAAGGTTTCATACAGAGTTGAAGATATCTTCTCAAAATCAAACAAAAAAACATTATTTAAAATTACTTTTGAACTGTGAAACTTTTGACATGATGAAAAAATGGATGTTCATGACCTACAAAAAATGGGCAACCTCAAAAAATTTAACTTCCATGTTTGAAACCCCATAGACGTCTAGTTCATTGTGTTCTAACATTAGCCAGAAAATCCTAGGCCATATCATATATAGGGAGGGAATCAAAAATGAATGTAGAGACGAATCACCAAATATTTACAAACTAAAATGGTATCCTAAAACTGCAAAAATGAATGGCTGGCTAGAAATTATTCTTACAAGATCAATCCAATGATATTAGATTTATGGTGAGTTAGAGAAGGGGTAAGAAGAGTGTGAGAATGAAATGAGAAAGAAGAAAATGAACCCTTCCAACTTACCTAGCTCTTCTTCTAACTGTCTCTTCAGTTGTGAAATAGAGGTGCGATCTTTGGGCTCATAGTAACAGCAAGTTTTCACTATCATCTGACTTCGGGCACTCAGAAATGAATCAGGTAGCAAGTTTGGGAATTGTCCACCATTTAATTGAGGGAAGAACTGCAGAACACAGTAAATTATTTTTTTTATTTAACTTGTTTTTTCCATATATATAAACCTAAAAGATTCTTTAACTGACTGCAGCAAATAAATCCCCTATTTTCCAACCACCCTTTTAAACAAAATGCAACCAAAAACAACAACTTGGCTCCAGGTAGAAAAGGAAAACCTTTTTTGACTTACTTTTATAACAAGGTCCTGATCATGAGTCAAATCAGAATAGGGTAGAACACCATGTGTGAGAACCTCGTAGATCAATATCCCTAACATCCATATGTCTGATGCCTTGGAGAAGGTATGACTGCGAAGAGATTCAGGTGCAGCCCATCTTGTGGCTAACCAGTTACAATCGTTTTCTAGGACAAAATGATATTTTTATGATTCAGAGAGGGAAAATAATAATCATACACCATATATGATTTGAAATGATTGAGACCTGTTTATACGCTTAAAAATTACCAAGTCTATGTTTCAGAGAAAATTATCCATCTATAATAGGCATCTAAAGTATATATATACTCAGATTTGAATGCAAAACTTATACATTACATTTACAATGATCAGAGCTCCAATTTTCTTCACTTCTGAAGACATGTCTGACCCAATATAGATTAGTCACTTACCGCTAGTCATTCATTAATGCCCAGCTGCTCTCAACACAAGATATAAAAAGTTCAGTTCTAGACTTATAACATGCTATTCTCTCCAGATTACTTTAGGATACTGCTAGGCATAAAGATGTTGTCTAATTTTATTGTTGATTTTGTAATTGCAGAGAAAAGAAAGATCTCGCAAAAGATCTTGAACTAACATAGGAATGGACGGTAGATTTTGGGCAAAACAAATTAACATTCTATAAAAACATTTCAGATGTACAGCCCACTGTTCTGCCTAAAGTTGTCAAAGATACTGTACCACATAGAAGACATGATTATAGACATGCACATACTTGTCAAACACAAATTTCTCTGTTTCAGAGTCATGCAAATAACAGAAGCCTGTATACAGTAAGACTTCAACATTTTTACAAACCTCACTGTAACAGATTCTTTTTTTTATAAATGTTTTACATGTATCCACAACAAGAACTCAATTACTACAAAAACTGATGAATAATTAGAAAACTACCAATTCTTCAAATTGGTTTACGGTAAAGATGTTTTGAGGAGGAATTTTTTTTTTAGGTGCAGAGACTAACAGCAGAAACAGAGAACTATCAAAAGCAGGCACTTCCCATTATGAGAAATTTACGGATGACACAGATCAATTTATACCACAACGTAATCAATATCACAAACTCACTTTTAATAGGAATACATTGGTGACAAAAACTCTTCACTTACATTGAATCATTTTGTATACAAAAATTCAATGTCAGATTCAATGGTTTTCCTGACAAAATCAGTAAGCATTAAAATAAGGAAGAGATTAAATAACACAAGACTTACCAAAAGTCATATAAAATGCGAAACTTGAAATTGGTTTACAGGAAACACGATAAGAACAAACCAATGACCTAAACTGGCATAATGCTATCATTTGCAGAAAAAAAAAATTTTTGATGCAAGAGAAACTCACCAATCTCAGCTGTCTCTGAACCTTGCTTAAGTGTGTGAGCAAGTTTGAAGCTTCCTAAGAGAGTCCTGTGCTGGGCGCCAGCTATGGCTGACAAACTGGCAGCAGTGAGGTTGCGGTGGATTAACCGACGCTCATGGCAATACTCTACCGCTGACACAGTCTGGATCAAGAGCCTCAGCAGACTGGTAACATCATAGGGTTGCTCATTCTCTCTGCGGTTCTGCAGTTCCATCTGGTGGTTGAAAACCAGGCTAGTTTACGAGCAATTCTATGAAATTCTACAATATTATAAATACCAGGCACATTAATGAGCGATCCTATGAAAACTTACAGTATCATGAATATAATAAGGTAAGTTTATGAGTAAATCTACAAAAACTTACAAGATTTTTAATTATGAGTAATTCTATGCAAAAGTCTCACTCTATTACAATTTATATAAAATAAGGCAATTTCAGATAACACTATAAATTTAATGGGAGGAAAAAAAGTTTTTGAAAAAAATGAGCGAAAATTCAAAGTTAAAGAAAATTTCTTCAAAAGGGTTGGATCACAAAATGAGACACCTGACATCTTATGAAGAAATTAAACTGAAGCAAAGCAAAGCTTTCCCTTCATCACAGAATTTTGCTTGCAATTGTGTTAGATCTATATCCTCATGGGTTCATTATTTAAACTTAACACATAAATTTAATGTGTTAGGGATAATTTGAGACAGAATGTGTTATTTCTTAACAATACATAAAGAAGTTTCATAAGACTCTAATTTGATCAAGAGACTATCTGAGTAAATTTCTTCCCTTTTCTTTAACTCCCGAGGCTTACCTGTAGGTTATTGCCAATGCTCTGAAGTATATAGAATTGTGGAATCCGTCTAGTCTTGTAAGCAAGGACTGCAACAATGTGGGGATGTTGGAGATGCCTCAATTGATTCAACTGATTAAAGTGCATAGAATCTTCTTGTGTGTTCATGTTACTCAAGTTTCTGTTTCGATGTGCAATATCATTTGGCCGATGAATCATCACATAGGCTGACTCATTCGAAAATTTCCCATGAAAAAACAGCCACCCACCTTGCTCAGAATATTGATCCTAGAAAATAAAAAGAAAAAAAAAAAACATTTTTTTTGACAGTCACGATTGGTATCATGGTTCTGTGACAGGCAGAGGGTGGTATTCTGATAAGGCAGAATTATAATCTAGCCCTATATATCTGTAAGATAGTGAAAGATCTTGCCACAAGCCATTTTAGCTGCCGCTCCTCTGTATTGCTCCCATGCCAGTTGAGAAAGGCATACTGGTAGTTAATGATGTGGCAAGGTGACTAGACTGAAGTATGCTTGAGCACTTTAAACCATCTGAACCCTGGAGGCCACTCAAGTAAGAATGCAGAAAATGAATGCTTTGCATGCAGATTGATGGCACAGGTAGAATGTCTTGTATCTCTTGATCTCCGAGGCTTAGCTTAAAAGATCAAAGTAGTCCTGAACTGTAAGTCCAATTTAATATCAGATACTGTTTCACAACACTAGTGCACTCTCACCCTTAACACATCATATAAGTCTGTTACAAAGAATATAGAATGTACCTTCTTGCTATTGAAAACTGCAGAAAAAAATTACAGACAACCAAAATGAAATAGAAAGACAGATTTTCATTATTCTAAACCGTGTCATCTTCAGATCACTCCTTCCTTCCTTCCACACTGATCAAAGAAGGGCCAAGGCTACTGGATTAGAATCGGCATGCAATATTCTATTAACCGTATTCCATGCCTATTAATTGCCTTTTAAAGTGCTTTTTCATTCAATTTTCCTAGATAAACAGTAAAATGTGAATATTTTAATCATGGCTTAAAGTGTAGCCACACACATAGTTACAGTGCAAGTGAAGCTGCCAAATCCTTTCAGAACAATCTTCTACCCCTATGACATCAGAACAAATATATGAATGGACTAGATATTTGGTGTAGGGTAAAGAAATAACAAACATGTTCATTTAAAGTTGATCAACATTTATCATTTCAAGCATTTCTTTTAAGTTAATTGATTTGTTTCAAATTCTCGCCTAGTTCCTTTTTAGGCCCACTTCAAACCTGTACATCTTTTGAATCTTTAAACCTAAAGACACCCTTCTTTTTGGAAAATCCAGTTTTATTGTTCATCTACTGATGATGAATAATTCATTGGAATAATTTATTGATTTAGAGCACCAATAACAAAGTATTTAATTCAACGCACTCGCATCCGCTAGAGGCCAGGTAAAACAACCCCATTACGATCACAACCTCGCTAGTCCTCTGACTGGCTCAACCAAAATGCCACAATTGGAGTCCCTTACATAATTCATAATAACTTTCAGTCTTCATAGATCGAGTATATATTCTGTTATCACTAAAAACAAAGGAGAACCTCTTATTGATCATAGCTTTACTTTGAAACCTTTGAGCTCTTACTGTGCATGTAATCCACTGAATTTTAATGTAACCAACCAGAATACCTCTACAGGAGATGTCATGTGAAGTAAAACCCTTGATTTATCCTTTTCATATTTTGAGCTGCCCCTTTTTTCATTCCTACATCAGTACTGCATAGGACGTTGCGCGGTCTGACATGATTGTAGTTTCCTAGTTCATAAATATGTCTTATTTGGAAAAATTAAAAATCAATAGTGTAATGTGCAGTGTCATGTTGTTTTTAATGCCTTAATATGAAAAGTATTAATTGGGGGAGAAAAAATTTTTCTAAAAATTCCTTGGCTCAAATTGGTGTTGCTAACTGACAACTTTATGGCCACTCCAAACAGTAGCATTTTAATAAGATGCTGCATAGATCAAACAGCCTCATGATGCAAATGGGTTGGTCATATATATTTGTGATTGATTCGTCTTGTCTTTTGGGGTGGGAACATCAACAAAAAAGTAGTTAAGAGTGCGTTGTTCTTTAATAGTCATGGCATGTGAAGGACTTTGTTTTCTGCTCTGTTTCTGAGCCTGCACCCTCTAGGGAATATTAGTGGAGCATGCAACACAGCTCTTGAGTCATGGTATACATTGACCTTATGATAGTTATCCCCATGTGTACAAGCAGGCTCAGTCAGTTTGGCCTGCAAGCTAAAGTCTGAGCTTAGCATTGGCCTGCAGATGTGTCAGTAACAAGTTTTTGCTGCCACCCCACAGTAGACGTAGTTACTTAGGTCCCTAGTTTTTAAAAGTATTCTCCCGATTCAACCTTTCTTTTTCAAATGTTATTGCTTATCATATCACATAAAAAATACATGATTTTACTGCCTAATACTGTATAGATAAAGTAACTCACCAGAAAAAGCAGATTTATTTATGGTTACAGCCTGCAATGTGTTCCCTAATCATTTGTCACCTCCAGTATAGTCCTATCTTAAAAATGAACCTGCTGAAAAAAAATTTTCAAAGCGACCTATCACAGTCCATGCCTCCCACCCACTCTAATGTTTCTATGACAGACTGAGCATTTTGGAAAAAAAATTTTCATCGTGATTTGCATGCTTCTTTAAAGCTTTCTTCCCTCGTAGATGATAGTTTTGCCTCACACAGTACAGTTACAGTGCCCTGCCTCAGTAAGTTTTTTGAACCACACTTTGAATCTGTGTCCATCATCTGATGTTTCAGCCATCTATACCTAATGGGTTTTCCAAGTGAATCCACGTCTGTTTTTGAAGAATCCCTCCCAGTCTCAACAAACTTTGCCAAACTAGATCTAGTATTAAGTACTATAGACCTCTAGATCCTAGATAAATGGTGGATCTGGATGCCAGCTAAATCTATGACTATCAGAACAGTCCAGGCTCTAATGTTGGACCTAGATTAGTTACTATTCTAGATTTGGATTTCGAGCCTTCCTAGATCTAGAATCTAGATATATAATCAAGATTGAGGTTTAGTCCTATTCCTAATTTAGCTAGATCTAGAATTTAGATCTAGATCCAGTCTGTACTCACAATAATCAACCACTTTGCAGTCTAGATCTAGATTTGATCTAAATCAAGATGAACACACAGTACCATATCAAGGATCAAAGAATAATCTATTTGATCCTAAAGGTTGACCTAGATTTTGGCGATGTAGAATAAAATCGCATGTAGTGATAACAAGGACGTGGAAGAATAAGAGCACATGATTGTGACTGTCAGAATGGTGGTTAAGACCGCAAAATCAGAAACCAATGTTTCATTCAGGAACAGGAATGAACGGTTCTTGTTAGCATAGCCATAATATCTCTCGAGTAGATATCGATATATTACCAAGGAAAGTTAGTAAAGGAAATTCTATTCATCCTCTGGTATATCGAGAATTCTACATTTTACTCGATATGACAGCGAAACAAGATACACATTTCATTCTTATTCTCACTGAAACTTCGTTCCTCTCATACTTCATTTTTGTTGGGTTTTTTTTGCATATCTGCCTGCCTACCACTGGCAATGGGATTGGCTGGCAGTTTCCATCGAACATTTCTGATTAGCCGGCATACTGGCTGTGCTTGCACCCATGAATCCCCCATCCATCAGTGATTTCTTGCCTCACTACAAACTGCTCAAAACCAACCTTGTTTTTTTTGTCCACAAAGAGACAAGGAGAGAGCTGCTGCTCCACTTCACTGATGAGGTAAAAAGGTAAGCGAGCAGGGTAGAGCCCTTTCTTGATGTACAAGTCCAAAATCTCCTGTCGAATAACTGGTACTGACTCAAAAAGCAGCCGGGCCACTATAGGGTCCACCTGTTTAGACCATAGCGATAAGAAAAGAGAATGAGGCTACGATGTGAATAACAAGAAATATCACAACAGTCATACAGAGCCTTAAGCAGTAACACTTTACTTCTTATCATGATGCATGCTCAAGTTCAATGCAGGCCATTATTTTACTTTTGTCCGCTATGTTTTGTCATACAATTGTGCAGGATTTCATTTTCTGATATAATGTTCAGTAAATGGAGAATTTCAATCAGTGTTTTGCCTTCTCTTGAGAAAGAAAGTCGTGTACATGGACTTAGTCTTTTTCTCATTTACAAAACAAGTGTATCTTTTATCTAGCTTTTAACTTCAAGGATATTTCTTTGAAAAAAAAAACCTGTTCCTTCTCGGTTGCAACTTACACATTCTAAGATCATTAGGTGGAATGACCTGATATTGAAACAACAGAATGCAATAGGAATGTCAGATGTTATGCTGAGCCCTTCTGGTAAGAGTCAAATCAATAAAAATAACATTCACAGGTAAGCAGTTTCTATGTGAGAAGAGTTCAAATTTTATTCCTTGGTAAGTTTACTTGTGCTGAATTTAATGAGTACAAATGAAACTATCTGTACGGGATGAACCAGACCTAATGTTTCTGCCAAATATGTTATGCCTCTATAAAACACTAAGAAATAATTGATATAGTCTAAATTACCAGAAGCAAGGGTTAAAAATATCCAGATGATATCAAATCACATTCATTGAAAAGTCTTCATCTTTCATTGACTGAGAATAAATTTTTGGATTGCTCTGACCTTTGCATGTTGCCACATGCCAATTAGCTTGACCCGCGCATGTTCAGCTACCAAAGTGCCAATAGCTATTAATGTGCACAAAGATGAAGTAAATCAAATCAGTGGGTGAATTCCAATTCTATACATTTTTTCACAATATTGGTCTGTAATTAAGTTTTCTCAGCTGTGGTGAGCTTTACTTACAAAACTTACATTGATTGTATTCAGTTGCCACAGAGAGCCAATGATTTTGATGGCTCCCTCACACTGCGCTTTGATGTCTGTATTTTTTTCTGGGATATAAAATTTTTAGAGATGCATGTAAATGTGTTAACTTTAGAAAGTAGAATTCTGATTTTTGAGGAGTATTCAATTGAAAAAATCAAGAATCTCTTTCTTTCTGACTAAAATAAGGTATTACTTGAAGCAAGAGTAAAGATGACAGAAAAGGAGACCAGCATGTAAAACTTAAAAGAAATATTTAATATTTAATTCAAGAGAGTTCAGTTTCTACACTAGACTGTAAACCCAACTGATACTACAATCCAACCTATAGAATAGAACAGGAAATGGGCTAATCCTCGCAGAACCAACTCTTGACAGATTTTACTTGGGCGTCTGCGGAGAAGGTTCTTTTTTGTCCCCAACCTCAAATATTCTCTCATGAAGGAAAGGTTGGTCAAATCTCTGTCCTTTGTGCAGAACATCTGGAGTGTCAGAAGTCAGGACATAATATAAAAATAATGTATCTTGGGATCTGGTTGGCATGAGGTGAAAGTTCTAAATCCATCTTATATTATTGGTAAAGTGAATGAACATGTCAGAATTCTAGACAGCAAACATACAGAAAAAGAAATAAATGGGACTTCAAAATATGCTTTAATTACTCGAAAATTCAAATTATCAGAGTTTTAGTTGCGGTATGAAAGATATTTCACCTTGTTTACAGATTTGAGAGAAACTTTTCCTAAAATTTAAACATTTACAATTACATATGCTGAACTTATTCAATACGAATTGACCTCTAATCCATTTTACTTTATAGATTCCCCTGCTTCTCTATGACATTCAGATACAAATCAAAAGATTACTTAAAAGAAATACATAAAAAATTTTAAAAGTTTGAAAAAAAAATTAGTATCAAATTCATAAATTTTACGTATAATAAATGCATTCTTTTTCACATCTTGTGTACAAGTTTTCTTTTTTAGCCTTTGTGAGGGTCGATCTCACTCTGTATTAATCTCAGAGGCTTTTAATGCAAAAGTAAGTCAAAAAATTGATGAATTGAAAAAAGATTAAAAAAAAAAAAAAAAGAGCCTTTAACAGTCACCTATGACATGAAAACAACAAAGTTAAAAATAAGCTGGAATTTTGGTGAGACTGCAAAACATTAAACTAAAAATCTTGAGATAATGTGTCAGTTGAATTGTAAAAATGAATAACCACTAAAAATGAATTGTGAGCCTTATCGAAAAAAAAATTGTTTATCCTGGGCTGTTTTATATATTAAAGATAACAGATTAATAACCTTGTGATGAAATTTTGGCAACGGGATAAAAAAAAAAACAACTAAAAGATCTTTTTAGCTACAAAATTAGCTAACTGCTCTTGTGTGTTGAGACTGACTTGTATTCCATTCAGCCTGATTGCCTCTCAAAATCCCAAATGACTACCTTTTGATCACCAAATAACACACAAACTCTAGAGATTTCTTTCTTTCTTTTAGCACTTTGTGTCAATTAGAGGACAACAAAGTGATATCAATTGCCACTGCTTGATGCAGGTACACTGAAAGGTTAGCGCAGACAAAATATTGATTACTAAGGTGAAGGTCATTTCATTTATGCACATCCCACTGGAGCAGTTATACAAGAGAAAAAAGAAGAGTTCCGCGAAAAAGGAAAGGTATGCAGAAATCCCTCACCTGCTTTAAACATTCCACAAGAACCAGGACTTGAATATTACTTTCAACTTCCAGAAGTTTCTTAGGGTCTGGGTAGGTTTTCCTCTCTTGAAAGTTTACTTTGAACTTCTGATAGAACTTGTCCAACTCCTTTCTATTAGCCGCCCTGAGCAACTCACTAACTTTTTGCAACCTAATCACCGTCTTAGTCTTTTTACCCTGAGCATTACTGGAAAGGCTGAGGGATGATAAAAAAAATGGTATGACACAACCAATATTGATGGAAGTGATCCTTTTCAGAAAAATTGTTAGGAAGGTCTTCAAGTTCAATGCCTTGCAAACAGATCAAAACTTTGAAAATAATGATATTCAAATAGTACACACAGGATGACTTGCTGGTAGGTCTAATCTTATCTTTTTCCCCCTTTTATTCCTTAAAAATAAATCATGACACAAGCCTTAAGTGGAAAATATAGTAAGAAAAAAAAATGAAAAGAAATGATGCTGTCAATATCAAAGATAGCAATATCAATTTGTAAATGCCCAGACTCATTTATTTTCTTTTTAGCTTTAATTATCTTCAAGAAGAAACTAAGAAAAGGGCAAAAGAAGGAAAAAAAAACAGTGTAGAAGGATTTGTATTTATTTACTATCATTTGATGTGAAGTGAAAATCCTTGATCTAAGCTTACTGTTTTTGAATGCTGGTTTCAGCTGTTATGAATAGCAAGCTGGTGCTGTCATGCACACTCAATTATTTTCACAAAGACCACTCTTATTGAGGTCCTAGTGAACTACTCATGAAGGGTAAAAAGCTTCTCTAAGCCAAGACACACCTATCACAGTAATACAGTAAGGTCATGTTGATACATTCTAATGTAATACACTTGTTTTGCATAATATTTGATACTTCAAGTTTTAATTGCAAGACATTGTACATAGCACAACAACTAGTGTAGAAAAAAAAATTAACATCACAAAATGCAAAAGATGATGAAGTTCCTATGCACCCAAGATATAAGTGATCAAACTAGCACTTAGTACCAAATAATCTCCACCAAATGGGGACCTTCGTGAACAGTGCTGGAATAAATCTCATTGTAGCAGGCCATGATGATGTTTGCTTGCAGAAGGAGCAGAAGGTTGCACACTTTATTAACCAGCTGGACACAGTTCTCTTCCTCCAGGTCTGCCTGTGGTGAATTGCTAAGAGCAAGAAAGAAGAAATTCAGAGGCATTTGAAACTTGGTTGGTCATTTCAGCATATGTGTGGTGTTGGAAAGAATTTAGAGAGATAAGAAAGGATGGAGAAATAAAGGAAGGAAGAAAGAGAGAGAGAGAGAGAGAGAGAGAGAGAGAGAGAGAGAGAGAGAGAGAGAGAGAGAGAGAGAGAGAGAGAGAGAGAGAGAGAGAGAGAGAGAGAGAGAGCTAGTAGATAGGGGGATGTTTTGTTTGCTTTTTTTTTCTCTCACTTTGTGCGTATCATATATGTAGATTTGTTGATTTGTTCTAACAATTGCAAACACCGAACCTTGTGGCCTTGGCATAAACAGTTAGTTACCAAAAGAGAGATTGGAGCTCCAGTCCAGAATTAGCTGTGCCATTTAGAGAGAGACTCTGACATATTTCTCACCGTGTAAGAGAAAACCCTAGTCCAGACACAGGAAGATTGGCACCAGATAGCTTCCATATATATATATATATATATAAATATATATATGGAAGATAAGACTAAATGAGTTCTAATTAAAAGAGGTAAGAATCAAAGAAAAGCAAGATTTGAGGTAGTCTGGACATATTGAAAGCTATGAAAATAACTCATGTTTAGTTTTAGGGATTTTCTTCAATGCTTGATTGTGCTTCACTAAATCTAAAACGGCTTTTTTACCCTCACATAAATTTAAAGTACAGAGTATCCAATTATTTAAATATTAAGGTACATTTGATATTTGTGATGTTCCTAATGGTCAATATATATGTATTTGCAGAAGTTCATGGACATATTCATACAAGTTCTTTGTTTTAGCTCCATTTGTTTATAGAAGCTTATATAATTCTGCCAATCCTCAAACATTATTTGATCCCCATCATTTTGTAGGAAGTGTTGCAAACAAAGTCATGAGAGGCAAGCCAACTTTGTCCTCTGATTGAATTTATGTCTCCCAAGATATTTTATTTATAGTCTTATTTATAGTCCAGTTATTTATTGACTATAAATAAAACATCTGAACGAAAAATAAATGCTTTTGAGCTCAAATGCTACAGAACAATCCTGAGGGTGCCATGGACAGAAAAAAGAACAAACAACTCCATATTGCAAGAACTCAATATTAAAGAGGGGTGGCTCCTCTCCACCATCATTAAGAGAAAACTAAAGTATTTTGGCCATGTGAAGAGACATGAACGGCTCGAGAAAGAGATATTGGAAGGACAAGTGCAAGGAAAAAGAACAAGGGGTCGCCCAAGAAGAAGATGGAGCCAAGACATCACGGAAAGGATGAAGACCACTATCACATGAGCTGGACGCATTGCCCAGGATCGAACAGCGTACAGGGAGGCTGTCATAGACGCGACGTGCCACAAGGGACATGCTACCTGACTATAAGATATTTTATGGAACTTATAATTCTGTCAGTCTTCACACATTCTTTGATTCTGACCATCTTGTAGGAGTTGGTGGAAAACAAAGCAAGCAAATCTTGCCCTCTAATAAGATTTACGTCTCCTCTTATTTTATTTTTCATGGATTCTTAGATTAATAATTTTGTAAAGGTTCATTAGATTTGTGTGCAACCAATGAAATTGTGAGATATATAATTCTGTCAAACATCAAACAGATAGATATGAATTTATTTTTGACACCAGGGTGCATTATTCAAAATTAATTACTTATAAACATGTCCACCGTAAACAGTTTTCTGAACCCTTAGCAGAGGAAAAGAAATTAAGAGCAATTATTTAGGTAATTATAATTATCTATGTGAGAGTAGTCATTTGTTTTAGCAGCTTGGGACAGCACTTTATATTCTGCCAAAAAAAAAAAGGCCTACCATAGTTGCAAAAATTTACATTCTTTCGGTTTAAAGAAAAATTTGAGGTAAATTTAAATGTATATCATTTCTGCACACAAAGAGACAATTGAGAATAGGAAATTGATTAAAAATGCTATAATGGTCAATCGTTTGAAATCTCTATAGCGCAGAAAAAACATTTCAATTTTTAGAAAATTAGCCATTAAAATTGCATTTACAATGAACTGTTGATGACATAATGTTATTTCTACAATCAGTTTATGTACAAAAGAATGTCCAAATGCATTGAATGACAGTTTTGAAAACTTTCTCTTATGCCCTTATTATTTTTATTTTCATGAGGTCTGAAGTTTCGAGAGAATTGTATATATTACAGTTTGTTCATGAGAGAATGAAGAAGACAATTCCATAAATCAATACAAATGTCAAAGAGAACTAAGACAGATATAAATCAATATCTTTGCCCTGTTAAACTCTGATTTATGTTGAAGAAACTCATATATATATATATATATATATATATATATATGATTTGATAGAGGACAATTGTTTTCAGCTTTGTAGAAATGTAAAATGAAAATTATCAGTATAAGTAAACCCTTTTAAAATCAGTGTAATTCAATTAACACTAATAAAAGTGATTTCTTTCTAAGTTACTTTTATGCAAGAAAAAAAATACGATGAGAAATTTTATTTTAAAGCAAAGATTTTGGGTTCTCCTAGAGATTACATATTATTTCTTCTATGAAAGTTAAAGAAAGTTGTTGCAGGTCATGTAAGATAGGATTTCTGAATTAATATGAATTATATACATACAAAAAAGAAGCATAGCAGTTCACCTAAAACTCTTGTAATCCAACTTTTGTAAAGTGATTAGCAGCCCATGTTGCAAATTTCTAAATGCAAACAATTGGAAGTCAAAGTTTCCCATGGTAGACCTACTAAGTTATTTATTGAAAAATTATATAAGACTTCTGATACCTGTTTAAATTTTTCCTACCTGTTTGACTTAAAAAGACTAATTAAAAAACAAAAAAAACTATACAGTCATAAAAATAAGTAGAAGCCATCAATCCAAGCATGTAACCCAAAGATGGTTAGTATAATGGGCCAGATGGCACACAGTATAACATGCCTCAGTGCGAATAACATTAACAGTGATTACATATCAAAAATAGTTTTGCTTATTCTCATTCTATGGCAATGGCATATCAGTGCACAAAAGGCTATAGATGAAAAAAGCCGAAGTTTTCAGTAGCAGAACATGAAAGATGGTTACAACGATAATTGATAAAGAATGATTACTCTCAAAGTTAGGTCTTCATAGTCAAACCTTCAGGACACTTCTGCATACATAGGGATATAGCAGCAAGCTTGCATGTCTTTCCTAGAAAAGTTATTCATGATTTCAGTTAACGTGGTTTTAGAGAACATGCTTGAGGAGCAGCTTAGGAACTCAAAAGTAACAGATCTGTCCTGTGTTGAGGCACAGGTCAGGAAACTAGCTTTAGTGGTGATAGTTAGACACTTTGAAAAGATGTCTCTTCATCTATGCATGGCAACAATGAGCCAACTTTGCAGTAGCCCAAATTCGCATCAACTCCCTTTCTGAGTGTTAGGTTAACCAGTTGTAGAAAAAGCAGAGCAAAAGACACAGCATCATAGCCAAACGATATTTGTGAAAGAGCGCTCTATTGAAAGCTGATAAATAGAAATGTTTGGTGATTTAGAGAACTAGGAAGAAAATTAAAGAAATAAAGAAGGCAAGAGGGTAGCATTAACGAAGAAACTAAAAGTTGTGTACCTCAATTTGTCAGCAAGGTGGATCAAACTATTCTGGACCATTCGCTTAAAAAAAAAAATGTGAATATATGCCTATTATATTCTTTTTCTGTTCCAGAGGAAAAAAAATTAAGAAACAATACATGACACAGTAGAAAAACATTATTCCAGAGCTCTTGTTGATACCTTAAGATTAATCAAACAATACATAATGTAATGATTTTTTTTAATTAGATTTAAAAAGTTTGAATAAAACTATATAAACAGTATGTCATTTACTAGAAATCAACATTTCCACAAAACATGTTGGCATCTCTACCATTTTTTCCTAATCTTCTATCCAACTCATAATTAATCTAGATTGATCTACTGCCAGTTTGCTATAGCTCTCCTTGATCTAATATCTGACTTTGAGCATACTTTGATCAATCTACTGCCTGTTTGCTATAGCTCTCCTTGATCTAATATCTGACTCTGAGCATACTTTGATCAATCTACTGCCAGTTTGCTATAGCTCTCCTTGATCTAATATCTGACTTTGAGCATATTTTGATCAATCTACTGCCTGTTTGCTATGGCTCTCCTTGATCTAATATCTGACTCTGAGCATACTTTGATCAATCTACTGCCAGTTTGCTATAGCTCTCCTTGATCTAATATCTGACTTTGAGCATACTTTGATCAATCTACTGCCAGTTTGCTATGGCTCTCAGAGATATGATATCTGACTTTGAGCATACTTTGATCAATCTACTGCCAGTTTGCTATAGCTCTCCTTGATCTAATATCTGACTTTGAGCATACTTTGATCAATCTACTGCCTGTTTGCTATGGCTCTCCTTGATCTAATATCTGACTCTGAGCATACTTTGATCAATCTACTGCCTGTTTGCTATGGCTCTCCTTGATCTAATATCTGACTCTGAGCATACTTTGATCAATCTACTGCCAGTTTGCTATAGCTCTCCTTGATCTAATATCTGACTCTGAGCATACCTTGATCAATCTACTGCTTGTTTGCTACAGCTCTCTGTGATCTACAATCACACTATATCTTGACCTGTCGACTGCCTATTTGCTGTGGCTCTCCCTCATCTAATACCCAAGCAAGCCTGGCGTGTGAGCTGCCCATGTACCTGTTGTCGCCAAATCCCAACTGTCTTGCCCGCATTCATACCTGCAAGTCACTTCCTTCTGTCTGCTGCCTTACTTTTATCATATTCTCAGATTTGATTGTGCAGTACAATAGTATCTCTTCATTTTCTCTGCATTATCTTTTGTTGACATTTTCAGTTCTTGTCACTTCGCTATCTTCTCTTGTCTACCCTCAGTCCTCTTATTTCAATATACAGCCTATGAATATGTATTACCATTTTTATTTTCACATTATATTTAACATTCAGAATCACCCATGCTCCTGAGTTGTTTAGTCATTCCTTTCCTGGCCGTTTTTTGTTTCGATTTTGTAACATTTTTTTATTTGCAAAACTATTTTCCATTACAAAACATTAAAAAAAAAAATTCAGCTTTCTTTTCATTAGCATGTAAAAAAAAAAAAGATAAAATTCATGTTGGTGAGAAAGATGTCTATGATTCTAAATGTATATACAGTTTACATTATCACTCTTAATTGCATTCTTCAAATGTGAAGTGCATACTAGGGGTAAACCTTTTCAGTAATTTCACTTTTTATTTTCATTGTGAATTACCTTAGGTTACAAACCATCCACTTTAAAGGTGGAACTTGCCTTATTTTCCCCTTTCTTCCACTTCTAAATCTTTTTTCTTCATATAAGATTTCACAATGAAGCTCTGGGGACTGGGAGCATGATTAAAACAGCTTTGAAAAGCCTTTGAGGGTTGGACAGCTACGGGTACAAATAAATTCTGCACATGAGAATGGTGAGCTAACTAGTGATTTTTTTAACACTGAGGGTCGGTTGAACAATGTATAAAAATATTTATCTAGGATGCCAATGTTCCCAAAAGCTTAAAGTAAGACCACAGAGAACATGCAAAAGGAAACAGTCATGCACTAGGCATGCTTTATGATCATAGGGCTAAGTCTTAGAGCTTGTAAGATCCCTTCACCAGCCAAATGGTTGAGAGCTTTCCCATCATGGGGAAGACAAAGTTAAGAAATTAGATACCAGGTAGGTCAAACCAAACCTGTAATATTTATGATGGAATCTGCTCATATCAACATGCTCTGGGAAGAAAAAATCGAGGTGGTATATCAAAATGTAAATAAGTAAAAAACAAAGAAAAATGTCAACAACAAAGACAAATAGGAAAATACTGAGAAAAAGAGAAAAAAAAAAAAAGAAGTAAATGAGTGGAATAAGGGACTTGATTGTGTCCCTTCTTATCTTTTTTTTCTCCATGAATTGAGGTTTAGTGTATTGTGTCCACTATTTCCTTTTCCTGGTAAACAGTAACTTTCTTGTTGACATAAGATGTCAGTTTGATCTTCATCTCCTTGCTATTGCTGAGGCTTTTTCTTCCCATGGCCATGGTGAAATCTGGCAATTGTAGGTCTAACTCTAAGGTTAACTGAGTTTCAATGCCCTTTCATGCAAGAATGAAGAAAGACTTTGATTGCTGAGGCTAGCCTAACTATTTGCATTCCACAATGCGACATTTTTTCTCAGCACACAACAGCATCAATCTGTTCTAGCTTTCTATTACTAATACTTGGCCTAGATTTAGATTTGGCCTTACTACGTCGGATAGTCAGATGAGTGTCATGGTGCCAATCAGCGGACCTGTCTTGAGCAATGTCTAAGCACAAAGCCTAAGCCAATCACTGAGTCTTGAGCAGTGTCTAAGCAAAAGACCTAAGCCAATCGCTGAATCTTGAGCAGTGTCTAAGCACAAGACCTAAGCCAATCACCAAGTCTTGAGCAGTGTCTAAGCACAAGACCTAAGCCAATCACTGAGTCTTGAGCAGTGTCTAAGCATAAGACCTAAGCCAATGGCTCAGTGTTACTATTAAGCACGTAACGTTTCCTCTACCCCTCTCTCTCACCAGTTATAATACGAAATCACATCATTATAGTGCTGTAAGCCAGATGTGGGAGATGGAGAGAGAGAAAGAAGCGTGGGTACAAGAGAGACAGAATAGTAAGGTAGGGCTGATAAAACCTGGCAACAGGGTCACTGTTATCTTGGGGTGGGGCGCGGCAGTGGTGCCTAGTCAGTGCCTGCTGATTGGCACTACGAAAATCATCTGACTGGGTGATGTGGGAGAGGCATTTTTTCTATATCTAGATCCAAGATTTAGGCCTCATAGAAAGCTAATACGAATTGGTCCTTTGAACTGAGACAGTGTTGATAGCTTTATTGGTAGACTGACTGGGGTAAAATCTAGCGCTGTGTAGGCCAGGATCCCATGAAAAGGGACTTAGGAGTCAGAAAACCCTCGACACTGGATTTGCTTCGTACAATGAAGTATGGGACAACCATGAAAATTGCTCGTTTTTTTAATTGGTTTTTTTTTTCACAATTTTTCCCACTTCTATTTTAGTTGGACTAAAACTTATAGCAGGCAGAGATTTAAGAGAGTTTTTTTACTCAGAACAAAGAAGTAAAAATTAGCTACTTATATAATGGGAAATTGAAGAAAAAGTTAATCATCAAAATTCTTGCCAAGAGCTTAAAGTAGCCTCTACTGACCCCAAAATGACTGAAAAATGAAAATCAACTCTTGTTTGGGTCATTATTCACTCAGAGTAAGAAGTCAAACATTGGTGATATTTCACCGCAATCCAATACCTACCAGGTGATGTACATTATTGAAGGCACTGGTGTTATCTAAACAGGAAAGCTCTAAGAGGGTGAGAGCCCACTTTTGTATCTCAGGGTGCTTGCAAAGAGCAAAACTTGACAGACTTATTATGCAATCACTGCTGCCGCTCTTGCATTTCTTGTAAATACATGGCAGCATCTGCAAAAGGCAAAACGGATTGATTAATCAACATATTATATGACCAGCCCACTGTAAATAATTTAATTAAGCTATGATTCTTCCTAGACCTCAAATGTTGTGTTGGGTTTTCAAATTTACAGTGCACCTTGAGGCCACTTCAAACCTCTTTACCCATGCCAGAAAAAATATCTGTAGATCTCAAGGCCATAACCTTTGGTCTAGAAACAATAGATAGAAAGATCCTGTTGGCACATGACTTACACAATTAAATCAACTCAAAATCCTCACTACCCTGGGTTGTGCATAAATCTATAAATCTTAATAAGGACAGTAGTTTGAAAACTACTTCCTTCTCTATCTCAGTTCTTCTTATAAACAACTATTAAATACAGTTAGGTGAAAGTACAATTTTTATTTGAAAATAATTATATAGTAACACAGAGACCTGAAGGAAAAAAAAAGTGGCTGAAAAATTGGCTGTAGTTGAAATGTGAATAAATATTGGTTCAAGAAGTTTGGAGCATTAAGTATGTAAGTCCAGTTGTCAAATTCAATTCTGCTCATGGAATATTTTTTTTTTATTCCAAGCCATAGAAATAAAACTGTAAAACACAAAATTTCTTTGAAAAAAAAAAAAGGATTGAACTTCATGAATTGCGACACAGAATCATGTGTCAAACAATTGACCCATAATAAACTTTCATTTTTAAAGCCAAGATAAAAATGAAAAAAAAAATATAGAGAGATAAATAACATCAAACAGTAAATCTAGTCTAGGTCTCAAAGAAAAAAAATAATCCTATTTTGATATCCGTAAGAGATTTAACTGGGCATAAAGAAATAACTTCATCAAAAAATTACCTTTGAAGTGAAGAGTTTTTAAACTTATAAGAAATGATGAGTGGAATACTTGAGATATAGCTAAGTGATGAAGATAGACTTGTGTTTATTCTAAAGACTCACTTAAACCACTAATTCCTTCTGTCAAACCAGAAAGAAAAAGAACTCATGTGATTAACAAAAACAGAACCAATAAGCAATATAATATCATTTTTTTTTCTCAGAGAACATTTTAGACGAAAAGAGAATATGACAAGCACAGGTCCTTTCAGGCCAATTCTATTAGTTGAGGTTTTCAGATATCGATATATAAAGTTTCTCAACTGGCACAGGAAAAATAAACTTTTGCTTTGCAGAACCATTAGTCAATAGTTGCCTCTCTAGATCAGTTTTAATGCATGGTTGTAAAGCTCTTTGTTATAAAAAGAAAAAAGAAAAATGGCAAATTCGTGAATTAACAAAACAAGGAGAGTGAGAAAATAGCCTCTCCAACTAATTCAGCATAACTGTCTCTCTAATTTTTCGTTTGTTTTTTTTTGTTGTTAACCCCTTGACTGCTACACAATTTTCACCGCCCCATGCTAATGAAATTTTTGTGAGATTATGGCTATGCCTGTCATGTAAAAATTTGCTACAACTCTAGATCTAGAAAAAATAGCCATAGATACCAAAAACTATATACCAAAGGCAAAGCCATAGCTAGCTAGTCAACATCTAGATCTAGTCAAGATTGACCCTCTTCCATCCAATATGATCTAGACCTAGATTATACAAGCCAAATACACAGGAATGTGTGTATGTGCGGTCTCATGTGTTAAACGCTTTTTGTCCGACTTCAATGATACCATGAGTTATTAAAAATTACAGGAAAACTTGAGCTTTCCAGTGATACTATTCTTATCCTTTGAAAATCGAAACAGATAGGCACATAGGATGTACGTACACAGTGCAGTGAAGTGTTAAATTAAGATATAGCATACACCCTTACAGAAAGCAGCCACTGTATTTGATGGATTTTACAAACAGTGTATGTCTTTTAAGGACCTACAATTTCGGTTCAGTATCAGTTGGTAGAAGACTAAACTTTCCCATTAAAACCACTGAGCAAAACAAAATATTTATTCTTCACATGACTCATTATTCTAGATCGTATTCATCTGACAAGGCCACGTTACAACTTTAACCATTCAAATTTAATTTATTTCTAGTCTGTCTCAACAATGGCTAAAATGTGTTCTCAAAATCTTTCTTTGCAAAAAAAAATTTCATTAAACAATACCTACAGAAAACTAAAAAGGCACATTCCAAGACCAACCTGATGCACGATGAATCTGGCATTCATACAACCATCATCACTACAAAACGTGTCGATTGTTTCAACAAGCTCAGACCTATGTTCCTTCACTGCTGCTCAGAAGAAAACAGATATGCTATAAAATTATATATTTAAGTGGACATCAAATTTAACTTCTATCATGTATACAGCAAAGCGTTATTCTACAAAATATATAAATAAAAAAAAGTAAAGTAAGATAAAAAAATATAGAGAAATAATAGTTGAAGTAAAATTCATTGCTGGCTTTGTTCTTTTTATTTTTTTACAGTCAGACTGTAAGCACTGTACTCAGGCCAGCAAAACCGTCAAGTCAGGATTTAGTGAAAGGTGTATACAAAAACAGAGATCTCTAAAAAAAAAACTAGCCCATATATCACACCTTTTAAAGTAGGCAACATGGAAGTTGTGGACTTCATAGCACGAGAGAGAATAGACGTAGCACAGATACAGAGGGTTCTAAAAAGATACAATCTTGAAGTTAATGTCGATAAAACAGAATATACAATACTGGACAGAAATGAAAAAAGCTGGAAAAACACTAAAAAAGTCGGAACCCTAATTGGAGACACAGAGGATGTACAGAGAAGAAAGCAACTGTCCACCGCAGCCCTAGCCAAATTACAGAACGTGTGGGTAAGAGGCGGCAAACTTAAGAAGAAAACAAAACTGAAGCTGTATAGAGCACTTGTCAAATCTGTCTTAACTTACAATTGTTCTACGTGGGCACTAACACAAGCTGAAGAAAAGAAATTGGATGCGTTTCACAGAAAACAGCTGAAGCGGGTTGTTGGGATAAGATACCCAGTAAAGATAACAAACAAGGCTCTCTACAAGCAATGCAATGAACGCCCGCTTTCACTGTATGTTTTGGAAAACAGATGGCGTTTGTTCGGACATATACTGCGACGCGACAGAGAAATCCCAGCCAATAAAGCCATGGAAGGATTCTTTATCCCACAAGGGGACAAATACAGGGGAAGACCAATCACTACCTTGCCAGTGGTCTTGAACAACGACTTGTCCCGATTAGAAAGTAACACTTATGGTCTTAAAACCTTCAAAGACATTGAAAACCTGAAAAAGATCGCAGAACAGAGGGATCAGTGGAGGATACTATGCACAGGAATACAAAAGGCAGCCGAGGCGTTGCAGTCTGACGACTACGATGCGGAACGGCGATAAGTCAAGTAAGTAAGTCACATGGAAGTGGAGGAAGAGAAAGGACATAAATAGAACTATATAATCAATTCACGATCTAATTTTAAAAATTGATGGGTTTTGCTTTGATATCATGAAAACAGTTGCATTGATGTTTGATATAAAAACCCTTTGAGTTAAACATATTGTTCAGTTTGACAAAAGGAAGAAAAATAAGAAGTCTCATATTAACATATTTAAAACTCTATGTTTTGGATTGTTAGGCCTACTATTCATGAATACTCCAACCCATGTGATAAAAACATCCAAAATATTACCATTGACAAGTGCTTCATAATGTTCTTTCTCTTGTGCAACAATGAGAGCTGCCGTCTCTCCTCCACATTCACCAAATAAAGTAGGTATTGGCTGAAAAAGCCTCCTGCCTGGGACTTCCTCAATGGGAGATATAAGATCCTTCTTGTCCAGAGCCTCTTGGGCAGCAGCATAAGTGGTATGATTCACTGCAGCTAAGTCATAATAGGTGTTGTTAACTTCATTTACATAGACCAAGCTTGTCCCTTTTTCCTTCCTTTTTCTTATGGCATTAGGGGTAACATAATTGTTGTCAGCATGGCTTGGAGATACTTTGTCTGACAGACAGGTATGAACAAAGCTCACAAAAGCCTCCACACTGTCTGCTGTAGAGAGGTCACTGATAACAAAGTCTTTGTATTGGATTCCACTCCCCGTAGGGCATGCTGTTGTTTCAGTTTGAAATTTAACACACATCACTTTCTCAGCTTTGTCTTGAGATATACAGGCCAACTGAAAAGGATGAAGTGGTTTAAGAATATAAAATGATGTTAAGCAAAACAAACATCCCCCCCCCCCTCCACACACTTACACACCTCATTTGATGATTCAAAGTATTATGTACAAAAAAGTCTCTCAAAAAAGGCTTTCAAAATTAATTTTTGTTCTTGTTGTTTTAGAATTGTCCTATTTAAAGCTTAAACATCCTTTTATACAGGTGGTGCCTACAGCTCTTGATATCTAAATAAAAAGTGTGTCCCTGTATTTATGTGATACAAACAGCAGAGAATCAAATATGGTGCTTTAAAGTATGCATAGGTCTATTTTATTATTTTATTTTATTTTACCAAGGCATTTGTTGGCTGATAAGACATGATGAGATAATCACTCAACTAACCCAGAGGAACATAGATGGAAAAGATCAAAAACTGGGTGTACTGGATACAGACAGCAGCATTACAAGTGGATGGGGCAATCAGCTCATTTAAAAAAATATAACTTGGTGTTAGTCAAGGATGTGTGTTTTCTCTAGACCTTTTCTCTCTCTACAGTGAGATTATTTTGAGAAACCAAGAAGGATACACAGGAATTAAATTAGGAGAAACCAATGTACAAAAGTTAAGAAATGCTGATGTAACTGTATTAATTGCAAAAAATAAAGAAGACTTGCAATGGTTGTTAGAAATTGTTGACTAAGAAAGCAGAAAGGGTTGGAATTGAACACAAAAAAGAGAGGAGTAATGGCTGTCAGTTGTAACAATTAGTGTCCACAGATCAGTATCTTTATCAACTGGAATAAATTCAAGCAAAGGAACCTGTTCAAATACTTAGGTATTTAATATTAAGCGATGGATGCAACAACACTGAAATTGCATCTAGAATACCACAAGCAAAAATAATTTTCCCGAGAGTGAAATCGATGCTAACAAATAAATGCATTTCGATTCACTCAAGAAGAAGTGCGCTGAAGTGCTGTATTGAACTCATCCTGATCTTAGGATGCAAAACCTGGACAATTTTAAGACAGGTACATAAGTAACTAGTGGCCATGGAAATACGGTTCCTATGGAGAATGCTATGAATCTCAAGGACTGCAAAGAAATCAAACAAACAGTATTACGAGAAGCTGCCGCAACAAGATCACTCATAAATAGAATAAGTAAATGCCAGGCAATATTTTTCAGTCATATGGTGAGGGGTGAAAGAAAGAGCAACAGGGGAATACAGCAAGAAAAGATGTTGGGATAGGCTAATGGAATGGTTTAAAGTAGGACGAGTGACAAATGCACAATAAAAGGAATGAGGGATTGAGGTGTGTGGCAGATTATGATTGCCTCAGCTATAGAGCAGGGCACATGATTTATTGATATTTCATTAGTAATAGTACATAGATGGTGTTTAGACACTTCTCGATAATAAGCCTATAAAGGCAACTTGAAATAATTCCCAAATTGTTTCAACTTACAGACTATGTCACAGATACTTGTAGAGATGGATCTATTTGCAAAAAGATTTTATGTACCTTCCAAGTTATAGTAGCCTACTGGTCATTTACACTTTTCAATGCATGGTCAATTTCACAGAGCTGAATCATTCATATCATTTTGAAATAAACCTTCAGCCAGTAAATCCTAGTTTGTGCTCAATATATTCTACGGATCAAAATTTTTCATACAATTTTTTAAAAATTTTATGCAGGTACTCTTTTTTCTCCCAATGCAAGATATGTGAAAGTATGATCTAAAAATTTATCTCTAACACAAAAAAGCCATAAAAGAAATGAATAATTAAGCTCGTGTTACATGAAAGTTTATGAAAACAAAGTGGAATAATATTTTCTGATCTGCATGTGAAATGCTGTGAAAAATGTTAATCTCCAAGATTCAACGAGATGAATGAAAAGACAGCTAGAGCAGAATATTTGAAAATAGCTTGGGCTGGTCACAATTAAGATGGATTGTTGTCTCTTCTTGCAATTAACACGAGCATACCCATTCTAAAATTTTCAGGATACACCTAATTAGTACATAATTTTTAAGCTCTTTTTACAAATCTAATCCCTTTGGTACAACTTACAATATCATCTGCCTGGTCACATTCATGAATGATGGTGAAAGAGCTTGAATTCAGGTGGGCCAGGAACCAATCTTTCTTCAAGCCAACTTGAATGGTTGGAAAATAAAGTTGAAAAAAAAAAGAAAAATGATAAAAATTCACAATTGTTCTGTAATTTTGTACAAACGCAATCTATTAATCATATCAATGTCTATCAATTATGATGTAAGTCCAAATAACATAAATTGCAGCAAAGCAGAGCACATCTAGGTACTTTTTATGAAAAAAAAAAACAAATTGAGCTTCATAATTTATAGGAGCTTTAAATAGAACCAGAATGAAGAGAATTAGTTTATACAAGATGTCACAAGACCATTATCAATAGGCCTTAACTTCTTCAAAGAAAAAAAAAAACATTTCAACAATACTTGCCTACCTTACAGAATTGGTTTGTAATAAATATGGAATTGCTATAACTTTGATTTTTGATAGCACCCTTTTAAAAAAAGGAAGAGCTGTCAGAGGATACTGAAGTCAGAGAGGACGCTGAGATGAGATGTTTTAGAGCCTGGATGAATGCAGTTCCTGCAGATTTTAGGGTAATTGTTATACCCAACGACCACCAAGGGAACCATTCCCAGTCCGTGTTTTGTTGTTGTTGTTTTTTGTGTGTCTGTTTGTTTGTTTGTTGTGGTTGTTGATTTTTTTTTCTGTGCAGATCACAATAATGAATATTACTACTTGCAAACTTTCACAAGTCTTTTACATCTTCCACTCTTAATTTAGCTTTTGTTGATTGGTGAGTGGACATAATATTTAAATCTTTTACTAATATAATTTAATTTTCCTTTCAATTAGATTACACTTTTTTTTATTTGTCTTATAACCCTCAGAATGGAGATGTTTCAAAATTAATAAAATTATGCACAGTGCTCATAAAAGAGAGATTTTCATCAATCAATTAGGACTCTGATGAAAAGCATACTTTTGACCAGTAAGAGCTTTGAAAAAAAATTAAAAACCTCAATGGATAAATTTTGTGACCATTTTCTATATGGACCTATATGTAATAAATTTTGCATAACTAGATATTTTTTTTTATTCAGCTTATTTCAGCCAACCGAATTCCTCAGCCCTATAGATGATGCAATATGAGGAAACTGGAGTAAACTTAACTTTTAAAACTTGTTTTCTGCATTTTAAATTTCAAATCAAATAATAATAGATCTAGCTGAACATTTTACAAAATTCCACTGAAAACAACATGCACTCTTTTCATACAAATTCAACTTACATGGCTTGTATTCTGCTATTGAGGTGCATCTTGAACTGACAGCTTTCTGCAAACCTTTAATTGCAGCCTGGCAGCTTTGTTTTTGGCAGTTGAAGATGTGAACATCATATTTTTCATTTACACTGTACCCACTGGCCATCTTTTCTTCTCACATGGTCATTTGTCTAGTTAACAAAAAGCAACTTGCTTATCTTATCCAAAATGTTAGAATCACATAACATTTAAATCATGAGACCTTTTAAAAATGAAATCTTTTATTCTCTTGAATCTTTTTATCACAGTACAAAATTCTAATCCTTTTTAAGATCTATTTCTGGGGCAAATGGCTGTACACCAGATTCTGACAAAATGTTAGCATCTATTTCAAAATAAATACCTACGTTTTTTCATTTTTTTCTTATTTTTTTTCTTTGACATTAATACTAGATCTAGATCTAAATGTACTCTGAAAGACATAAATCAAGAGCATTCTGTAATGCTTCAAGTTTCACGTTATGCTCTATCTAAATATTGAAGTGGCTAGATCTAGATCTAGATCTAGATCTGTATGAATATGAAGTCTCTTTCTTAAGTCTTATGAAAAAATTCAAGCAGAGATATTGGCTCTCTATCAAATCTAGGATGTCATGCCTGCGCGGTTGAGACCTAATGCCAATTTACAATGTCTAATCTTGAAAATCAAAGCAGGTACTGCCTTTTTTTTTTTCATATCTCTCTCATATATAACATCACTCCACTGCCTTAAGACTAATGTTTGAAGTACCTCATAGATCTATGGCGTTTCCTTCTATGGTTTTTTGGTAGCCTAATTGTCCCATCATAGACCCATCAAATATTTAATTAGTCCACAAAAATCTATCCGGATCTAGGGAACTAGAATCTAGATAGAGATCTAGATCTAGCATAGATCAACCTGATTCTGTTATGCTGAGAATTTAGAATAATAAAATCTTTTATCTATAGAAAAATATCTTGACCTAGATCTAATGGTTTTTTACTCTCCAGTTCAACTATAATATATTTATTTGCTGTAAACAAGAAAATATTTAGAATAAAAATTAGCTGAAAACTTTCTTTTACCATTTCCCAAGGTAGCGCAGTTCCGGGATTCTATTTTTGGAAGGGTATACGTTTGCGGAAAAACCCTCTTGTTATTCACTTGAGACGTTTTTTAAAGAAGAAGTCGTGGAAAAGCTAGATGGTGCATAATTTGCGTAACAAAGTGAGAACAATTGCACGAACACGTTGTTTTTTTTCTCCTGGTTCTTCTTTCTTTCTTTGCTTTACAAGGATAACGATTTCTCTTCAATGTTTTTCTCCTCGGATCATCATACATATATCTTCATTGTGGTCATTAGCTTTAAATGGGTACACACACACACACACACATATATATATATATATATATATATATATATATATATATATATATATATATATATAGAGAGAGAGAGAGAGAGAGAGAGAGAGAGAAAGAGATTTTGCAATTAAAATTGAGGAATTAATTACAATAAAAATATAATGAACTTTTAAAGGCATTTTAGCCTAAATCAAAAACTTTTAAACATTTTTATTTTCACCGCTACACACAGTGAACTTAGCAGATCATAAATCAGTTGAATTCATCACTGTACGTTGACTGGTTTAGGAGGAGATAGGAAACAAAGACATCAAAGTTGCCTTTTATAATATAATATATACACACATACATAATTATAAACATGGTTGAGCTCTGTAATTAATTTGTCACATTAATCTTTACATTAATACACATAAACGGCCTGATCAGAGAAATACCAAGAGGGATTTTCCGCAAACGTATCCTCTCAAAATAGACTCTGGAACAGTTGGAAATATTGATGCATGTTTATTTCATATCCCCTCTTTTTTTTAAACACCTGTTAATGAGAGTTGGCTAATCAAAGAGACGAAATGTTGAGCAAAAATAATCACTGGGATATAAATTATACAAAATGATATATTTCTTTCCATAGATTATATAAAATCCAGCATTCAAGCACATCTTGTTGGTACACCTAGCTTGTAAAGTTAGTTTACCTTCAAGTCTGCTTCCTGGGAAAAGATATAGGTATTAAACATTCATTTGAGGGTGAATAGCTTTTCCATGGCTTCTACAGCGATGTTTTCTGGTGAGAAATCGACCTTGCGTTATCAAATTTCAAAATTCTATGCCATACATTACAATAAACATTTTTAAGTCACATCCATCATTCACATAGGAAGAAAAACCTGGGTGGTCTCAGTTGACTCTAACAATCAGAAGAACAGTAGGGTTTTTTTTTTTCTTTTTCAACGTTTGATCTGTTTTACAATTAATGTTGGCCAAGCAGTGAGTTTTATCCTCGGCATTTAAACGCCTAATACGAGCAGCACTTCATAAATCATAAATGTTTTTTAATACTCTCGTGACAGCAGAGGATAATTGATAACGTTACAGTTTTGTCATAATTTAATGCCAAGGTTCAATTTAAAACGACCATGAGCTGGATGCAGAAGCCACACGTTCAAAAAAAAAAATTGTGAAGTATGCTAAACACGTCACCTTGGAGAGTCTATGTCACGTGATAGCTACTAAATAAAGGAAAACTATTACACATTTAATAAGGTTTTTTTTCCCTTTACCACTATATTGTGTGATGCAAGTGTATGTTTTCTGTTTTGGTTTTTTCCCCTCTACCATAAACACTTTTCTTTAAATAATGAGTTTTTGTCTTTTACACGCACAAGCTAGACTAATCTTCGCACGAATTTCTGAAATATATATATATTGCCCGTTCAAATGAACAGGTGCGAAATACAAATGCATTGAAGAAATGCAAACTTTCCAAAAACAAAAAACAAGAAAAAACAGCAATAACAACAACAAAACAACAAGAAACACACACACACACACACACACACACATATATATATATATATATATATATATATATATATATATATTATGTTATTGTAGTTTTATGGCTCTAGAGGATATGTCTGGGTTTGTTTGTTGTTGTTATTGCTTTTTTTGTTTTTTGTTTTTTTGTTGTTTTTTTTTGGTTTGTTTGTTTTTTGGGGTTTTTTTGTTTTGTTTTTTGGAAAGTTTGTATTTCTTCAATGCATTTGTTTTTCGCACCTGTTCTTTTGAACGGGCAGTCATGCTTGTGCGAGAATAAAATTGCTTTACTGCTGGACTTGTATGGCAAAAATGGCGCTGATGGAACAAAAGGGCCATAATATTGCTTGGACTCCTTTTATCTTAACACATACAAGACATAAATTAGGAAATGGAAAAATGTATTAAAAGGGGTGATTTTTTTTTATTTTTTTATTTTTTTTTTTTTTTTTTTGGGGGGGGGGGGGGGGGGAGGGGGGGAGAAGATAAAACAATAGGCGTGGGTCTGTGATGAACGATAATAAAGTGTTCACTACAAAGTGTGACCCAGAGATTGACTCCTTGAAATCTGAACACCAAGCAGCTTGTTCGATTCTTGATCTAGTTAGTAGTTAACTGGGATTACGGACAATTGTCAGTGAGATGAAGAACCCAATGAGAAGCTCGCCCGATACAATCTTTCCCTCGTCATTCTTTAATATTTTTGTCTTTCCTGGTCACATTTTTTCTCCTCTTCCCGTCTCCTTCACCTCTCCTTCGCTCTCTCTCTCTCTCTCTCTCTCTCTCTCTCTCTCTCTCTCTCTCTCTCTCTCTCTCTCTCTCTCTCTCTCTCTCTCTCTCTCTCTCTCTCTCTCTGAGCTATTGATTGTAAAGAAGCCTGTTCTGTGATTCGGGGAGGTTAGCTTGATTAACGAATTAGAAAAAAAAAAAAAGATTCTTTCTTGGATTAGGAGAAAGGCTGTGAGTTAGCAATACAGATAGATAGATAGATGGATAGATAGATAGATAGATAGATAGATAGATAGATAGATAGATAGATAGATAGATAGATAGATAGATAGACAGATAAATAGACAGACAGATAGATGGACAGACAAACAGATAGATAGTACATGTATGTAGGCAGATAGATATTTAAATAGGTAGATAGATAGCATATAGTTACATAAATCGATAGATGGATAGATAGATAGATAGATAGATAGATAGATAGACAGATAATCTATATATATTATATAGATGAACAGAAATAAATAGGTAAATTGATAGATAGATAGATAAATGCAACGAGGAGATGGGTGAATAGATAGATAGTTTTAAGATAGACAGACAGATAGATAGATAGATAGATAGATAGATAGA
>JAWDGP010000872.1:442500-450000 GCA_033675545.1 Elysia crispata
GCGTCACATCAGAAATGAGGCTAGCTTGTCGAGATCTGACAAGTCACCAGATATCTCGAAATCAAGATCTCCGACTTGTTTCTGATGTTGGCCATGCACACTCGCTCTGGAGGTAGGGGTCATTTCAGCCTTGAGCTTTGATAGTTTTGTACAGCAATGTACATGTAGCTTTGTGAAAGCTATCCAGTCAGCCACATTGTCAGAGTTTTTCTCGGAATTCTACGTTTTCATGACCTCTTCCGGAGATTTTTTCTCTTTAAACAGCTGATCTATAATTGAAGTACCAGGTTTTAAAATCTAAATAGGCTGGCATGCGAACGAGGTGGGAAAAAAAAGAGAGAGAGAGAGAGAGAGAGAGAGAGAGAGAGAGAGAGAGAGAGAGAGAGAGAGATACATAGACAGAGACAGAGACACAAAGAGAGAGAGAGCAGAAAGACAGATAAACAGAGACCAAAGCGAGAGAGAGAGAGAGAGACAGAGACACAAAGAGAGAGAGAGAGAGAGAGAGAGAGAGAGAGAGAGAGAGAGAGAGAGAGAGAGAGAGAGAGAGAAAGAGCACTAAGATAGATAGACAGAGACAGACACACAAAGAGAGAGAGCAGAAAGACAGATAGACAGAGACCAAAGCGAGAGAGAGAGAGAGAGAGAGAGAGAGAGAGAGAGAGAGAGAGAGAGAGAGACAGAGACACAGAGACAGAGACACAAAGAGAGAGAGAGAAAAAAAGACAGACAGGGACTGAGCCAGAAACAGAGAGAGACAGACAGACAGACAGATAGACAGACAGAAAGAGACAGAGACAGAGAGAAGCCAAGAAAGAATTTACCAAAAAAGAGTCACAAACAAGAAGGAAGTTATATAGTCTTTAACAAACAGAAATGTGGCATGCTTCAGCAAATGTACAAAACAAACGAAACAAAAACACGTGTGTAACCACAAAAAGGTCCACTATTCACACAGGAATATAGACCAAGCAAAGCAGAAGATGAAAATGTTACAATGATTGTTTTTTTTTTTTTTAATTCATTAGTCTAATGTTTAGAAAATAAAACAAAAACCAACAAGCAATACATGTTTGAAGAATGATTCAACAAGAAAGCGAAGGAGCCAAAAAGATAAAGGACTTACGTTATTTGTATCAAAGAGCAATGGGTACACACACAAAATGAGAGCATAATTTGTTTCCTGATCAATGCATAATCTAACATTGGAAAACATCGTGTTATAATCATTGTAAACACAAACAATTCCTCAAGCATTACCGTCCTCACTATCTTCATAATCATCATCATCTAGCTAGCTATCATTAGATCCTGTGTAAGATTTACATCAAGCAAGGCTGATGGAGCAAGATTACGTATGCACGCATTAACAAATCCATGCAATGTACAATTATGTAAGATATTTTCTGTGATGTGAACGATGAGGGAATCAGTTTGGATGACACATACTACATGACACATATTACACTGAGTAATACGATAGATCTCTCTCTCTCTCTCTCTCTCTCTCTCTCTCTCTCTCTCTCTCTCTCTCTCTCTCTCATTCTCACTTGCCCCTTTCATGATATCATCCTTTTATCTTCTAGCTACGGATATAAAAGTGACAGAAAAAGGAACAAACATTGACTCCTGGCACAAGTACATTGGAATTATTAACAATCAAATTTGGGCTTTCACATTTTGGAACAATACAAAAAAAATAGTAACGATGACCACGATGATGATGATGATGATGATAATAATAATATATTAGAATAATAATAGCAATAGTTATAATTCTTTAAACAATGGCCTAGAAAGGTTTTATTGCCAAAAGATCAAAACTAAAACAGGTAATTAACCTTAGGATCTATCTAGCAATGGTGTGTGACCTAATTCACAAAAGCAAAAAAAAAAAAAAAACAACTGAATGCCATCAACTGTATTCATAACTTATCTCTATTATGATGGTATTGTTTGCCCCCTTTCGGTCTGAACAGCGCCCAAACGTCATGCAGGGCAAAAGTGGGCCCAGTGTGAGACGAGCTACAAATACACAAAAACAAAATACTCCAGTGTAAACTCTGTTGATTATTGATTGGTATAAAAAAACATAAAATTTGCATATTACTAGTGATACAAAATGTTTGAGTGACCTAAAGATAATTATGGTTGCATCACGTGGGAAAGGTGCCCAAACTGTCTTATTGTATAAAGCAAAGGTTTACACTCACATATGCAGTTTGCATTCATATAACACATTTACACATGTTCAGTAAAGACCGTTCTATATAAGTAATAATTCAAAGTTTTGCAACATTGTTCCAAACATACACGTATACTTTTTTCTCAGTTCTAAAGGAATAAGGTCAAATTTGATTTGAAAAATAAAATGAGTATGCCACTTGGGTAACACTAAGCATGTTTCTTTCAGCAGATATTGTGTAGATTCAATCATCATTTAGATTTTTTTCTACCCCTTTCAGTATTTCTGTGGCTCTCAGAGCAAATGTTTTGGTCTACCTTCCCAAAAAAATCTGAATTTTGAGTTTCACACAATAACTACAAAAAGAGAGATCTGTGTTAAAAAAAATATCATCGTAGTAAGAACAAATATCCTAAACAAAAAAAAGCCCAGAGATTCTTTTTCCTTTTTAAAAGTGGCACTTCTTCATAGAAAAGAAAAAAATATGCCTAATATCATTAATTGAAAGGCTGTGATGGTATAATATCAGGTCTATAAGAAAAGTTTATATCTTGTTTAACTTTATTAGCGGGAGAAGAAAAAAAAAATAGAAGGAGTTTCAGTTTGATATCAATGGCAGAGTGATTTCAACATTAGACGCAAATTTTGTTTAGAAATCTTCGGAATGAAGCTCTCATTTATCGTTTATACTTTTAAATTGCTAACTATTCAAAGGTTTAATTGGATTGTTAATTTATCAAGATAAATTTGGTATGATGCCAGAATTACACACTTTCAACTTTAGGCAGTTGCACTTTAGTTTTCTAATGTATTTCAATATAATCTAAAGGTGACCAAGAACAAATTTGTGTTCCTTGTGGTCAACCTCAGCAAACAAACAATGTCACACAGTTCATGTGAAGGAATTCAGACAGAACATGAACCTTAAACAAGCACATTGTGAACTAACAAGGAAATCAACTTTGACAAAAGTTAGAGGAATACAGTTATAAAGTGTTGAACAATAAAAACATGTGAACTCCTCTTATGTTAGGGATCTCTGTACACCTGTGTAGGGGCAAAGATCATGCTACATTAAGCTTTAATATCACAGGCTGCAGGAGGGTTGGATGAAAGTTCCACTCAAGGTAAAGAAATCATGAGTTGTGTGGCAGAAGGGCCATTTGCTAGTGTTTGTTGCGATCGCACCACAAAATTGACAAGTGGACATAAGGACAAACTGATCCAGTGACATGTATACCATCAAACATTTATACAATAATAAATAACACAAAGTTAAGCTTTAAAAAAATAAATAAAAAAAAATAATCACGTTTGTAAAAGTTTCAAAACTATGACATTTAAAGAAGAAAATTTTTTTTTTAACAATGACATTTTTAGTTATCTAACCTTCATAAAAAAAACAATCATATTGAGAATTAAATAAAAAGAGAGGAAAATTTCGCGACAATACATTCATTTTCATAAAATTGAGAACAGTATCGCCAGCACTCATTGGTACAATGCTACGCGGCTTATACAGGAAATACAAATTCTCTCATACTTGATTGATCTATACCACGTTTGGGTACTTTTAATCTCACTCCACAAATAAATGCTTCAAACAATTTCAATTCCTTAAAATAGCATCAAAATTTTTACTGTATAACACAATTTTCCAACGAACTATTTTTTCACATGTCTCTGCCCTATCGCCAGTGAACGTGAACTGCCCATAGAAGTAGAAAACTGTCAAGAATAGAATAAAACCCAAAACTTAAAGAAAAGGTTCAATGAATGGATATTTCCCAAAATTTCATGAAGTTTTGGACAGTCCTTTCAGGTTATACCAGAAGTTTTTGTTTGTGGCCCATGAATTTGTTGCCTTTGTTCGTACAAATTATTTTCAAATTTGAAAAAAATAAAAACTTAATTTTTATGGATTATTTGCAAACTGCTGAATTTGTTTACGTAATCTTCCAACTAAGAGGTTTTATCATTCTAAATGTCTCACTGCACAGAATTTGCAATTTCTAGTAAACCAGATTAATCAAGACCATTTCATAGACCTAAACAAAATAAAACTAATTTTAACCCAAAAACATCTACATTTTTTCAAAGTTCAAGACAGAAAATGTATCTTTGCAAATTTCATCTGTGTACATCACTAGGTCTGCGCGATATATGAGTATTGAAATTCTGATCACTAATGGTAGCTGTTCACAGAGCTACCTTGTATAAACTTAGATTACAAGATACAACCGCCCACATCAAATTAAATCATTATCCACTCAACATCCCACTCACTGAAAGTTCCACACCAGATCCATGTCCGCCAAACATAACAGACCAGAGGCCACATGAACAAACCCTCCAAATATTAAAGTCACTAAAAGTTATGTACACTCACAATCATTAAAAAGAACAAGTTACATATTTGAAACATTTGCCATCAGATATAACATTGCATACCCTTGCACATTTGCAAATCTGTATCAATGTTGACAAAATGGCACTTTAACAAGATTTATAAATATAGTCTCATTCTTTTAATAAACAGCACTTACAATGATTAATATTCAAATCATTATTCATATTGTTATCATTATGGTTATTATGACTTAATGATACGTGTAAACTCCAATGAGCCATGTCATACAAAATAAGATAGCAGTTAAGATGTGCATACATGTATAACATAATTGCTCTCTTGCTCTCTGCTTTTTTCTCTCACACAGATACACACCCACGTGTTCCTACATATCAGAGCATTTATTACACCTAGGTCAAAGATTACCATACCATAAAAACTTAAACAGAGAGCAACATAAGAAAGATAAGAATTAAAAAAAAAAAAAAAAAGCATGCGCACTTGCCTTCGTAAGATAGTGACAACATGACACAGTCAAACTACACAAAATTTTAAACCATAAAAAAGTAAGCAACAGTCAGCAAAAACGGAATTCAGAGTAAGTTGGTAAAAAAAAAAAAAAAAAAAGCAAAAACTAAATTTTTATCATGTAAAACTATTATTTGAGCATGCTCAAACTTCCAAATCATACAAAAAAAAAAGAAGAAAAAATACTCAGCAGTCAGGTGAGTTAATGTTTTAAATATCAGCATTTATTCAAGTAGACCAACCATGACAAAAAAAAGATTAATGTACAAAGATGTAGAGAAATTTCCGTTTCCATATTGGGCATTATCACTTAGAGTTTAATGACTTGATCTTTTAATGATTTAATTACATGTATACGCAGGCTGCAGTTTGAAGTGTACTTTGAGTTATTTTATAAGCTCCAAGTTTCCAGAAAGATCCTGAATAGAGCCCTTCATAAATTAGTTCTCTGTGACTCGCAATGAACGCATCTTCTCAAACATAGTTCACGCCTTAGCACTGATAGATGCCTCTTACTTGTAAGCGTAATATGTGAGGCAATCAGAGTGAATTAGGAAACAAGTTGAAATTTGTGCATGAACTGAATCTTGGTACCATTTTAAAATGAATTTTCTGCTCTCTTTGGGTGTGAAAAAAAAATGAAAGCTCTAGCAAGCAATTCCTGCTCTAGAGTTATCATTTAAAAGCTGAATGAATCTATTTTGATAGGTGATTTTGGTGGAAAAACATGAACCCCCTTGCCAACTTGTGGGAGCTAATTCTAAAAGAGTATTTCAGAGAAATCAGGTGATAATTGTGATAATTTTAAACAATTTCCAAAGTTGGGGCACTCATAAAATGGAACAAATAGGTTCTAAATACATGTATTACTAATTTATTGTTAAATAGGTAACTTACAACTCTTTGGAAATATCATTTTTTTTTACAAGTTAATCTTTTTCCTTTTGTTCTTTATAGGCAGACATTAATCTTAGCTATTTTTTTACAGCAATGGTCTCAGTTGATTGTCTATATATAATCACTACATTACAGAATCCTAGGTTACTTATACTTAGAACAGAAAGAACTCAAAACAAAGATTATATTAAAACCGGCCCATTAACTATAAGAGCAAAAAGACTTAAAACTGAGACCAAAAAAAAACCCAAAATATTTTTTTAAAGTTTTGTCTTATGCAGGATCACTCCTATTCTGATCAAGACAACCAAAAATCTTACAGACTGTGAAAACAAACCTTCTACTCTGTATGACTGCTTCCAATGGACGACCAGGAAACTAGCATTCAAAACAAAAAATTTTAGAGTAAAAAAAATTCTTCGAACAGAACTAATGATATTTGTGCTTTTCTTTTTTACAAGTTTTTTCCTGCGGTATTTTTTTTTCTACAACTAAAAATTGTGTCTTCACAGGCACAGAACAGAAGAGGAAATGATTTGAGAGAGCTTAGAAACAAATTGAAACTTTTTCCTTTGTATCTTTTCAAGGCTTTTTTTTTTCTTTTTTTTTTTTGAAAATCATGCACTTTATTCCTTGGTCTCTCCATCACAAAGAGATTTGTGATCATCTATGAAACCTAAATGTCCTTTAGAGAGTAGTTGACAAATGTTTCAACACTACACAAATTTACAAATAAAACTGGCAAAGCTTTTTCAATTGAGATAAAAGATTTATGAAGGAAGCTGATCTTATGTTTGTATGAAGCAAGTTCACTGAATCTTTAAAATTGTACAAGCATAATAGAAAGTTAAACCTGAGAAGATAATTGTAAGTACACGGATAACATTTAAAGATGTGCTGTTCTCGGACATAAAATGAGTTAGCTCCACAAGCTTCATTGTTTGCAAAAAGATGGACATATGTCAAAGTGAATGCATGCATCTAGAAAATTCACTCAGTCTTCCTAGACTATAACTGAGACACTGAATTAGATTACAAACACAGGTCTATAATAGAAGGAAACACCCCAAAGAAAAAAAAAAAAGGGGGGGGGGGGAGGGGCTGCTTATATATTCTAAATGCGATAATCAATTTTAAATAAGCCTTAATGATATTTTGAGATCTTTTTATGTGGAAATTAACTTGCATAAAATGGGTATTAAATCTTATTGAAGATTCTTTTTTTTCAACCCAAGTTTGTTAGCCTAAACTATCCTGTGAAGAAAAATTATGGTTGCAGGATGTTAAATTGTTTGGAATATGATCAGATTGTGCTGAAGTAATCAAAAATTTTACTATTTTCTTCTATAGAAACTTTTAAAAAAATATTTTATGTAAAATCCTAATGAAATTGAAACAAAATTATTCAAAATTTTTTTTGTATGCCCTATTTCAAAACATGAGGGGGGAAACAAGAGTTTGTGAAATTAGGAGTAAGTTTGAATGGTCCAATGGGAAATTTGGCTTAAATTGTAGGAAAAATCACACATTTGATATAGAA
>JAWDGP010000872.1:455000-470000 GCA_033675545.1 Elysia crispata
ATGTAAGGCTTGAGTTCAGCATTAGTCTCTGGGTCTCCTGAAAACAAGAAGTCAATGTCAGTTGATAAAATCTTGATTGGAAATAGAAAATTTTTGAAAGAATGAGAAATCTTTTCAATTTCCACAGAATATCCTGGAAGAAATTAAGTGGTACAAAATTTCCTGTCATTGTATTTTCTCTCAAGATATTTAAATTTTTCAGCAACAAATTGTGATAACATATTTAAAAAGTTCAGTCTTCAATGACACCAGTAAAATTCAAATAAAAAGGGACTCCAAATGTAAATAAAATCAGATAGCTCAAACAAACTACATTCCATTCCAAAGATTTGTAACTGCACCAATTTATCATTTGCTCATAGTTTAAACTGGAATCCTTTAAAATTAATGAATTCTGTTGAGTTTTAGTGACTCTTCAAGATTTAGACATGAAAGCTGGTATCTAGCAACACTAGTCTCGGCATTGAGATAATCTGATCACTGACCATTGTTAAGTTCTAGGTATCTGAGTTTAATTTAAAAAGAATATGCACTATCTCCTTTTTGCCTCACTTGATTGTTCAATACACCTATTCCCCAACAAGATGATATCAGATATTTTCTGCATATCAAAACAAGCTCCTGTCAGGCAGGATAGGAAAAAATGGTGAAACCCCATATTCACGCAAAAGCCTTGAAATGATCTGTCTCCAAAATGCTTAAGTTGTATCAAGAAAGTAAAAACCTGTGACAGTAGGGAAAGCCTACAGAGCGAATTTGCTAACTGAAGATTTTCAATATGAACCACTTTGTATTATCGCATCAATGTTTCTTCCCAATTGCCTCATGGTTTACTCTTGCTTTAAGCCCACAAATTATTCTAATCCCAAGGTGTTGACTTTAACCACACACTCCACTGTTGAGTTCGAATGAAAACCTTTGTACGTTGCAATCAATCTGAAATATAGACTGCATACATAGCATCTCATGTATCTGGGAAATCATTAGGAAAAACTTGTGCCAGAGCAGCATCGAGAGGCCACTTACCTTTGTAAGATCCTGGGACCATGAGATGGGGGTTGTGGTTCAGTGTGGAGAAATAGCTCTCGTCTGGAAACTCAGTGTAGCTCACCCAACGTAGCAACTTGTGGGCCACTTCATTGTGGAGCATATAGTTCACAAAACCCCGTGAGGCAAGCATGAACACCAGGCCTTTGTATGGACGGATGTGGTTGGGTGGAGGGAATGTCTCATACCATCTCCATGCTGGATGCCTGTGATGCGTATGATACATAGGGATGATTGTGTGTAAAAAGATGTGAAGCTTGTGATGGCCAGGATAATCATATTGACGTTTCAAGCAGCTCTAAACTTACTTTCTGACCCCAAAGTCTCACTCAGTAAGAGTCATTTGAGAGACGGTGGTTTAAGGCTAAGATAGAAAAGAGTGGAGGGATGTTCACCTATTCAGATTGCTTGCAGTAAAAACAAACCTCTGCCTCAAGTTTGATAAAACCCTAATGAAAAACAAAGATAGATCAAACCTTTTACCTTAACAAAATCATTAGCTTAGTTAAAAAAAAATAAAAAAGAACTTACGGATCCCGGGTAGTGTCGACGACATTTGCACCCTTCAAGGCTTTCAGGATGCGGACAATCTGAAGATTGGTTTTCAGAGGGAACTCCTGGCCTGTCAGATTGATGAAATACTTCCAGGAATACTTCCAAAGGTCTGACATGCAATAAAGCCATGGCTCCAACGAGCTGAGGAGAAAAAAAAATAGAAGTACTATCACTCAAGAGTCTACAAAAAACACCCACAAACGAAATTCTGTAGAAGTCCATATATTCCAAAACAGCCTACAGGCTTGATTCGAATAATCATTATCTTCACCTACAGATCACATTCTTCCAAAAGAAACACATAGGACTTAAGTACTCATCAAAGTTCATCACAAAATCTATTGCTAAGAGTTCTTAACAACAAATCGTATTGCACAGAGTTCAAATAATAAAATCTCAACCGAATGCCATCAAGTTTTTCAAAATTTAAGGGGTACTTTATTCCAAGGTCTGCATTGTAAACAACTGAAATCTTGAAACAATTGTGAGGCTGTCCTTTGAAAATATGTGAAAATATGATTAAGTTTGCCAACTGAGTTTTCTCTCTCTCTTTTTATGCTCAATCTATCTACAGCCATTGAACTGGAATGAAATGCTTACTTGAATTGCGCCCAGTCAACGACATTCTGCCGCGATGCCAAGAAAACATTGGGCAGACACTGTGTGATGCCTTTCATTGAGTCCTGAATCTCTTTATCGGACTTAGCATCTACGTGGATGCAGTAGTAGTTGTGTGGTCGGTAAATGGCACGAAGTAGACGCTCAGCCTGCTCTGGATCTCTGTACATCATGATGCTAGTGGGTAGACAAGAGTTTAAAACATGATCGCTGCATAACATTATTCTAAAATCAAAAGACTATCAAAGAGATTTCCTTTCAACTTTACATTTCTTCACGAATTTTTTTTGTAAAAACTGAAAATTAGCAAATGAACAGGTTCCATGTCTTTTCTGAACTTACTGTAAGCTGGAATAAAAAAAAAAAAAAAAAAAAAAAACCACATCAATTAATTCATATTTCACACCATAAAGATATTAAGTCATGGGCTCTAGAATTGGCACATATACTCCTGATATACTAGTATCAGATCAGAGAGAAAAGCTTACCTGTAAGCTATAGGGAAATCCCTCTCCTCCTGTATGGAATGTGTGATGTAGCCACGAGACTTGACATAGCTGTCACAGTCCTGTGGAGCTGTGATGAACCTTGACCATGGGATCTTTGCTTGAGTATTCTGCTCCATATACTGGAGAGAGAAACAAAGAAGCATACTGATCAATTGATTGATTGATTTTTGAAGCTGGACAAAAGAGAAGAGAAATATGAAAGAAAGACCCAGGAGGATACATCACTAAACTTGTACACCATAAGAATTTGAACAAAAAAAAAAAAATGGATAAGACTTGCTGAAAGGCATAAGCTAAAAATAAGACAGAACAAAGCACTGAGCAATGAGCTCTGTATACATCTCTGTTTTGGAAGCTAGGAGCTTGTTTGGTTAAGTACCTCTACTTTTTTTTTTTTTAATTTTTGAAAGGCATGAATATTGGGCTCTTCCCATTTCCGAACAATCTAGTGTCTGATACATGTGCCACGGAACTGACAACAGAATCTTTATAATATTAAACAGTGTTCAGAGAGTGAGGGAAAAAAGATAAGATGCAAAGAGACAGAAATGGGGACAGTGGGTCAGACCCACTAGATGCATGTCAACACATAAAGAGAGTGAGCAGCAGGCTATAGAAGGGAGAGTCGGAGATCACCTGTAAAGCATAGTTGACTTCCTCCTGGTCTCCTTGCACCAATGCCAGGCAGCTGGGCTGACGCTGAGGGACGCTCAACAGACGGAGGGGACTCTTCTGTTTGCTGCCCAAGTGATCCTTGAACCTGGAAACGCACGCACAAACACACAGAGAGGCACACCAGTAGTAATGACGCGGTGGTTTACAAGGCATAAAACTGGTCAAGTCTGATTTGTACACTCAGCACTTTCTCGAATTTCACTATAATTATGTCCAGAAGACTAAAAAGAGATAAGGTGTGTGTGTGTGGGGGGGGGGGGAGGTGAAGTGAGAAATAGTGGGGGAAAAAGCGAGAGAGAGAGAGAGAGAGAGAGAGAGAGAGAGAGAGAGAGAGAGAGAGAGAGAGAGAGAGAGAGAGAGAGAGAGAGAGAGAGAATGGGGGAGGTTATGTACATTTCTAATTTCTAGGCAATGCGTGATGTAGTCTGAAGATGTTGATTTGCTTTTGAAGCTTAATAATATAGCAGTAACACATAATGGGCACACAAACGGTTGGTGGGAGATTTTTATGTTTGTACGTGTTTGAGTGATTGAACAAAAAGCATTGTCTGTTTATTTTCATTTTTAATTTGTAGGCCTATGTTTGTATTTGTATGTGTGAGTTTGTGTCCCAGGCAGATCCAGGACTGGGCCTCTAGCTTGCATATTGTCACAGTAGGTATTCTTGAGTAAAGCTGTGGCCGTTGCTTCTTAAGCCGAGGTCGAGCTAAGACTGTTTTTATCTGACAGGGTTGCAGATGACAACCTGGGAAGTTTATTCTTTTATTTAGCCTGTATACAGCAAAGTTATTTATTTATTTATTTATTTGGCCGCATTAAGTAAATGCCCCCAGTAAGGAAATGTTGAACCAAAAGGCTGAGGCCCTAAACTCACTTGCCGAATAGTGTGGGGTTTGAAAGCGATGCATAGCCCTGTGGATCTCTCGGCGAAAGCTCTAACCGGCTAGGCTAACACGGTCTTCGTGTAGGTTTGCAAACAATTGGTAGAATTTGTGTGCCAAACTGTGATGTTTTTTTGGGTTTTTTTTTTTTTTTTTAACTCATGTTATATTAAAGGGTGACGATGGTTGGTTAATTTGTTTGTTTGTTTGTTGTTTGATATATTCCATCCATTGAGGGCAACAAAACCAGTTTAGCACGAAAATCGATCAAATAATCTGACGTGGCCGATCCGCTACAAGGTAAATTGTGACTGGATTGTTTAATTATATAAGCTACTTCATCGAAATTCAGCCTCAGAGCTGCGCCACACAATGACTGAATTGTTTAATATTAAAAAAAAAAAGTAATGGCGGGAAGGAGTGTGCTGTCAAATAAGCGCAGATCGAAATGAATGGCTGATACCCTGCCCCAAGCGAGACTAGATGGATGGGGACGTTGATAAAACTCGTCAATAAATATGACAAAGACCCACGGGTAAGAGAGTATAAAGCTACATCAAGGGGGGGGGGGGGGAGATAAGTGTAGTTGGTTTGCTTGTTGGACACAGCCCGTCTACCACAGCTGTATTCGGATGGCGGTGCCAGAGGGTGGGGTGGTCATGAAATTGAAAAAAAAAAAAACTATAAAGAATCTCCATCTATAGAATTACTGCACCCTACGAGAATGGACGGTTAGATTATGCGCCGCCTACCTGGTGGCCACGTCCTGCTGTAGCTCTGTGGATATATCGCCGCTCACATCGCTGCCGAGCACGTTGGGGTAAGGCAAGCCGTCCGAGGACTGCACCAGGACGGGAAAGCCCGAGCGCAGCACGAAGCTGACCGGCTCCTCGGTGAGAATCGACGGGAACAGCCGGAGAACGCCGATCACAGCCACCAGCAGAAGGAGCGTCTTCACCACCCACGACCTCCGGACAGCGTGGAGGAGGACGTGGAAGAGCCTGTAGGCGATCCTGACAACGGGCATGGAGTGCCTGGGTCAAGATAACACGGCAACGTTAAGTTAAGATAGATATATCAGAGCTGGAACTAACGATGGGGAAAAACGATACGTTTGATATTGGTAGAGATGAGGGTTTGAAAAAAAAAAAAATAAAATAAAATAACAGTGCGGTAAAATTTGCTAACTCGAATAGAGATTTTAATGTATGAATGTCAATGCAATGGTGAATGTGAGATGTAAGGCGACCAGTGATTCATGGGCTACAATTTGTAGAAAGGATAAAAGCTACAAAATTAAAATGAGTCATTTGAAAAATGGTATGAAGATAAAAGATGATTTAGTTATACAAGTAAGGCGACATCACAGCATAAAGATTGCATCCATCTCTATGAAGGAATTAAAGACTTAAAAAAAATTTTTCAAACACATAATATTGCTAAATATGTCTGTTATTTTTTTATGATTCTTTAAGGATCTGAGGGTGGGAAAAAATAAGTCGAAATAAAAAAGTAGGGAGGGGGTTGGGAAACTTATGAAACTTCCGGAACTTGTGAATAGGAACCAAAACCTAAGCACATTATTTTTATCAAAACTCATGAACATGGAAAGTAAAATGGAATGGGTTAGAAGTACAATCGAAATGACAGAGTAGATGTGGAAGGAGCGGAGTTAGGAGGGAAAGGGAAGTTTCATAATTATGTCCTGGAATAACTCATTTTCCCCGTAGCTTAATGACGACAATCGTCAGCAAAATAATTATATATACTGGACATGGACGACAACTAAATCTATGAGGCATTACTATACTACTAAGACAACCAATACAAGAATCTCTATCAAGTCTCCGAAAACTCTAAAGAATGGGACACAAGGCTTAGAAGCCGTACTTAGAATCTTTATCAGACGGCTCGGAGACAGATTCACATTTAGATCTAGTTCTAGATACTGAAGATGTTGCTTGCAATGGCTGTTCAGATGTTGCGTTTTGATTCGATATCAAAAAATTTTCAGACGCTATAGATTCCGCCATCTGGGCTGTCAAGCATTAATAATTTATAATCTATCAAACATTTATTTAGCGTATATTTTGCCTGTACATTTAATTTTAAACTTCGATAGTTTAGGCCTCAAGATTATTTATATGGACTCTAGATCTAGATCTATATTAATCAAGCTCTTCAACGAATTTGTTTGTCCTGTGTCCTATGAGAATGTTAAATGGGACACGCCATTTTTATTTTAATAGATAACCTCATCAAAGTTTTACTTTTGTTTCGATCTAATCTAGATCCAGATTTAGATCTTTATTTGGCCTAATCTGTGTCATGGAACCCTAAGCAAGCTAAAATTTAATTTTTTTGAGATGGATGCTTCTAATGTAGCCCACTTCCGTTCAAATACATGAACTACGGTGCTATGTGGTGCACTAGCTAAAAATAATTAGCTCTAATCGGATATAATAATTTTAGTTGAAAAAGTAACGAATTGCTCTGATGTTTCGAATAATTTGCATACGAAATCACCATACAGACTAAATAAACGAAAAAAAAATGAGTCAGAGTGTTTGGGTGTGTGTGTGTATAGTATCTCTCTCTCTCTCTCTCTCTCTCTCTCTCTCTCTCTCTCTCTCTCTCTCTCTCTCTCTCTCTCTCTCTCTCTCTCTCTCTCTCTCTCTCTCTCCATTACCATTCCCCCCCCGCCCCTTAATTTTCCCAGTTCATCTTTACATTACTTTATCCCAACATGCCAATTTGCAAACACAAAATCAGATATCATTGGATGCGAAAGCAGTCTACGGTGAATGGTGTCCAATTCGAAAAGGTTGAATTTAATATTGTCCGCATTCTCATCCTCATTGTAACTTTTTTTTTTCTCTTAAACTGTGTTACTTATATCAAAAGAGGAACAGGATTATAGTAAGAGGATTTCTCTCAATACTTTAAATCAACTCTTCGTCAGCCTTTCTTTGAATTCAATAAGTTTTCCCTAGTGAAGTCAAGGCTTAGCAAATCTTGCAAGCTGCACTAATTTCACGACCAAGAGTCATCATGTATGGGCGACCCTGCAGAATTTTCAAAGATCAACTACCACAACATGGTCGCACAACAGGCCGGCGCTTTGGCGACATAACAAGTTGCTAGTCAACAGTCCTATTGCCCTGAAGTGGTGACCAATCTTAGGATTTGGCATTTTGCTTGCTGGGGAGGACATACGTATAAATTATTGTCTCAAACCCAAAGAGCTTCACTCCAGCAAATGTTTGCGTCTATGCTATACCAGTGCTCCTCACAAGTTACTGTTAACGGCAAGCATGTTGAAATGCCAAAACGGCACCTACATTATTGGGCAAGGCGAGCTTGTAGACACTACTACACCTCTGGAACAATTCTCAAGTGATTACACAAAATGGTTTGCGTACTCTGGCTGCTTCAAGAACTCTCCTTCTCTTCGACCTCCGCACCCTCCTACTTTTGTCTGTCTATCTTTCTATCAATTACTTTTACCATTCTCATCCTCGTCAGTTCAATCATGCATGACCCCAAACACCTTTTCTATCCGCCCAGCTATCTGCACTGTAACACCCCACACACACACACACACACACACACACCTCACTTCCTCTTGGCTCCTATAAGTTTTCTCTCCACTCAAGACTCATAGTCACAACATCAAACATTCACTCGTTCATTGGGTTCCTGAGGCCCAGTGCTACAATTGGACAGACACATATTGAATCTTGAGACACTTGTAGGGTAATTCCCCTGAAATACGAATATTTACTAAGCCATTGCTTTCAAGAAAGTTTTCCAAGTCTCCTAAGTATATCATTATTTTTTTTTCCCTTGGGAGCAAATTGTTCCTCATTGCTTGGGCTTTGTTGGATTCCCTATCTACGTGTAACGTAAAGATTAAACTATAATAGAAAGAGAAAGACATGACGTCACTTTCCTTAACAACGTCTCGTTATTGGTTCTAAACAATCGGCCATTGATCGTCGCTCTAAAGAGAAATCGCCACTAGTGAATTAAAAAGCGTCTAATATGCTCCAGTACTGGACGTTACATGCTGAGAGTTACGCCTGCCTCTTGAAGAAACAGTTAAAGCAAACGAAAAAGACGCCGAGATCTTAACCTTTGTCCTCAGACAGTTTAGAGGCAGCTGTGACATCACACCTTAACTACCTTTAAATGCGGCAGATTGCCCACTCGCTAGAGAGCCTTAGAAAAACCGACACTGAAGAAGGTCCTGGGTTCGCCGTCCGGCTCAGCCATCAAGTACGGTCTGGTAGTCGGGTTCTGACGAACCAGTACTACTATCCTGCACTGTAATCAACGTCGCCTTCTCTAGTCAAGATACTCCTTGGAAACTAAGGGGACATAAATCGAATCCTAGAACTATTGTAGTTATGTACTTGTTTCTTGAATCAGTTGTAAGAATTTACATTTGTCAGAACAGAGCTACATATATAAAAATGTAAAAGATAATGGCTCCTGGAGAACGCTAGCTCCACAGAAATGCTGAAAGCAGTCTTCATTGGTTCCGCAAGAGGCCACAATCAAATCATTTTTCTTGTTTTAACGGACAGGAGAGCATCCTTAAATAACAGCTCCTTTTAGCGTCCTGAGAAGGCCATCAGTTCTACCGCCTTTGGTCAGGTATCCCACTTTAACCTGAGAGAGGTGGTTGCATGTATGTAAGTTTGATTAATTCATTGATTGAAGAGATTTACGGGCCCAGCTAACCATGAAAGGTGCTCTCGGGGCACCGTCTCTGAGTTCACTGTTCTATCAAGCTTCATTCAGCTTCCGCCCGTGTGTTGTGTTCTTGAAGCTATAGACCTGAATGTGGTCCAACCCAAAATTGTCGGAAAATTTCCGGAAGCGCGGTGCTCACAGAATTAAAGATAATTTTAAGGGTTACTTAAACTGCCGGACAAATATTGGTCTCGGCGCGATTGTCGGATTTCCGACAATTGTCGGAAGACATTCAGGTCTAATTAGCTAATCAGATGAGAGCTGAAAAAGGGCATCAGATCTTTAAAAATCTGCCATTTTTTCACCACTTACTAAGTAAAATGTGGTGCCTTAGAGCAGACTACTTTCTGCGGCCCGACGCTTTCCCATGGATCCAGTGTCACACCTGAGCCAGCAAAGGCTCGAATTCTGGACATTAATGAACCGAAATCCACTACTATCTACCCTTGGAAGGTGACGTTACTCAACCGTAAACAAGGCCTAGGTTGCCTTGAGCGCCTCTTCGTGAAAAAAAGGAACACTGAAACTTAAAGAGAACGTTGGCTCTCAATGATCTGATATCGCTCATTCAAAATGTGACGATCCGTAACTTTTTGCTGCCCACATTGACTGCTTCCCGTCAAGCAAACGGAACAGAAAAGATGGTGCGCAAATCTCAACAGGTGATGAAATGGGGATTCGAGCCCATGAAAGAACATAATTTAGACCTAGAGGCAGTGTCTAGGCGTACAGCTGCAATTTTTAACGCATGCGCAACAGCCACCCATCTATCCCGTATTGATCCTCTGTTTTCTCCGACAAAAGCCCAAAAAAAAAAAAAAAAAAATGTAGTATTTTTTACTTCTCGCACAACTTTGTCCTTTTCTAGCTATGAAAACGATGATTGTGCATTGTTTTAGGGAATTAATCTCCTTGTATCACGGAGTTGACTCAAGGCAACACTTTCCACGCCTGGATTTACGCACCATTACAGGGCGTACACGTCACCACAACAATATTGCCTCTGTCGCTATTATTTCTAGTGGACGCATTACCCTGTACTTTGTTTTCCGAGCCAAAAATAATTATCACGAAGAGAGCCAATCGACTTATGAAAGGTCACAGAATAAGTAAATCTGGACAATATTTACCGCGGCACAGTGCGAAGTGGCAAGCTCTTAATCCGCATCGATTTTAGGCAAGAATTCTCAAAAAGGCACCCAGACTTGCCAAGACCCTGCTACAGCCATATCTGTGAAGGTGTGGGTGTGGGTGTTTTGGGAAGGGGGGGAGATTGCTGAAATTAATACAAAATCAGGTGCTCAATCATCCGTGGCACTCACTTGGCTCGTTTTACTTCATTGGCGTCTGAAGTGCATGAAAATAGAAAAGAAATGTTCAAGGATTAAAGAGGAGGGAGAAAGAAAGAGCAAAGTTTGCGTTTCTGGTCTGCGCGTGAGGTTTCACCTTGCCCGCATGGTATTTCTGGTGTTGATAGTGCTCCTTGGTTACAAGTGGTACAGTGGCCGGTATTAGTACAGTGGCCGGTATTGGTACACTGGCCGGTATTGGTACAGTGGCCGGTATTGGTACAGTGGCCGGTATTGGAACACTGGCCGGTATTGGTACAGTGGCCGGTATTGGTACAGTGGCCGGTATTGGTACGCTGGCCGGTATTGGTACAGTGGCCGGTATTGGTACAGTGGCCGGTATTGGTACACTGGCCGGTATTGGTACAGTGGCCGGTATTGGTACGCTGGCCGGTATTGGTACAGTGGCCGGTATTGGTACAGTGGCCGGTATTGGTACAGTGGCCGGTATTGGTACACTGGCCGGTATTGGTACACTGGCCGGTATTGGTACAGTGGCCGGCATTGGTACAGTGGCGGCGAAAGGGAAGACGGTGGCGGGGGTGCTGGGAATTTAGGGTGAGAGAGAGAGAGAGAGAGAGAGAGAGAGAGAGAGAGAGAGAGAGAGAGAGAGAGAGAGAGAGAGAGAGAGAGAGACAGACAGACAGACAGACAGACAGACAGACAGACAGACAGACAGACAGACAGAGAGAGAGAGAGAGAGAGAGAGAGAGAGAGAGAGAGAGAGAGAGAGAGACAGACAGACAGAGAAAGAGAGAGAGAGAGACACAGAGAGAGAGACAGGCAGACGGACAGACAGACAGAGACAGAGACAGAGACAGAGAAAGGCAGACAGGCAGACACAATGATGCTGGGAGAAGAGATAAGGTCGAAGTGAGAAAGTCAAACGGCACTGACACGAAGAAGATCGATGAAAGTCAAGAAAAGTACATCGTCTATAACTCGCTCGGTAAGAAACCAAAGCACAAACAATCCACACTCTCACACACATACACACACAGACACAAACTAAAAATAAGCTGGGCGCATTGTTCTAGAAATTAATGAGAAGTTTTGCACTTTTGAACTTGCAGGTTATCCAAGGCTATAAACAAAGAGATGTACCTCTAACTCGAGCCAACGAGATCCAAATCATGCTAAGTTCTTCTTCCTGTTATGATCCAATGAATTTCTCTCTTATAAAAGTTGTATTAATAAAATAATAAAGGATGGGAGCTAGAGAGGGATACGTGTGTGCACTGAGTGGACTTGTGATTCTGCGAGATTCTCAACAAAAGGGAATGTGCAAAAAGGAAGTTTTATTTTTCTATTTATTTTTTTTGTTACTTATTTATTTATTTATTTCTTGGTTTTTTTTTTTTTTTTTTTTTTTTTTTTTTTTTTTTTTTGTCCTTGTTTTTCGGGGTGTTGGGGAAAAAGGGGGGAGGGGTGAGAGACAAACAAGCGACATCAACAACCGTTCTCATAATGATGGATGAAAGGTCGAGGGCTTTTGACCGGTCAGGCTGTTCTTTTCCGCCCGAAGTTCTGCACTGATGAGCACTTGACAGGAACTATTTTTGGAGGCTAACAAGTTCGTCCACTAAAGGGGTGGGATTTGAACCCGTGAATAGTCGCAATAGTGTTTTTGGGCATGTGCTTTACCTCGAGACTACTTGTGCATACAGCACGCTACTATCACTTCTAGAGTTCGATTTGAAAGACGCGAAAAAAGTTCAATCTACAAACAGGCCTGAAGCCCTATCTATCTGCGCAGCTCAAAATTCTCTTGACTTAGTGAACAAACAAGATGAGATGCAAACAAACACAAAAAAAAAAAAAAAAAAAAAAAAAAAAAAAGAAAAAAGCAAAAAGCAAAAAATCCGCACACACCAAAAATAAAAAAAATAAATAAATAAAAATAAAAAGATTAAAAAAAAAAATTATAATAATAATTCATTCGTATGAAGACATCCCATGATACTGTACGCTTGGGTGACTTCACCCTTCTGATCAAAGAGTTATCTTTAGCTGCATCTGCAGATATCTAAATTTACATCCAGATTTTGGTTAGCTTTTCAAAACAAATAAAATTATTCCTATTTACCTCGATTTATTAAAAGAAAAAGAATGTTGAGTCTGAAGTGTGGGTCACGTGATGCTCCTCTCTCGCAACATTGATTCTACGCTGCATAATTATGCATAAACATCGCTTACGATGTGAATGTCGGAGAGCGTTCTAGGACGGCTACATAGGTTATGCTCCAGCATATATAACATTTTTCCAGCCCAAGAATTTCCCATTTATGTACTGTTTCAATAACTGTAATTACGTCTACGTTTAGCACAGAGACTATAAGAGTCTCTTTTTGCATGCTTTGCTGACCCCCACCGTTGAGACTGCAGGTGCTAGATGTATGGTGCAGCAGAGAGTGGGCAGGTGCTAAGAGATAGAAAAAAACAGACAAAGGATTATTAACTTAAAACTCTTATATTCCAAAAAAAAAAAAATTGTTCATTCCATTTAAAGATGAGAAACAGGGTCAGGGAAACACTACTGCTGCTTCTGTTTCTTCTTCTTCTTCTTCTTCTTCTTCTTCTTCTTCTTCTTCTTCTTCTTCTTCTTCTTCTTCTTCTTCTTCTTCTTCTTCTTCTTCTTCTTCTTCTGATTATTATTATTATTATTATCATTATTATCGTTATCATTATTATTATTATTATTATTATTATTATTATTATTATTATTATTATTATTATGTTGTTGTTGTTGTTGTTGTTGTTGTTGTTGTTGTTGTTTTTTTGTTTTTTTATATATCACTCATTCTTATAACTCCTGACATTGCCATAACCAGATTTATTATTTTCATAATCTTCATCACCGAACTGTCACTCAACTACTCATTCTATTAATCGATGAAAAGCAAAATAAACCTCCGACTAACAACAGTCAGCACCATGTCCAATCAATATCGACTGCAATCGATATCCAATGCGATTGAGCCGGGTCTCCAATGGCCACCGGGGCCCTGATGACGCTGAAACGGCAGCAGGTCAAGCTATAGCGCTCCGAGGACACCAACTCCCCAGTTCAGTGCCGTTTTGACCAGGACTATCGCACCAAACACGCAGGCGAGAAACACAAGGAGGCGTTGGCGAGTCCAAACAGTCTCAAGCAGTTCCCGCACAGCGTTATGCTTCCGCTCTTTGGCGTTTCCAAGGGATTAAATACCCAAGGTATAGAGAGGAAAAAACAGAATTAATTGCATTAGTGAATGCAACCAAATGCGTCGGATCGATTCTTCCCCACCGCTGATTGCGTGGTCTCGATCAGCTTAATTGAACGACAAAGATTTAACGTAGCTTTAATTACAAACTGTTATTTACTGATTAATCGGTTAAATATAGCGCAATCCGTACTTGTTTCTGAAATGTAATAATTAAGAAAATCTGATGGACAATGCCGTACCTATGTATCTGTATGTATAAAAAAAAAACCTACAAAAATTGCCAGTCCCGAGGCACACGTAATATATATATATATATCGCATATCTATATCTATATATATGATATATATATATGTATATCTATATCTATATATATATATCATATATATAGATATAGATATATATATGGATAACTCCATCGAGACATAAAAAAGCAATAGTATCATGAAATTTATCTAAACGCAGTTAATGCTATGGTTTAAATATATTTGAAGAAAAAAATAACTTGATTAAACCAATGACTCCGTTGATTTTAGATTTCGCGCATCGATATTTGCTTTTTTTATAAATTCGGGCCAAGAAACTTAAGTAAGACACATTTCTTGGATAACTTGATACAGTCCGTGCACAAGATTGTGATACCAGACCTTCTTTATTAAACCGCAAACAAACCCCCGTCAGGCATTGCTGGATAAGGTCTATGAAATTATAAATAACTTGCCCACAAGGAAAATTTTTAAAACGATGTGAAAACAATTATAGAGTTATGCACGGCAGGGTCATTGACCAGCCCATGATACACCACAAATTTTATGTCGAGTAGAAGGATCTAAAGGCACACAAGGCTCAACAAGAGCAATACTGTGTTAAATGATTTATGCCTTCTAACAAGTTTAGGACAGTCTTGTTTTTGTCAAAAGATAAAACAAAAATTGTGTAGGGTCGGTAACTACACGTTGTGAAAGGGAAGTGACGTTGGGATGTTTTTCTCCCTCTTGGACGTCAAATTTCTGGGGTGTAAATCGTAAATCTTACAGCGGTAGAAAGAACGATCTTTGGGATAATAAGTCGTATGACTTCTAGCTCAAGACGTCCAAATCTTAGCGATGTCAAGTCGTCCGGCTTCTAACTCGTGACGTCCAGATCTAAGCGATATCAAGTCGTCCGGTTTATAACTCAAGACGTCCAAATCTTAGCGATATCAAGTCGTCCGGTTTATAACTCAAGGCGTCCAAATCTTAGCGATATCAAGTCGTCCGGTTTATAACTCAAGGCGTCCAAATCTTAGCGATATCAAGTCGTCCGGTTTATAACTCAAGGCGTCCAAATCTTAGCGATGTCAAGTCGTCCGGTTTATAACTCAAGGCGTCCAAATCTTAGCGATGTCAAGTCGTCCGGCTTCTA
>JAWDGP010000872.1:475000-510000 GCA_033675545.1 Elysia crispata
CGAAGTCTTCCTTCTGCATGATTTCAGCTGAAGAGCTGCAGCTGAAATATCTAGAAGTCAATACCGGCCCCTGATACAATTATCCATTATTGGGTCCTTTAAACAACACGGCTTGCTGCTTTATAAATTACGGCATCGGATGCTGGACATAAGATGTCAGATGCGATGCAGCGTCGTATCAATTTTAACGCCGTAGTCCCGTTCATACTCCGCTGTAAGATTTAGATCTCGATCTAGACGCTAGCTTTGTTGAGACAGCGATTTGGGACATGCGAATGACAGAGGGCAAGATATCCCCTCCATGCCGTTCTGACAAGGCGTAAGACAGATGCAGATAATTTCATTGTAGACAACTGCTATAATTATATATCGGGGTCATGGTCTTGCACAATACTATCCATCTAGCCAGAGATTGTGCTGGTCTTACATCAGCGAGGATCGCACCAATTCTTGTGCTTGTATTATAATTATTTCAGCTCATGCACGATGCAGCACCAAAGGGAAAAGTTGGGAGAACATTTTTATCAATTCTTCGATAAAGACAGCTGGACAGGCGATTTCCCCATGTCTCTCTGCAAACAATTTTTAAATCTTGGCGGTTTGTTCAATTGTAGTGCACAAAGTGTGCGCTAAAAGGCACGCATTAGCCTGAGGTAACCAGTTGTGGTTAGGAATACAAAACCCGCATTTCAATGTTTTATAAAAAAATATGATTAGTTTACTACACGACCATCAAAGCTAAAACAAAACAGGTAAGGGGGGGGTGAAAAGGGCAAACTGTCTCCTATGAATAAAATGTACGAAAGAAAATCAATCACAAACCTAAATCTAACTCGAGATCGACGAATAAGATGAAATACGTGAAAATATAATAAAGGGCATGTGAGGTATGGACTGGGATCGAACCTTCACGTCGCTTTTCCGAGGCAAGACCAGGCACTTAGCCACAGAGCATCTTCATCTACAGAATAAATGATTACGGATGGGTGAGCTACAGATGTAATGGAAGATCTATGTTATGCAGATAAAGATGATGGCAATAATGACGACGACCACGATGATAATAATGATGATGATGATGATGATGATGATGATGATGAAGATGATATCATAGAATTGCTTCCACTAGAAGCGCTATTTCCTTGCACCCCTGCTTTCTATTAAAAGATGACAATGTTGGTAAAGGCCTGTACTATCACACTCCGATAGGGTTTGCGTCAACCGCAGTTAGTGACATGTTACTGTTCAAGTTAGTAGAGGGGGGAGATTGTTGACTTGGCTTGAAGTTAGTAGAAGGGGGGAGATTGTTGACTTGGCTTGAAGCTTCACACACAGGTAGGCGGAATGGCGGATAAACTTCAGGATCACGCAAGACGGAGAGGATGGGTGCGTTTTTCATTTCTTAAGGGTGTAGGTTGGTGCGAAGTTCTGCTGCAGCAATGTGTCGTGCGCCAAATCATTTCAATTATTTACAATTATTTATGTGCATTTCTTTTTTTTTCTTTTTTTTTTGCGTGTGTGTAGTTGACGTCTGACGGGCAGGGAGTGTGTTACCATGGCAGTCACCTCACAGATAGATAGAGAGAGAGAGCGAGAGAGAGAGAGAGAGGGGAGAGAGAGAGAGAGAAAGTGACAGAGACAGGGCCGGAGCTATGAAGACACAGACATAGATATTTGTCTGGCGATGAAATCTGCGCCAACTCTGGGTAATGACTACTGTAGTAAATAATAATTAGCAAAGAAAAGCAAAGAGATTGGCCAATTTCCATGAGGTTGCTCAAATAAGACGCCACCGATTGAAAAAAAAAAACAAAAACAAAAACAAAACGGGACAAATGATTCGGTAATGAGCTTTTGCTGCTTCTATTTAACAACAACAACAACAACAACAACAACAACAACGACAACAACAAAGAAAAAAATAAAATAATATCAACACACACAGCAGCTGGTAACCGGGCGAAATATGATTAGATTTAGATCTAGATCTTTCAATAGGATGTGACATTCAAAGCTGTACGAAACGATTTTAATTACACTTTGTTTCAATTGCAAATTTACTTTACGTAGGAAAGTCACTATTCCTCCGTCCCCTTTTCAACCCCCCCCCCCCCCCCCCTCTCTCTCTCTCTCTCTCTCTCACACCCTTTAGCAAACTGAATTTTTTACATGAAACCTCTTTGCTATGCATGTCCAATCCCCTCTTAAGGTGTCATAATTAAAATGCAGCTCAAGTTTTTCTTTCAGGTTCGGCAACTTCTGAGAAAGATATTCGAGGTAGATTAGGTTCGTTTGTGATTCTCTGGGACCAGAACAACTATCTATTTTACTCTCGCTCTCTCTCTCTCTCTCTCTCTCTCTCTCTCTCTCTCTCTCTCTCTCACTCTCTTTTGTCTTTCTCTCTCTCTCTCTCTCTCTCTCTCTCTCTCTCTCTCTCTCTCTCTCTCACAAATACCTGTTAACACCACCCACTCCCGGATCCTAACATGCAAAACACCTCTTACAGATCCCATTGGGCAACCAAGCCCCATAACAACACGCAAAGCGAGGAAGATAAAAAAAGAAGAGGGGAAACAAAATTTAATAGGAAATTAAAGAAAGGAGAAAAGAAAAAAAAACAAGTGATGAAAATATGCATAAAAAAGTTTGAGACGCGGAGTGTTTTTCCGAACCATACGGCACCTACCGTGTGTGTGTGTGTGTGTGTGTTATTGTGTGTGTGGTCTCGTGTGTATGAGACTGTGAGTGTGGTGAGTGTGGTGCTGAGTAAGAAACAGAAAGCAGTCTATATAGGACAGAGCGAGTATTGATTCTTGCCGGGAAGCGCGGCCTGAGAGAAGGAGATTATTTCGGCCCGACATTTGGGAAGAGGGACCCAACTATTGTTTTATATTTCTTTATTTATTCAACTCTTTACTCACTCACTCACTCACTCACTCTCTCTCTCTCTCTCTCTCTCTCTCTAACCTCTCTTTCTGTCTGTCTGTCTGTCTGTCTCTCTCTCTCTCTCTCTCTCTCTCTCTCTCTCTCTCTCTCTCTCTCTCTCTCTCTCTCTCTCTCTCTCTCTGTCTGTGTCTGTCTGTCAGTCTGTCTGTCTGTCTGTCTGTCTGTCTGTCTCTCTCTCTCTCTCTCTCTCTCTCTCTCTCTCTCTCTCTCTCTCTCTCTCTCTCTCTCTTCTCTTCTCTTCTCTTCTCTTCTCTCTAATTTAGCTCTCGTTTTCCCTGAAATTCCACCATCTTTAACCCAAAAAGGCAAGTCAAATTCACTTGACAAAATTAATTTGGCCAATGCCATCGATTCCTTCAAGTGTTCTTGGAGCAATACTTAACAGACGAAAAAATGGAGACATGAGTCATGAAATAATGAGAGCTAGAAAGTGAGATTGTGGAGAGAGAGAGAGAGAGAGAGAGAGAGAGAGAGAGAGAGAGAGAGAGAGAGAGAGAGAGAGAGAGAGAGAGAGAGAGAGAGAGAGGCAAAGAGGAAGAAAAATAGAATGAAGGCTGAGCAAAAAGTAACAGACTGATAGGAATAGATCTATTAGGGGGTACAAAAAGTACAAAAGAGGAAGGTGGCTCAAGAAGGGGAGAGAGAGAGAGACAGAGAGAGAGAGAGAGACAGAGAGAGAGAGAGAGAGAGACAGAGAGAGAGAGACAGAGAGACAGAGAGAGAGACATAGAGACACAGAGAGAGAGAGAGACAGAGAGAGAGAGAGATATGGGGTTAATCTGAGGGACTGTAAAAGAGAAAGGCAAAGAGGAAGAAAAATAGAATGAAGGCTGAGCAAAAAGTAACAGACTGATAGGAATAGATCTATTAGGGGGTACAAAAAGTACAAAAGAGGAAGGTGGCTCAAGAAGGAGAGAGAGAGAGAGAGAGAGAGAGAGAGAGAGAGAGAGAGAGAGAGAGAGAGAGACAGAGACAGAGAGAGAGACAGAGAGAGAGACACACACAGAGAGAGAGAGACACACACACACAGAGAGAGAGACACAGAGAGAGAGAGAGAGAGAGAGAGAGAGAGAGAGAGAGAGAGATATGGGGTTAATCTGAGGGACTGTAAAAGAGAAAGGCAAAGAGGAAGAAAAATAGAATGAAGGCTGAGCAAAAAGTAACAGACTGATAGGAATAGATCTATTAGGGGGTACAAAAAGTACAAAAGAGGAAGGTGGCTCAAGAAGGAGAGAGAGAGAGAGAGAGAGAGAGAGAGAGAGAGAGAGAGAGAGAGAGAGAGAGAGAGAGAGAGAAGGGAAGGGGTGGGGGTGGTGTGTGTGTAAGAGAGAGAGAGAGAGGGGGGGGAGGGGGGAGAGAGATCGCAGAGACAAAGAGAGAGAGAGGTGCAAAAAAAAAAAAGAAGAAGAAAGGACAGTTTCGATGATCATATCCCAGCTAATTAAACCTTAACTCGACCTTTGGTAAGTCATTGCGTTACATAATTGAACCGCCCAGAAATGGAAGGCCTATTCTTTAAGTTTTGCATACTTTATCCAAACTTTTGGACGTCACAGGTTTCCCTCCTGGTCTGTTATGGGGTAGTTAGTCATAGCACACACAACGAGCGATTCTTCAAGCTGCCTGGAGATGAGTTTGGCTAGTCTGTCTGTCTCCCTGCTTGCCTCTCTCTCTCTCTCTTCTCTCTCCACTCCTTCCTCTGTCTCTGCCTTTCTCTCTCTCTCTCTCTCTCTCTCTCTCTCTCTCTCTCTCTCTGTGTTTGCCTTTCTGTCTGTCTGTCTCTGTCTCTATCTCTGTCTCTGCTTCTTCTTCTTCATCATCATCAACCACACTATCCCGAGATCCACATTGGATGCAAAAGCGGCAGAGAGATTCTCACAGCCAGAGTGGACAAGTTATATCTCACACCCAACACTTCTCAAATTAATTGCTCAGCTTTACCGTTGCCACTATCAGTACAAAATGTATTAAATCATTTTCAACTATGCGAGATAGATGAGGAACTACATCAAATTTGTTATTCCTCTGACCAGCAAATGGAAAAAAAAATCTATCATAGACTTACCGGACGTTACGAATGACTTGCTTCGCGAGTTTTGACATGTCACTAACTGTGGCCAACAATACAGCCCTGACGTGGTGTCCTTAAGGGTGATCAGGACTCTGCTATCCCTGAAGGCGTGCAGATGTAGCGGTATATCCTTCGCGTGGTCGTAAGTTTTGGACACGTCAACGACGCGTCCGCGGCGGTATCCGAAGTCTCTGTTCCGGGGACGGCAGTAGGAAATGTAGCGGGGGCTGCTCCGGGTGATGTGGTAGCAGCGCCGTTGTTGTTGCGGCCCTCTAGGCTCGCGCTGTGGTTCTAGGCGTGGTGGTTGTAGTCCTAACTGCAGCAGCTGCTGTGGTTGCGGTGGTAGTCTGTACAGCAAGCTGAGCTGAGGTTGTGGTGGCGGCGGCGACAGTGGTACCTGCTCACAGTCACACATGGCGGCCGAGGACGGCAGCCCCGCCACCACAACCTGATACAGCAACAATAGCGGAGGCCAGCACTCTACCCTGAGTTACGGACACACAGTTACAACTACTACTCTCGGAGGATGTGCCCAGTCCGCTCTCACACCGATGCTTCTCTGCAGTGAATGGAAACAGGTAGACCATGTGGGGGTCCAGACCCCACATCGATAGAAAAACAGCACAACTTGGCCTAAAGCTGTGAAGTGATTTGTCAGGCCGCAGTTTGGTGTGTCCGCCCGCCTGTAAGGGAAAGAATATTCCAAACTGTAGAGAAGGCAAGCGGGCGACAAAGTGCAACAGTGGAACTTCTCACACACCGAAAAACATCACTGTTTATTTCTGGTACCTGGAAGAGACACAAAAAGCACACATTTAAAATTATCCTTGTATTTTCGAAGAGGGCTATATCTTCACGGTAGTAACTTTTAAGTAGACATGATTGTAAGCGAAGTAAAATGTATTTTGCGCCCAAAGGCCAAACAAGCTGATTTACTTTAAAGCGAAAAAAGGGTTAAAAAATAAAGTAGAACAACTTCTGTACGAGAACAAGATCTATTTCTGCTTCAGCTTTGCCAAAGTAAAGAACCTAGATCTAGATTTAGCATTCATGTAGGAAAGTTAGGCGTTATCCTGCCAAGGTGCGTCAAGTTGGGTCAAGTCTGCAGCCGCCCTTAGAAACAAGAAGGAAAGAGAAACCAGACCTTCCACTCCGCGAGAAAATCAAACATGCCAGTACAGAAACACACGGAGAGCCGCAACAGAGGCACTGAACGCACCGCACCAATCAATTATTGAACGCCAGGATTTTACCTATCACGTCACAGGGCCCGCACGAATAGTTCCTATCCGACTCTCAGGTGCTTTAAAAAGAAGCCGTTCTTTTGTTCTAAGGATCAAAGCACTTTATTCGCCTACATTTAAACTCCTAGAACTGTTTCCACGTCAAAGCTTTTCCGCATAGAACTTTAATTTTTGTATCGTCTCTTTGCACTGGAGGTAAGAACAGCTCCAAGAAATAATAAGGTAAATTGAAGTAATATAAATGAGAAAAATCTATTAAAAAGAGGGCGATCGAAGAAAACAAAAACAAACCCCCCAAAAAAAAAGAAAAAAGAAGATCCGTAAAGGGCTATCTGTTATTCCGTCAAGAAACACACTTCACTAATAATTTCTTCTAGTTGTGAGGAAGACCTCAAGAAAAGCTCAGGCGTTTCTTCCCCTCCATGCCAGCTCAGCTGCGGCTGTCCCTCCCCAGGTCCCCAGGTCTCACTCAGCCAGATCGAGAGCGTGTTCCTCAACTCTGGCTGGGGTGGTTGCCGTCACGGGGTAACCACAACACTAAGCCTGGTGTTGACACCGGCCAGTTCTCTCTCTCTCTCTCTCTCTCTCTCTCTCTCTCTCTCTCTCTCTCTCTCTCTCTCTCTCTCTCTCTCTCTCTCTCTCTCTCTCTCTCTCTCTCTCTCTCTCTCTCTCTCTCTCTCTCTCTCTCTCTGGCGCTTGGTGAATTGTACAGCGCATATTATAACATGTGAAATTTGGTCACCGCTAATGGACAGAGCCTCTTGTTAATGCATTAGCAGCCCATTGTAGCGAGACATTCTCCCGAGAAGATTAACCCACTTCAGTACCAGACAAAACTAAACTATTCACTGATATAGAAATCTTGATTCGTGGTTGACAAAACTGGTCGTAAAATGAATTAATTAGAATAAGCCTACCTCAAAGTTTTCTCTTCTGAAGAAAACTTGAGAACGCCGTGATGAGCGAAGCGTTGCCCAGCACTGCACGCCCTTGAGCATCAGTCTGTACCAACATCAAAGTGACCTAGTCATCTGGTCATTACTTTGACCACTGACTGAGGTGCGCTTTACAACTGTAAGCCCTTTTTACCAACACGGAAACATATCAACAGGTGAACGGTGATGTGACGTCAATATTGTCGTGGGACGGTTTACTCAGGTCGTGAACGTCCACTACATCAAGAGTAACTGGTCAAGAATGACCACGGTTTCCGCAGAAACTCAAGTGAATTGATTGCCTTCATGGATCTATCTATACATTGCAATATCTGGGTGTTTCCAAGGTGTGTAACAGGTGGTTCGGTGAGAAGGCTCCCACTGGTCGCATGACAGTAGATCTGTCTTCTTGACCGGCCGCCCTGATCAGGACCGAATTAATGGGCGCGAGAAAAGATCCCGCTACAGCAACCTGGCTGGCTGATGGGCCCAGCCGTGTACACCGACGGCCGCCCGGTAGGCCTGCAATGAGAAGATTAACCAGTACCACACAGGCAAATACTGAGTAATCCTGGACTCGGCCATGTAACGGCAGGGGAGTTGCCTGAACTGGGACAAGTCAAAGGTTAACCACCTGTGCCCTGTGCTGTAGAGCTCTCTCTCTCTCTCTCTCTCTCTCTCTCTCTCTCTCTCTCTCTCTCTCTCTCTCTCTCTCTCTCTCTCTCTCTCTCTCTCTCTCTCTCTCTCTCTCTCTCTCTCTCTCTCTGTCTGTTTGTCTGTCTGTCTGTCTGTCTGTCTGTCTGTCTGTCTCTCTCTCTCTCTCTCTCTCTCTCTCTCTCTCTCTCTCTCTCTCTCTCTATCACTTAGGTGTCGACGGCGAAAGTAATCTGACCCCTGGGTCACTCGGGAGAGAGAAATCGATCGCGGTTCCAGTGAGTGGCGCCGCGGCCGTTATCAGGTCAACCAGGTGAGGTGACCAGGACTGAGATGCTTCTGTCACGACTCTCTGTCAGAAGACGCGAGATGGACACCACAAGGTAGCTTCCGTTCAGCGGTGCTCAACTGCTACCATAGTCTCATGGGTCTGACGTCTGAAAACTAAGGGCGACAGGCACAGTTTGAGAGATATCACGGGAGAGAGAGGAGTTTGGGGGGAACAGAGACAGACACAGACACAGACACAGACAGAAAGACAAACAGGCAGACAGACAGACTGACTTTGATCGAGAGAGAGAGAGAGAGAGAGAGAGAGAGAGAGAGAGAGACAGACAGACAGACAGACAGACAGACAGACAGACAGACAGATAGACAGGCAGACAGCGAGGAGAACGAGAGGGATGTTGGAATTCCTGTTTAATGGCATTGATACCATTATATTTGCCGGAGGAGAAAAAAAACAAAGAGGGACACAACTACACGCGTGACTAGGCCAGAGCGAAGTTGTCGATTCGTTACTTCTATAAATAGCTAGTCATGAACCACACAAGTACCTTCCTTACACGTAGGTAATTAATCGTTACTTTGTTAAAACATCTGTGGCTTTACTTTGTTTCTCACACAAAACAAATCTGACCTTGTTTCTAAAAACTGCTTGTATGAATCTGCAGATCGGGGCTACGACTTGCCTAGGGATTAAAGCGCACCAGCTTGATCTTTTCTGAGTTCTGACGGAAGGAAACTGCACTCAGCACAAAACTCCTGCACAGCTTTGTCTCGCCAGACCCCAGTCACCTCGTCTTACCCTCGCTAACCCTCTCTAAGTCGATGTGACTCGAGGGATTGCTTTGGGAGGCAGGACAGGGCAGTGGGAGTTAGGGAGGAAGATAAATAGTTTCAAATGTTCGTGCAGCATCGCTGTCGGCTCTGATATTCCTGGGGACAATTTACACAACCAGGCCTTCAACCTCAGGACATTTCAAGCCATTAAATAAACCTACGTCGCGCAGGACCAAGCTCACAAGATGAGACCACTATCTTAGGTGCACTTTGAGTCTGAGTTGTCTGAGTTGTCTTTCTCACGGCAAGTGCAGCTACCACTTGTGGTCTCAGTGACAGGGTTTGTAAGCTAAGCTGATCACGTCAACCAGATCTGCGTCATCCCATTGATGTGGACATTTCATCGACAAATTTATCTCACAGCGATTCAAATGAATAAATAATAATGCTGCGGAGAGTCAAATCAGTGAACCAAAACTCGACTTGTCCGAGATTACATGTTTTACTGATCGATTCATCATAAATCAATCCACCCAATAATAATCATTATCGCCGACATAATCCAAACTAATTCACGCAGTTCACAAAACTAATAAGTCTTTAACTTCGCGCTTCCTTTGAACTCTAAACGCCGACATACCGACACGTGAACACAAACAAAATAATTCAGATAGCTTTGCGTGAAAACCGAAGATCAATTCATAGAGAAGGTAAAGGAGAACAAACAATAGCTGTTAATCCCACACCCTATAAGAATAATTCGCTAGTTCTTTTCTCATCATTTTCCTAGAATCAGGAGCGGCAGAAAAGATCTAATCCTTTCAAAATTGCAACACACTGGGTCAGCATAAAAAAAAAAAAAATTTGAGAAACTGAACTGCAGCGCACTTTGGTTTGCGCTATTGAACAGTAAGGAAAAACGGTGGGGTGGGTCGGTGCGGCTGGCGCGCACCATGGCGACTCAACAACAAACATTGGATTTTGACTGTAGACTCGCCTTAAGCCCTCTGTAGGGTCTTGAAAAACAAGCCCGGCCGTTACAATGTGTTAGCGGGAGGGAAAAACAACTAAATTTAGGCCTTGAGTATAACTCGAGATTAACTCAATCTAGCAAGCTCCGCGGAACATAAAAGCTGTAATAATAATGTCAGGTTGAACTGAATTAGATCCATTCTGATTGATTTTTCCCCCACTCCAAAGGACTTGGTGCTGCACCTGGTTTCCCACATAGCTGTGTCGGTATGAGGGAATATGTGTATGTGGATAGCTCAGCCGGTGCATAGATAAGGTGGGAAACTAGGCAGTAATTTGGGAGGTGGATAAAGGCACTATGACAGCTGAATGGAAAGTATACGATATTTAAATAAAAAAAAAACAACAACAACAACAACAAAAACAGTTAAATGGATGGGTGGGGGTTTTTCTGTTCAATTATTCATAACGATTGACGGTAGGAGTTCGAACATAATTCTATTACCTCCACCACGACATCGGTACCCTCCCGACCCCATATCACACACGATTTTCTCTACTTCACGCACCCCAATGACCATGAGGAGCGATTGCAAGACACCTTCTCATTCAGTGCAGTCATGACATGTGACGGCTTGAAATAGAAAGTAGGGCAGGGTCAAACTAATAGAGACTTAATTAGAATAAAGGGGAAAAAATAAAATGAATTTCAAAAGGAAAACTAATAGATATTCTAAGCCGCCTCAAAAAAGTAGGGCAAGGGCAAGGTAATGAAAAGACCAATAGGTAGTACTGAAAATAAATAAACAAGGATTTGAAAGGCATTGAAAGTTCATAATTATTGTGTACCGAAAGTAGAGCAAGGGCAAAGTCGCAATAGACTGGTAAACAGTAGTTCAATACATGATAAAGAATCAATTTTAGAACGATTGTGCTGAAAATAGGAATGGGGCGAGCTGTTACAGAATCTTGGTTAAACTACCTCAGTTAAAAAAAAGGTGATGATTGCCAAAGCAATCTTGTATCATGTTAGCAGCGAATTCCAATTTTTCGCACCTTGCACTCATCCAAATGGTCTGCATGCAATACAAATATTGGAAAAGGCATGTCTAGACTTAATGGACCAAGCGGCAAATAATGTTTATCACAGTTTTTAAAGATGCGCCTACATCGACCTATGACCTTCATTCAGGGAAGATTATGGAATTAATGCGAGGGAATTAACAACTACACAGAATGCGCTGGTTTGCTGTTACATCACTGGAAAACACGTGGATTACATAGCTAAGGCTGCATACAAACAGAGACCGAAAAGCAAGTGGATCGAGTATCGGTTCTGGACTCCACCACGAAACAGCCAGATTCAAGCGTCTCGGGAGATATAGTTAGTCCAACCCTTCTTGCCAAGTTTTAAAGCACAGGTATACGTACAAAGGCTTGTTAAGATAATCGACGTTTAAAAAGGTTATTACCACTGCCAAGGTCTAGGTCAGGACAAACACCCACAAACTGAAAACACAGGTAATCTCTACTATTGAACACAAAGCATGTCTCGTTATGTCTATATCTGCAGAGCGTAGTTCCACGTAGCTTTTTCTTCAAGCAAAGCATAGGGTTACTTGGAAGATATTCGGGCGGACGGTCAGATAGTACAGTCAATAATCGAACGCGCGACCTCCTCGTTGTCGGCGCAATGCTTTATCCACTGACCTCTCTGGCTCATCTAGACTTCAGGGCTAGAAATGAAAATTATTTCGATTTGATCAATAAAAAACAAAAACAAAAAACAAAAAGAACCAAAAGATGACCGACTTTTGCTGATCCTACCACCACCAACAAAAAGTACTTCTCTTTTTTTTTTTTTTCTCTTTATTTTTTTTTCCAAACTGTTGACCACAGTTGAAAGATAGGATTGGACGTGCTTGCTCAATTTGTTTTTTGTTTTATTTTTCACGGACGTTATCGTATCACGCTTCCCCGGCGAGCCAAGTTCGCGTGTCTTCTAAAGGGGAATTTCACGGGACATTTCACCGAGGTCACTTAAACCATGATGCCCGCGCACTTCTTGATCACAGTACTATTGTACTCCTGGTCCAACTGTGGTGACTTTGTGGCCACCGACCTTTCAGGTGGGGAATCTTAATCTCATTGTAGCCCAGGAGACATCTGTAAAACCTGCGCGTTGCAAAGTATATATCGGGTCTTAAGACTAAGATTTTCATGACGTGGCTTTAAAGTTTCGGGGGGGGGGGGGAAATACCAACCCTAGAATCTACAACGGATCGTCTTACGCTGGTTCGAAACTCATCGTCCGTGGTGGAATTGGTGTCTCAATCTCTTTGCATTATGCTGCCGAAAAAAGTAAACATTCAATGGCACATCTCAAAAAAAAAAAAAAAAAAAGGTCATTTAAAAAGAAAATATCTAGGGCACTATCAGGTCTACCTGTTCCTCAATTTTTGGATTCAATTAACAAAAACCACCCTCTTATCGTCAAAACAACAAGGAGGAAAAGCAGCAAATTTACCTGGCAAGTGAGTGCGTTTAAGACGGAGAGAAGGCCAGAAGTCGGTTCAGTTCAAATTCTGAGTGCTTGCCTAATTTATATCGTATCCATCCGTAATATTCAGAAGTAGTGAAGAGTGAGATGTCTAGAGAGACAGGCGGACAGACATACAGAGAAAATAATGTTCATCTTGGTTCCATTGTAATTTAACCTTTAAAGTTTCCGTCGCTTATGAGAAGATTATATCTAAAAGTTAAAGAAAATCATTTTGAAAAGAGATTAAAACATTAGGCGAGGTTTAAAGTAAAGTCATTTAAATGAAGGCCGCGCAATCATTGGTCGAATTCTGTAGAAAAGATTTGTTACAGAGCCACAAGCGTGCTGCATTATAACCACACACATTTCATAGAGTGATTTAAAATTACACACGGTGGTGTTTGCTGTTTTCACGTACATGTGACTGCATTTCCAGATTCAATTAGAAAAAAAAATGTTTTTGTATTTCGTTTTTTTTTTTTTGTTTTTTTTTTAAATACCCAGCCCCGCTTAATTTGGCAGCCTATGATTATGAGTATTCAAGTATCATATTCGCAAGACCGATTTACCTCGGTCTGGGTATGGTTCTGCATCGATGCACACACAAATGGGGGAAAGCCTTTTGAAATTCCTTCAGAATATCGGTAATCGAAGGGTGAGACACCAGCCATTATATCGCAGACAGCTTCTGACAATGGTACGAGGAGCGCCTAGAGACTGCTCAGGTTTGGACTCGAACTTTTTAAAACTCGGCGTGTGAAGTAAAAAGGCCGGAGGTTGGTTGTTATGGATATACATCTATTGTGCTGGTTGACATAAGCGATCGAATCAAAAGATCGATCGATCGATCTATCGACCGAGAACCATTATCAGTATCGAGAATTACCCGCGCACCGGTGCGCACCGCTTTGTCTCACTGAGTTTTAAAGAGTTTCTACGTCACGTGCCGAAACCCATGGGAATCGATTTCTCTCAAAACATGCATTGTTTACTTCTGTGCTATAATTATTTGAAGGAAAAAAAAGAAGAAAAGAAATGTCACGTGCTGACGCATTCAATTCCATCCATAACCGATTATATTCTAATATTTCTCTCTCTCTCTCTCTCTCTCTCTCTCTCTCTCTCTCTCTCTCTCTCTCTCTCTCTCTCTCTCTCTCTCTCTCTCTCTCTCTCTCTCTCTCTCTCTCTCTCTCTCTCTCTCTCTCTCTCTCTCTCTCTGAGGATATCGTGCGACTTCGAGTGTTTTCACGGAACAATGACGCGATGTTCATTTATTTATTTCCTTCAGTAACCATGACTTTTTCAATTTCATGTTTTTTAAACACCAGGTGCGATTTTAATACTGCGGCTATGAAGCTATAAGCAACACGTCCATCAAGTTTGATTAAAAAAGAAAAAAAAAAAAAAAAAGATTAAGTTACCACGATAAATTCCACTAGCTGTTGGTATGGTTTGAAAAATCAGACTCGCCTTGCTATTAACCTAGTAGCGTCGAGAGTGGGCATGCAAGGCACTAATAATAGATTTAGAGACTAAATGACAGTATGAACCTCCTGTACCCCCTAACCGTCAGTTTGTCAGGAGTTAAAGCTCAGAGCAGTAAAAACCAGATGAGGAGATACAAAAGAGGTCGCACACAGAGAGTAGATCCAACAAGCCTATTCAAGATCTCAAACCAACTCTTTACCACTATGATAATGTGGCTGCGAGTGGCAAAAGCAATTCAAACTTTTTGTTTTGTTTTGACTTAATAAAGCCTGCTGAGAACAAGACATTTCAGGCATTTTCTTTATATTAAATATATTCCATCGGACAAAAAATTCTGAAGAGAATTAGCCACAAAGGTTTCAAATATAACGTTTTTAGTTACCTACCAACAGCTTATCAACCTACCAAAAACGACAACAATCTCACCTAACGAGGTATCGGTCAAAGTTTTACAAATTTGGGAAAAAAAACAGTTATACGGAAGACGCCAATTTTTACTCTTTAACTTCAAACGCAATATCCCATAACGCTTTGCTTGGTGTTTTACCACAACAACTATCCGTTACATTTATAGTGGGAATAGTTTCAAACCAGCTCATGATTGTGGATAGAAAGGAAGTTCCATTACGGCTTTCCTTATACCCTCAAGGCACCATTTTCAGAGCACATAGAGTTGAATTTAACATTCGTATAGCGTACAACATCCCGTGAGTGCGTTTGATTCTAAACGAAAACAAAGTAGTATATTGAACGGCTCCATCCCAACTTTAGTGAAAGATTTATGCCTAGGTCTAGATCTAACCCCTCTCACTCTCGCCGACATGGGGGTATCATTACTATCAAAAAGAAGAGTTTCACCGGGATGCACATCATGAGCACTTTCTTTCCTTTTTTTTTTTTTTTTCATATTTCAAAATCAATCACAATTCTGCTCTATCTTGTAAATTCATTAACGTTATGATCGAAACATCACGGTGTTATTTTATTTTGCAGTGTTTCGCTGTAACATCGGGCTGGAAGCTTTGATTAAAAGATGTCATTTTAATGTACTCCGCAATCTTCCTCAAGGCCTGAACAAACCCTGATTTTGCAGTCACGGTGACGACAAATGTGACGATGAGAAGGGCTGGATTTACCCATAGCTAAACAGGACTACGGCCCGGCGCTGTAATTATTCAAAGGGCGCGGCAATCCAACATCTTGTTTGGCGTCTCCTTCCCCGTGATTTGGAGTCTGGAAACTACCGACAAGCACATAGAATGTGGGCCAAGAAATGGTCTGCGTGCAAGAGATCTAGATCGCTACAGCTGGCGCGAAAGAGGGTAAACATCCGACTAGTCATTTCTAATCTTCAGAAGCGGAGAGTTCAACACTTTCAAGACTCGAGGGTGGGGGAGACATGTAATTGTGAGAAAGAACGAAAGGGGGGGGGGGAGGAACCCCCACCACTATACAACTTCTGTCATAGGCAACTGTCATGTATCCACGATTGTGTGGAAACAAAACTACACGGCATTGCGACATGAATAATAATTCGGCGATTCATTTCTCAACTTTCTCCCCAAGTCTTACTTGGAATAAATACTTACAGAATTAGTTGGAAACTAAATAAATTAGGGGTGGGGGGATAGATATATAATTTATATATATATATATATATATATATATATATATATATGTGTGTGTGTGTGTATATATATATATATATATATATATATATATATATAGAGAGAGAGAGAGAGAGAGAGAGAGAGAGAGAGATGGATTTCCTCGTTAATTGACTTTAAAAAAGCGTATACCATATAGCTAGCTAGCTTGATAGGTTGATACTATGAGCGTATGTGATACGTGGCACTCCCTCTGATTTACCTTTACCTCGTTTGATTATCCAGTGAATTCTCTAGCCTCTCTCTCATCGTTCGTTAAAGACTGTTAAGCTTCAAAACTAATCCGTTTTTTTTTTCCGTATTGCTTAATCCAAAAAAAGAAAATAAATAAATTTAAAAAAATTTAATTTAATAATATATAGCTCAAAACAAAGCTTGTCATTTCCCTCAAAGCAAAAACCACCCGAGCGTTTCGATGTTTCCAGGAGATAAAAGGGAGGGAAAAAACCCGCTCAAACCAGATGAAAGTTTGAGACAAAATCTATAGTATCTCTAAAATATAATTATTGAATATCGAAGGCTTGTCCGTTTCAAAGTTTTTCTCGGTCTAAAGTGTAAGACATGGGGGCGCTGTCTGGCTATGTAAAAGTATTTACAACGCTGAGCACCTGAACAAAAGCCCCGTCACACGCAAGGTCTGGCCCTGGCAGTTAGGAGACGGATCAAAAGATCGATCCATGATCCAACACTGGGGGGGGCAATAGGTCGCAATAAAACGTGACCTAGCGCTTGTCTCTTTCTTCCTTGAATGTAGTTTTTACAAGTCGCACTTTTTTGTTTTTTTTTAAATCAATTCCAAGAGATTTCAGTTTTTTTTTTTTTTTTTTTTAAGTTTGTTTAGAACGAATTGCTTATTCAATAGTAATTTCAACAGAGCAGTACAGTGAACGTATATTGCTGCGCTGAATTTACCGAAAGGCGGGAACAACTATTGACGTCACTGTCCGCACAAAGCATAGTTAAAGTATCTAGACAATCTGTCTGTCATAGTGGTTCAAGGTACTCCAAGGGCAAAGGCAAGCGCCGCGGGGAAAAAGAAAGGAAGGGGTGGGAGGGAGTGAGGAAGAGAGAGAGGATGAATATATAGAAAGAGCTGAGAGAGAGAGAGAGAGAGAGAGAGAGTGGGGATGGATATATAGAAAGAGCTGAGAAAGAGAGAGAGAGAGAGAGAGAGAGAGGGGGGGTGTGAATATATAGAAAGATCTGAGAGAGAGAGAGAGAGAGAGAGAGAGAGAGAGGGGGGGAGCACGAATATATAGAAAGAGCTGAGAGAGAGAGAGAGAGAGAGAGAGAGAGAGAGAGAGAGAGAGAGAGAGACAGAGAGTGTTAGTAAAGTACTGGCGTCCTATCAAACGAATCCGGTTGGTTTATAACCATTGCTTATTCTAAAATTTAAAAAAAAAATTCCTTAAGTCTCTCCAATGAGTCATATACGATGGCTCGAAACACCCAGTAACAAGTTCACATTTGAACTTTGTGAGAAGGACAACAGAAGGAGCTGGACAAATCCTGTTGACCAGTCAATGATACGAGCGCGGCGTGTCGTACACACACACACCCACACACACACACACACGGTTATCAAGAAGATTATTATCGCCTTGTCCGTGTAACAGTTAGGCCTTGTGAGGCAATACAGGACAGTCCTTTCAGGTGGCCACTAGATAGTAATTTGCCGAGACAGCCCTCAAGCCATGCTCTAGGGCTAGATAACCACGTCTAGGACGGTCTATTCTCAGAGAAGTGGGAAAGTCTCTCTTTACCCTTCAAACGGTGCGGCGACAACACACCCTCAGAGTCCAGTAATATAAGAACACTCTGAACTGTCATTTAAACTTCACAAACCAGAGGCAATAGATTTACATTGTTTTACAAACATGTCTCCTGCGATATTTTTTTTTCTTTTTAAAACTTACTATATAACTTAAAAAATATCAAGGGAAGCATGAACTCCATCCTTGCCTCTCTAAAATTCCGTTGATTTCGGAGAAAGAAAAAAATATATAGTTACTTGGATCTGAAATTCTGCAAAAGACTTTGAAATGGCTGTGTTAGGATTGTTCAACATGGCTGTAAATGGCTGCTCTACATCAGCATCCGATATTTTGCTTCATTGATTATATCTCGGGCACAAGAAAATGATTGCAATCCTTTGCTCCAAATAAGATAAACCTCCGTCAGAAATAACAGAATTCACGAGATGAGAGCCTGAACATAACCACACATATTTTGTCGCGGGTTTAGAACCCAATTCAGAGCGGATATTTCTCCTCTCTGCAGACAAAGTCCCATTTCTGTCATACATGGGTCCCGAGCTGAAGTACTAGGTAAACCATCTCAACTTCTCACGATCACAGAGGCTACCCTTCGACCACCTCAAGACGGACGCGCGCTGGGAGGAATGAAAAAGTGCACGGACCGTACATCTTCTGACGTCGCTTCCAAAGACATGCCAGCCATGACAGCACCATCTCAAACAAGGATTCCCGGACTGAAGCGGCTAAGGCGTGACCTCTTTCAAGGTCAAAAAGGTCACCGAAACGCATGGGTCGTAGGGGTCATGCAAAACAGGTAACCGTAATAAGCCGCAGGATAACCAACAAGAGCAGCCACTTGTCCGTGTTGAGGTTTTAGTCGGAAACTGTTAATTTACCGAACATGTAACAGCACTGGACTGGCGAGATGAGAGCCGCGTCTAATCAAGGTGTGCAGAGCGCTATTGGGGGGGGGGGTGTAGAGAAGGTGAGTAAGATGAGAAAGATGAAGGAAAGACAGGGCAAGAGGAAAGAAAGAGACAGAGACAAAGAGTGAAGGGTGAGGATAGAGGTTAAAGAAAGAGAAAACAAAGGATAGAGATATAGACAGGTGTGGGTGGTATAGCAGAGAAAGATACAAAATCATAATTATGAGTGTAGGATGAATTAACATGGACAGGGGGGGGGGGGGGGAGGAGAGAGAGGGGGGGGGGGGGAAGAGAGGGGGAGGGAGGGGGGGTTCTACGAGAGTTAGACCATGAGTGAAAGAAAGAGTGGTAGAGAAAGAGCTAGAGGAATATAATGGATGAGAGAGAGAGAGAGAGAGAGAGAGAGAGAGAGAGAGAGAGAAGAAAAGTGTAGGGCAGTGTATACAACCGTTGTAGACATGAGATTCACAGAAGTCAATATCAGAAAACGCAGTTTTCAAAGCTTCACCATTCCTTGTGGGGAGATTTCACTTTATTATTATTATTATTATTATCATCATCATCATCATCATCATCATCATCATCATCATCATCATCATCATCATCATTATCATTATTATTGTTGTTGTTGTTGTTGTTGTTGTTGTTGTTGTTGTTGTTGTTGTTGTTGTTGTTTTTCTAATTAACTAAATCAGACTTATAAATTAACCTCCTGCAATGCAATGTAAAAAACAGGCTGAGTCTGTCTTTCTCTCCCTCAAGGACCATAATAAAAAAAAATGGCGGACGATTAATCATGTACACGGAGCCAGCTGGGTTTGTGTTTCCATGAGACCCTATCACACCTCGGTTGGAGCACGTCAGCCTCACAATCCTTATAATGGCACATACACATTCACTGACATAGATTGATGTGCTGCAAGTCCGTTCGGTACGGCCATATTGAACGAACTGAGCGCATTGCACTATGGTGCTGAACCTAAGTTTTCCGAAAAAAATCGTTTCTACGGTGCGAAGTAACCTTTGAAAGCTAGGCCACCATAACCAAGTCACTCTATACGCCATTGTGAAGCTTTATTGCTAGAATCCATCTCAGGTCTAGAATTCTGATTAACGCCCCAAAACATTAGTGGTAATGCCATGAACGATACTAAAACAGCTACATTCTAAAACTTTTTTTTTTTTTTTGTTTCTATTTTTATTCGCTTTTCTTTTATTAATATATTACACTGGGGAACACACATCCGGTTGCATTAGTTCTGACACCTGATTTTGGTAGTTCTAGGTCTACAGGTTACGGAATGAGAAATTGTTTGTTTCCATCACGTCCAATTTTTGTGCAATGAGACTATTTATATTTTTCTTAGGGTGTGCTATCTATCAGGGGCAATAACCAAGAAATGACAAAAGTAGTAAGGGAAATAATTCAATGTAATATATTTTTAAGAAATAAAGGCAGATTTTTTTATTTCAGACAGTTAAATTGATCAAGCAAGCACTAATTTAATATTTGCATTGTATAATTGTATTAAAAATTGGAAAAAAGAATGATAATATATATTATAAAGAAAAAAAGAAGAAGTTTGTTTTTTTTAATAAACTAAAAGTATAAACCGCATTATTCTACGATTGTCAAACTTAATAAAAATATGAGATGCAATGATGTACACCTAATAAGCTCAAGATGTTATTTAGAATGTAGTTAGTAAGCTTTTTGCAGAAGTGTGTATATTGTGAATTTAATGTCCAGCTCAATATGTCGACGCCAAGCCGAAGGAAATGTGTGACAAGTCCTCACTCATTTTGTTATATTTGTGGATCATTAATGGCTCCAAAACAAAAAAGAAACATTTCTGATTTTGTAAAGAGGGCTTACTTTTCTTACTTGAAGTTGAAACTTTGAGATCAAGACAAGACATGGGCACCACACAAGGTTTGTCATTCATGTGAAGAAAGCTTACGTCAATGGACTAAAGGAAAAGATAAAATCTCATTTAGCATTCCGATGGTATGGCGTGAGCCACGAGACCATATCACTGACTGTTACTTTTGCCTTACGTGTGTCTCAGGATTTAGCACAAAATCTCGTCATCTAATCCAATATCCTAATCTAGATTCAGCTATCAGACCTGTGCTCTATGCAGATGATGATACAAGGCCTGTATTCACTGAACTTGCATCACTTGAATCTGATGGTGAGGGTAGTAATGTTCATGATGTGGCAGAGCAGTCCTCCGAAAGAAATTCTGATTCAGATTTTGAACTCCTGTCAACTGAATTGCAAACGTTTAGACAAGCAGAGCTTAATGACCTAGTCCGAGATCTGGGTCTATCTAAAAAACTTTCAGAATTGCTGGCCTTGAGATTGAAAGAAAAAATTTACTCAAAGCTGAAACCAAAGTGACATTCTTTCGTGACAGAGAAAAGAATCTTTTAGAGTTCTTCGATTGCAAATCAGACTTTGTTTACTGTTGTGATATTGCTGGGCTAGTTATAGCAATGGGAGCTCCGCGTTACGATCCAACAGATTGGCGACTTTTTATCGACAGCTCAAAGCGGAGCCTGAAGTGCGTTTTATTACATATAGGCAACATATTTGGTGCTCTACCAATAGGTCACTCAGTGCTCCTGAAGGAAAAGTATGAACATATCAAAACTGTGTTGGAGCTACTCCAGTACGAAAAGCACAAATGGATCATCTGTGTTGATCTGAAAATGGTCAATTCTTTGCTAGGTCAGCAAGGTGGCTATACCAATACCCTTGTTTTCTCTGCCTTTGGGATAGCAGGGCTAAAGACAGACACTATATTCAGAAGGAGTGGCCGTCTAGGGAGAACTTCAACGTTGGTGAAAAGAACATCATCAATGACCCTCTGGTGAAGCCTGCCAAAATTATTTTCCCACCACTACACATTAAGCTACGGCTTATGAAACAGTTTGTGAAGGCTCTCAGTTCTGACAGTGAGTGTTTTAAATATCTGTGTGGCACTTTCCCCGGAGTAACGTTGGAAAAACTAAAGGCAGGAATTTTTGATGGTCCACAGATAAGGATGCTGATGAAAGATCAGGGCTTCACACAATCAATGACCGATGTTGAAAAAACTGCATGGGAAGCTTTTGTTTTAGTTGTGAGGAACTTTTTAGGAAACAGAAAGTCTGAGGACTACAAAGAGCTTGTTCAATCAATGATTGAAAGCTTCCAAGTGCTGGGTTGTAATATGAGCATAAAGATGCATTTTCTGAACAGTCATTTGGAACAATTTCCTGCCAACTTGGGAGATGTGAGTGACGAACAGAGTGAACGCTTTCACCAAGACATCAAAACTATGAAAGAGAGGTATCAGGGTCGCTGGGATATTCACATGATGGCGGACTATTGCTGGAGTATTCAGAGAGATTGCACTGGCAGGCGACACACCAGAAAATCCCTAAAACGAAAGTTTGTTCCTGAATAAATCAGCAAACAAGAAGCCAATGGACCACAAAGCAGGTTGGGTAATAAAAGCATTTTTTAAAATTCATAATTCATATCTGTGGTTTGGATTTCAACTTCGTTTTAAAATAAAATTTTATGTGTTAGTATCTCTATATAGCGCTAAATTAGAGGTAACTCATTGCAGAAAATCTAGACGTGATAGAAAGAAACGGATGCCGGATTCGAATTCAGCGACCCCAATTTACCCTAAATTAGGTGTCAGAACGAATGCAACCGACAAAAAGTTGAATTTTGTTCCCCAGTGAATTATTCGCGTTTTATTCAAATGTTAATGTGATTTTTACAGGTGAGGGGGAGAGGGTGTTCTTTTTACATTTTTATCTTTGATTCAGTTGCATAAATCATTTCCAGGACAACAGCGTTACATTTCTTTGCATATGCGGGAATTACTATTCAATTTTACTGAAATAAGCGCAGGATGTATTAAAGGAAATTTGTTGGCGCAAACTTGGCCAATGGCAAGCCCGGATAAGATTGGCACTGTAACAGGTAGTGTGACTGTGTTATCAGCACAGTTATCGGCTGATAGGCTAAGAGACAATCAGTGGTGGGGGAGGTGGCTTTACTGACGGAAGTTCATGTTGGTCACTTGTAAATTCCTGTGTGCGATCTAAAGACATGTACATGATTGATCCATTTCTGAGTTGATTGATTGATTGACTGATAGATTATTTCATTCAATATATTATTGGTTCTCAGATTCACTGTACAATAAGCCAGACTACCATGCGGAAGAAAGTTTCACAGTTCATCAGTTTCATTGAAATGGTTATTTGATACAGCCGATCCATAACGATAGCTAGGGTTGTCTTTTCTGTTATTTTAAAAGTTTTCGGTTGAACGGTCCTGCAGATGTGAGATATATAGGGTTTTCCAGTCCAGCAATGACAAAGGCAATATATATATATATATATATATATATATATATATATATATATATATATATATCATAATAAATAGACTGACCATTTAAAAAAAAATAAATCAAACTGCACAGAGAGAGATAGACAGAAAGAGAGAGAGAGAGAGAGAGAGAGAGAGAGAGAGATATTCCTACTTTATTATTTCTGGCATCCATGTTTCAGAGATATCTCTAAAATAGAATTTCCAGCATCCAGGAAACGAAAAAGGAAAAAGGTTTCGTTTTGAATTCAAATTTCAAAGAGCCTTTAAACCCATTTTCGTAGCGTTCAGTGTCTCAATTTAAAACAAAAAAAAAAAAGAAGAAGAAGAAGAAGAAAATCCACACAATAATTATGCAGTCTAATGATTTTAACCATTCGGCTCTTATGACGTCAATTCTATTGTTTTAACTTTCCACGGGCCCAGCCATATTTCATGTGAGGCAAAGGCTTTGAAAGGCAGCGAGGTGCGTAAATTGTCTCCTCGATTGATTCAAACTATCGACTGCATCGATAATCAATAGCCACAAAAGTGCCTGCTAGTGCAAAGCACAAAAGAGCACTGTTTTCACGCGACGACAACACGTGTGGAATATTTGCTGTTATTGCAACAAAGCGAAATGTCCCGACATTTACAATTAAACTTTTATAGTCGAAAAAACAGGGAAATTCAAAACACACAAGTCACCGAGACCCAATGGTTTATTCCAGTCGTGTGACAAATTTTCTAAAAATAATTCAAACTTTGTTTTCTTTTCATCCAAAACACACAAGTCACCGAGATTCGTGGCTTAATCCAGTCGTGTGACAAGTTTTCTAAAAATAATCCAAATTTGTAAAGAAAAAATAATGTAACGGTGAATGGAATTGATTGAGCACATTGCGGCATTTCATTTGGGTCAGATAGCCCAAATAAATAGGAAATCAAAGTGACTTTTTACAAGCCTGGGCCGGCTGCACTGTTTAGGTGCTGCTTGTGGTAAATTAGATCTTAAATCATAGAAATGGTTTAGCATTTTGAGCTATATTGCTTTCAACCTTAATAAGATTCCTCGGTAAAATAGGAATTCATAAAACGGCGAAAAGCATCTAAATACTAGTTTCTCGAGTGATATTACATGCAAAGAGCATCTTGAAGGCGCAGCACACCAAAAACTATGATCCTGGGGTCTCTTGTTTGTTATATGTTTGTGTTGGTTTTGCAATGATTGAGCAGCTCAATAAGCAGTGTGACAAACAAGCATTTTAATCGTGGTTGGCAAGTAGTGTGACTGTGGGTGACAACCAGTTTTACAGAGGTTAAAGTCTAGTTAAACAGTTGTTGGCAAGCAGTAAGAGTGGTGGACAAACAATGTGACACTGGCTATCAGCCACTTTAACGGTAACGTGGTTGGCAAGCAGTTTGATAGTGGTAAGCAACCAGTTTCACAATGGTTGATAAGCAGCGTGACAATGGTTAGTAACCAATGTGACTGCGGTTAGCAACCGGTGCCCCAGGGTGCCACAGAAAGTTGATGAACTGCTGCATCAAAGCGCCTGCACAGATGAATGAAGCCAGCGGCTGTCATTGTGATTTACAACAGCCACATTGTGCGAATTCTTGGAAACCCATTCAGTCGTTTTGAGAGACAAAAGAAGAAACTCTGTGCCCTGCTCAACTGTAACGCTTACTGGTCCACAGCACAGATCATAAGAAAAGCGTTCTTAAAGGAGCAACGAAGTCTGAGATTAAAGGCGTTCCACACACACACAAACACACATACACACGCAATCAAACACCTTGTGAAAAATTGTGATAATATTCCTTGTGAATCGCTCTCTGACTCTCTCTCTCTCTCTCTCTCTCTCTCTCTCTCTCTCTCTCTCTCTCTCTCTCTCTCTCTCTCTCTCTCTTTCAAATGCACTCTTCACTCTCTCTCTCTCTCTCTGTCTCTCTCTCTCGCACTAAGTCAATCTCTCCCCACTCTCTCTTTTAATCTCTCTTCCTCTCTCTCGACTCTGTCCCTCTCTCTCACTCTCTCTCTCTCTCTCTCTCTCTGTGTCTCTCTCTCGCACTAAGTCAATCTCTCCCCACTCTCTCTTTTAATCTCTCTTCCTCTCTCTCGACTCTGTCCCTCTCTCTCTCTCTCTCTCTCTCTCTCTCTCTCTCTCTCTCGCACTGAGTCAATCTCTCCCCACTCTCTCTTTTAATCTCTCTTCATCTCTCCACTCTATCCCTCTCCCTCGTCTCACTCTCACTCAATCCCTGCAAATTGTCCTTTTCAACAACTCTCTGACAACGTCTCTCCCTCTCTCTCAATCTCTCTTCCTCTCCCCACTCTCTCCGCCTCTCCCACTCTCTATCAATCCATGTCCCTCTCTCGCACTCTCTCAATTTCTCTCCTTCTAGCGATCTCTCTCTCTCTCTCTCTCTCTCTCTCTCTCTCTCTCTCTCTCTCTCTCTCTCTTTCTCTCTTCTCGACTCTCGAGCTCTTCCGCTCTGCCTTGCTGTTCCTGAATACCGTGCATGCACATCTACCCAGAGCAATACGTTGTTGTTATTGAAGTTGTTGTTGTTGTTGATGATGATGATGATGATGATCGTGTTTTTGTAACCATCTTTCATCCAAGCTGAGCGCTCTAAATTAATTTTATAGAAGAAGTAGTTACTGTAAAGTAACGCGGGAAAAATAGGAGATTTAACACTATCAGGTAGTATTGGCCGATGCTGAATGCACTCTTAACTGGTTCACTTTTCTCCAAGCTTGAATGCGCGTTCATTTCCATGTGTGCACAGCCAGACTAACATGGAATGGAAGAGTGACGTCATGCTCTTCCTTTGTTCAGATCGGAGGTCGATACCAGGTGCAGGGTGGACAGGACAAGGTGGTTCAACGGTTGGGGCTGAGACGGCAATCAGGGTTTATCTATGTACCGCTTTAAAGGGGAAAGAGAGAGAGAGAGAGAGAGAGAGAGAGAGAGAGAGAGAGAGAGAGAGAGAGAGAGAGAGAGAGAGAGAGAGAGAGAGAGAGAGAGAGAGAGAGAGAGAGAGAGAGAGAGAGAGAGAAACAGCAAATGGCATAATAATTTTTTCCCTCTTAACAAGCATAGACAAAAAGTCACTCTGGGAGGGTAAGAGGTTGCGCAAGTCCAGTTAATTGTATGTCCACTACTGTAATACAGAACCAAGTGTCAGACAATTCACGCTGGATCGGCCACTTTAGCCTGAGCCTGGCCGTGTTTTCACTGGTTGCCCTCAGTGACGGTGCCATACACCAGCAGACAGCCCAGACACCCTTGCCTGGAGGCGCGCAAGCCAGCCACTCAAGGCTCTGACAGGTTCTACTCAGTCACAGAAATTTCAAACGCGGGAGAAAGTCCGTCTAATTGGAAAACTGGGTGCCTCTTTTTTTTTTTTAATGTTCGGTTAACGGGGACTACGAGCATGTCACAGGACTATTGCTATGAGTCGTGTTTTTGTGTTTTTCTGAGATTTTTAAATTTCATTTCATTTATTTATTTATTTTTGTGGGTTGATGGGTGTGACGGTGGTGATAATCATTAATTTGATGTGGCGTTGCTTGTCCACTATCAGTTGATGATTTCATGTTTTTTTTTTTGTTTTTTTTTTTGTTGACTTTTTTTGACATATAAATAAACTAACTCACTCTCTCTCTCTCTCTCTCTCTCTCTCTCTCTCTCTCTCTCTCTCTCTCTCTCTCTCTCTCTCTCTCTCTCTCTCTCTCTCTCTCTGGCCTGACTGATTGGATCTTCTTCCATTATACCACTCAGGACAAGAGGACAGGACTCTAGTAGACATGATGTCAGTACGTCTCCAGAGGGTGTCTGTAGTGCAGACAGGCGTCCTTTGGGGCGACGTACCTGATGAAGTTACGAACAAGTATTTCTATTAACTATTTATATGGTTCCACGTGACGACTTGCGTTACCTTTAAAAGTTATTGCAGACAAAGACCATTTTTAACACTACCGTTACTTAGACCCTCTAGGAGACCAGGCCAGTACGACAGTCCTGAGGCGCTCGCGGCTGACCCTGCTAATGTCACGCAGCTGACCAAGCCTACGTCACAAACCATAGTAAGCTACTCTTGCGCCTCAAGAGGGTCTGATATCCGGTGTCAAGTCCCTCCTACCCGGGTATTGTTCGGATAATGGATTCGGTTCTAATCGATATCACAGGAACAGGGTGTGCGTGCTGCTGACAGCTTTTCTTTCCCTGATCCAGGTTGTTGGGGGGAGGGATGTGATTAGCTGGGGGGGGGGGGGGGAATAGGGGGGAGGAACTAGTCGCAGTATTGTTTTAAGAGAGACATAGAAGGGCAAGAGACAGACAGACAGACATAAACTGTGAGAAATAGAGTGGAATTTGGATAAAGTCAACACTTCAGGCCCGAAAAAAAAACAAAACAAAACAATTGACTTTAACCAAGAGCGGACTTGAACCATTGCAAATAAATGAAGAAATACAAAATAAGACTGCCAAACAGAGTTCACTTAAAGTAAGAGTTTCCCTTAAAGGTATTGACTGTAAGTGGATTCAACTGGAGATGGTAATGTAGATAGAGAGATAGAGAGATGAACAGGTAGACAGAAAGACAGGCAGACTGGGAGACAGAAAGACAGGCAGACAGAAAGAGAGGTTGGTGGATAGATAGATGTGCAAAAGTTGCATCTGTGGCTCAAGAAGAATACATAGGTTACTTCATCAAATGATTACTTCTATGACCTTCGAATTGAGCGACTGATGGACTGCTTGGGTGATTGATTGATTGATTGATTGATTGATTGATAGATTTCATTATTTTTTAGAAAATGGTGAGTCAAGAGAGGAATAAATGTGCATGTTTTATGTGAATGTTAAAGGTATTACACTGTGTTAGCCTTTGCCGTGCCCTATAGCGACTCTCTCAAACAAGACAACAACAGCAACGGTAGCAGCAGACACGATAACAAAAGGCAACAACAACGTAAATATAAAACTAACAGCAGCTCGTGAAGTACGAAAAGTGATCAGGCAACAAATACAGGTAGCTAATAGCAAATAATTGGTATTTAACCAGGGATCATCCATATTTATGCATATCCGCATTCATTCATTCTCTCTCTCACTCACTCACTCTCTTTCTCTCTCGATCAGTATTAGAGGGCTGTCTATCTCTGTCTCTCTGTCTGTGTGTCTGTCCTCGCTCTCTCTCTCTCTCTCTCTCTCTCTCTCTCTCTCTCTCTCTCTCTCTCTCTCTCTCTCTCTCTCTCTCTCTCTCTCTCTCTCTCTCCTTTTCCTTTCCCAAAACCGCTTGGAATATCTTCGATTGTCTGCTATGAAACAGATTTTTCTTAGGCGAAGCTTTGTCTCTTTCTGGCAGTCCTAGCAGTCAGGCGAACCTTTCAATTATCGCTAAACCTATTTATCCGGCAGACCGACTTGGCAGATTCTCAATAATCCGATCTGACACGCCAGCAGCGCCAGCAGTAGCGGCCGCTGGTAGCGCATAGCGTGCTGCAGTAGCTTGCCTGAACCGACACTATGTGGATATAAATAAAACAATAGGCCGGTATCGACCACTGCCGCATAGAGCAGGATCGGACGGACTTAGGGAAAATGAAAAAAAGAGAGCGAAGACGACCAAGTTACTTTCGGGAAAAAAAACAACATTAACTCGCTGTGTCTAGTTCTCCCTCTATTTGTCTGTCTCTGCCTCTGACTCTCTATTTAGCTATCTACATATCTACCTACTATCCACCTTTCTTTATCTGTCTATCTCTACCTAGCTATCAAATCTCTTCACTCTTATTAAATTTGTCCACATGTTTAGCGTGGTTGTTTTTTTTTTTCTCTTTTTCTCCTTTTTTTTTCTTCCCTTCTTCATATCAGCTCTTCCTTCATATATTCCTACCGAATCACGTTCCTTCTCTATTTCTCTCCACACTATCTCTCTCTCTCACTCACTCTCTAACTCTCTCTCTCTTCCCCCTCTCCGGTGACCGATTCTTTCTTTACTCCCTCTCTATTCCTCACCTCCTCCTCCTCCCCCTCCCCCCCCCCGACCCCCCCCCCCAAAAAAAAAAAAAAAAAAAATGGAGCCGGGAAGATTGTTGTGTAAGCCGAGTTGAAGCTGGGCTCAGCTCACAGCTCATTGTGTGGTCGCGACAGTTGCACTAGGCGCTGCTCACACATGGACAGACTAACAAACAGTCAGGCAAGACTGAGAGATGAAGTAGGTGAGTGCTGTATGCCTGTCATGACAGAATTACTGGCTGTTCCTATAAATAATTAAATGCAGACTGATGGACAGAGCAGATAGGAGATAAAAAAAAAAAACAAAAAAACAAAAAAAAACTGGAGTTTGGCAAGAGCGAAGAAACTGACCCCCCCAAAAAAAAAAAAAAAAAAAAAAAAAAAACAACAACAACAACTAGTGCACTTGTGTGTTGTATATCAACGACAAGGTTGGTCGATGGGCGAATATGCCAAATCAAGAGAAATATCTACTTTGAAAAAAGACAGAATTCGAAGGGTGGAAAAGTAAGGGGTCGTATTGATAAATATATGACTGGTGGACATACAGGACAGACAGAGAGATAGATTGACTGAAAAATATTGACCCAACGAAATCTAGATCGATACATGGATAGAATTTTATCACACTCTCTCCACATGATCCTGTCTATATTTCTCCCCCTTCCTCTTTTCAATTTCTCCCCCTTTCTTTCTTCATCTCTCTACCTACCTACCTACCTACCTACCTACCTACCTACCTATCTATCTACCTACCTACCTATCTATCTATCTATCTATCTATCTATCTATCTATCTATATATATATATATATATATATATATATATATATATATATATCTTATTACCTTATCCGTGAGAAGCTTTTGTTGTAAGATCCCAGCAAAACATCTAGATATAAAGATGTTCAGTCAAGGATAAAGCATACGAGCATATCACGAAGACTGCACCGACACTTTTTATAAAAGAGACTGAGAGGACGAGACTTCGGAAAGAGGCTGGGGTGTACAGATAGGTCTTGAAGAGTGACCGAGAGATAGATAGATAGATAGATAGATAGATAGATAGATAGATAGATAGATAGATAGATAGATAGACACACAAAAAGATATGGAGAGAGAGACAGAAAAACAAAGCTTTACTTGTCATTACTATCTGAGATAGATAGATAGAGAGAGAGAGAGAGAGAGAGAGAGAGAGAGATTGGTCGGGAAGAGACGGTGGCAAGGAGGAGATGGTGTTCGAACAAAATGAATAAAGTCAGGATGAAAGATAGGGGAATGAAAGATTGATGGAACGGTTGAAAAATGACACGAAAAAATAATATATATATATATATATATATATATATATATATATATATATATATATATATATATATATATATACCCTAAATAGATAGATAAAAAGAAGATATAGAGATGAAACTTGCGGTAGTTAATGGGAGGTAGAAAAGAGGCACAGAAAGGAAAGAGATAGATTGAGAAATTAAGAGGTTGAAATTGACACATATTTGTATTCCCCAGTTTTTCACAGGACAACAACCTCCGCATCAAACATCAGTAACGCATTCAATCATAAAGGTATTCCCAATGGTATATGTGGTAGCCAACTCACCTAAAATGCACTACGTAAGGGTTCCAATCCTCGACGAATCACAACACTAAAGCACTAAACGTATTGGTCTGATCATCAGTGTGATCAAATGCCGCGATCCAGGCAAGCACTTAATTTTCACTGCTAGGTTCGAAAATCTGTAGTCCATCTAGATCTAGATCTGGATGAGACCTGAATGAAAGTTTTACTGACCAGACCACGGCACGTCTTGAAAGTTGGAGCGTCTTCGATAAAGGGTCAGAGCAGCAGGAAGGGCGCGACCTGGGAAGTCCTCTGGATCTAAAGTTTCGATATTGAACGTCGCAGCAGACGATCGGTGGACGAACTGCGCTCCTGGACTGCCAGGCGTTCTGCACTGCCTCTATACTTTATGGGTTGATACCGGTTCAATGAAAAGACCCGCTGGTGCGCAAACTCAATCGGGGTCTCTATTACATTTCAAGTTCCGTAACGCCGTGTGCGCACTGCATCGTACCGTGCGTGGTGCAGCAAGCGGTATATATGTGGGGCCCTTCAGTCATTAAATATGCTGTGCATGTGCGAGTGCGTGTATACAATGTGTGTGTTTGCCGTCTGCCAGTAATCCAGGTTACTTTCAGAAACTACGGTGGGTTGGTCCCGGCGTCTCTTTTGTTTCCACTGGTTCACCTGAGGAAAGAGAGAGGAAAATTTACATCATTCTGTAGGATTTTGTCTAGGAGAAATGCTTGCATCGAGATAAAGATGACGAATGTAGGTTATGTTAAACTCGACACACGGCGTGGTGAATCCACACCAACCATGACTGTGTTGTTAAAGTCCTCTAAGTATGCATATGCGTACGGTGCGTGTGTGTGTGTGTGTGCGTGTTTCACTTCCGCTGAATGAATCAGTATAGAAGCCGGACTTAACCTGTGCTCTCAACAGGGCTATGTTTAATTTCATTGTGTTTAGTAGGAAAGCGTGACGTGACGTCCGTGTCTAGAAATAAAGTCAAACTACCTGACGGATGACGTAGTGGCTTGGTTTCACCCGAGACAGACTTCTTGGGAAATAGGTACAGGGTAGATCCAATGACGGAAATATCTAAAAATAAATATGAGCTTCACTCTCGTACCTCTCTCTCTCTCTCTCCCCCCACCTCTCTCTCTCTCTCTCCTCTCTCTCTCTCTCTCTCTCTCTCTCTCCCCCCCCCCCCCAAGCCCCACTCGTCGGTTACCTGACACTCGTAGGTTGAACTTTTAAAATCAAACAGAACCCTGGACCACAGAATTTCTGAGGCATGGCGCGACGCCTCCATTGAGATGCTAAAATCCATGACGAGCGAGTTTATTGCTAAACGGATGGCGGAAGAAAAGAGAGAGAGAGGGACATAGATAGGGGGAGAGAGAGGGAGAGAAAGAGAGAGAGAGGCAAAGAGAGAGAGAGAGAGGGGGGAGAGAGAGAGTGGAAGGGAAAGAGGAGGGAGAGGGAAAAAGAAATAGAGAGACAGAGGCGGAGAGAAAGGGATGGAGAGATGGAGGGAGGGAGAGAGAGAGAGAGAGAGAGAGAGAGAGAGAGAGAGAGAGAGAGAGAGAGAAAGAGGGAGGGCGGAACAGAAAGAGAATGAGAGAGGGAGAGAGAGAGAGGGAGAGAGAGAAAGAGAGAGAGAGAGAGAGAGAGAGAGAGAGAGAAAAAGAGAGAGAAAGAGAGAGGTCCAGCAGTAGAAAATGATGACGCGGACTTCTAAGAATAGACTGGTGGTCATCGATGAAGCAGTAGCTACACACGGAGAATGATCTTAACAACCTGCAATATGTTAACAGTTTCATTTTCCTCTGCAAGGTATAACTAGTGGCATAGGCGTAAAATACGCATTGTACCCGCACAAGACTCAGCACGTAACACTGGAAATCAACTCATTCATGATTAAAAGTTTTATCACGGCTTCGTCGATTGATTAATTTCACGTCCTAGAAGTTTTAGAAGTATCTTCTATATTTTTAAAACATAAGGAGGCAGCGTTTTTTTTATCTCTGCTGTTGATAATTCACTAGCCACCTTGCTTATGGTGTAAGTGTTAATGGTGATGGTGTAAGTGTTAATGGTGATGGTGTAAGTGTTGATGGGATGGTGTAAGTGTTAATGGTGACGGTATAAGTGTTAATGGTGATGGTGTAAGTGTTGATGGTGATGGTGTAAGTGTTCATGGTGATGGTGTAAGTGTTCATGGTGATGGTGTAAGTGTTAATGGTGATGGTGTAAGTGTTGATGGTGATGGTGTAAGTGTTAATGGTGATGGTGTAAGTGTTAATGGTGATGGTGTAAGTGTTAATGGTGATGGTGAAGACTCAAATAGTTGTTGTGTAACATTGCCTTCTTCATGATTTTCCTGTGTTCTCCGAAACGTTAAAATCTCTCTCTCTCTCTATCTCTCTCTCTCTCTCTCTCTCTCTCTCTCTCTCTCTCTATCTATCTATCTATCTATCTATCTATTTATCTCTCTATGTCCCTCACCCTATCTTTGTTTTTTTTTCTCCTCGCCTCTTCCCTCTCTCTCTCTCTCTTTCTCTCTCTCTTCTTCCCACTCTCTCTCTCTCTCTCTCTCTCTCTCTCTCTCTCTCTCTCTCTCCCTCCCTCCCTCCCCTCCCCTCCCCTCCCCTTCTCGAACCGGCTATGATTTAATTGTCCGCCTGTCACTACCCAACTTCCGCTTGGACTTCCTCACCTTTACCTCACCGACTCGGTAAAATCTCACATTTCACCAATTAACTTCTGTAAGAAGAAAACGCTAAAAATCTCTCACACATAAAAAAACAAAAAGCTCATAAAAATGATAATTAAAAGCAAGATCTGGCGCTGATAGAGTGGAGAACGGCGCGGTCGCGTAAAACAAAATTCAATGGGTCACATTTACATGCAGTGGATACAAAAAATTCAATTGTTCGTTAGAAAGCATGCCTATCGTTGCCAAGCGACGTGAAGTGTTGATCTTAGTGTATCTGCAAGAAGCTCCAGATTTTTGCACTCTCTCTCTCTCTCTCTCTCTCTCTCTCTCTCTCTCTCTCTCTCTCTCTCTCTCTCTCTCTCTCTCTCTCTCTCTCTCTCTATCTATCTATCTATCTATCTATCTATTTATCTCTCTATGTCCCTCACCCTATCTTTGTTTTTTTTTTTTCTCCTCGCCTCTTCCCTCTCTCTCTCTCTCTCTTTCTCTCTCTCTTCTTCCCACTCTCTCTCTCTCCCTCCCTCTCTCTCCTTCCCTCTCTCTCTCTCTCTCTCAAGCTTCATTCAAAATCAAATCAGTAAAATATGCAAATAGACGTAAACCATACTCGGATCTACTGTCCAGTGTTATATCTGCAATTCATTGTGTACCCTCTCTTAAACGCTCGAAGAAGAAAAAAACAACAACAACAACAACAACAAAAAACCCTGCAAAAAATGGCGCGTGCCGTGAGTTCCTTGATTGTTTGACATCACTGCCGCGGAGGCTTCACAAGTTATTCCGTGAAAACCGACACAAATTGATGAGAGTTGAGTCAACACAGCCGCGAGACTCGAGAGATATCCAATTTCTGCCTGATAAGAACAATCGCTCGGGGGTGACATCGGTTTTCAAAGCCAACAGATTTTTTGGTGTGTGGAGAGCTCTTGAAGACAAGAGCAATAAAAACTAGTTCTCTAGTTGGGCTATCAAAAAATGTGAAGTGGTGTTTCGATAAAATAAACAACAACAAAAAAGGACAAGATTAACTTAACTGCGCCGCACTATGTGAACACTTTAACGGGCGTGCGCCGTTTGGATTTGAGGCGATCAAGTTTGATAAACGGCGCTTGTCGTTCGGTAAATAGTTTAAATATCTCCGTTTCTTTCTTTTTTTTTTTTGAGTGGTTGATATGGTCAGGCCGCAATAAGCCCCCGTCAGGTCCAGGTTTGCGTGAGGAACTGATAAAGTGGACCTCTAGGCTCATTCAGCGTCGACGTGGGATCTGAACTTTGGCGAGAATCAGTGTTCTGATGTATATCTCCAGGCGAGTGTCCACTAACTGGCCACCAAACTTCCTTGACCACCTCCGCCTAACCCGGCGTTCTTTGTTGTTCTTTTTCTTTTTCCCCTCCTTCCTTTTTTTTTTTCTTTAATTAAATAGAATTCGACGCAGAAGAATAAAAACATGTTAAGATACTTTTTTTTCCTTTTGAAATAAAAAAAAATCTATAATGATTAGAATCCCCCGGCAGAACGAAATGGAAACGCCCTGCAATACCAATACATTTCAAAAAAAAAAAATAATTCGGTTTTAATCTTCTCTTCACAAATATTGCATAACAATTGAGAATCTAGAAAGGTAAATAGTCATCAATGATTGATTAACGCAACCGGGAGAAAATCAATTCCGAGTCTCGGACCGTCTGTGGATCTATTGTTTACCATCACATTGCGCAAGCGCGGCTGTTCATTTCGTAACGCTTGGATACCTTCCTAATAACATAGGCTGAATGCTCGGACAGGTTATATTTGGACGCAAGGTGAAGCTGTCTATATGAAGGATATTAATAAGTACTTCAAACGTGACGTCAGACACCCTGCCATCGACCACGCCCCTTTATTCGGTCATATTTATGTAGGGCCAGTTTATTTCGCACTCCATTCTGTTACCATTTCTCTGTGTCTTTCACATATGCTGTCTTTTCTTTTCTTTTCTTCTCTCGTATCCCACTTTTTTCTCAGATCTTTCTGTTTCTG
>JAWDGP010000872.1:517500-526248 GCA_033675545.1 Elysia crispata
TGGATAGTAATATGAGGAATCTCATGGATAGTAATATGAGGAACCTCATGGATAGTAATATGAGGAATCTCATGGATAGTAATATGAGGAATCTCATGGATAGTAACATGAGGAATCTCATGGATAGTAATATGAGGAATCTCATGGATAGTAACATGAGGAATCTCATGGATAGTAATATGAGGAATCTCATGGATAGTAATATGAGGAATCTCATGGATAGTAATACGAGGAATCTCATGGATAGTAATATGAGGAATCTTATGGATAATAATATGAGGAATCTCCTGGATAGTAATACGAGGAATCTCATGGATAGTAATACGAGGAATCTCATGGATAGTAATACGAGGAATCTCATGGATAGTAATATAAGGAATCTCATGGATAGTAATATGAGGAATCTCATGGATAGTAATATGAGGAATCTCATGGATAGTAATATGAGGCAGTCAATGACAGTGTTGTTTGGCTGAGACACAGCCTTAACCACCACTGGCTCTATATAACCCACGATTTTGTTCGATCCCAGAATGGCTTTATCGTCAGTCCAAGTCTCTAGTGACTGAGGTCTCTGACGTCCACTGGTGTGGCTGAAATCATGCCAACTCTAAAGAATCCCTCTACTAAGTAAAGAGAGCGGCGAGAGCTATACTTAGTCCAGATCTACATCTTGGTAGTTCACGCATCGATCTTAACGTAGGAACATTTCTTAAAGTCGCGAGAAAAATTAGGTCCCTGGCTTTCCGGAGCAGGGTTTGGATACATGAAATGAGGGAGTGTGTGTGTGTGTGGGAGTGTTTGTGGATTACATACATATAGCAGAAAGGGAGAGTGGGAGGGGAAAAGCTTGGGTGAGTAGAAGTGAGAAACTTTGTGAGCGAAAGCGGAGAAATATATGTGTGAGTAAGTAAGAGAGAGATTGGAAACTTTGGCGAGCAAAAATGGTCGAAAACAGGGAGAAAGAGGAAGGGTGAGAGAGTGAAAGATGAAGGGTGAGAGAGAAAGAGAAGGGAGGGAGAGAGAGAGAGAGAGAGAGAGAGAGAGAGAGAGAGAGAGAGAGAGAGAGAGAGAGAGAGAGAGAGAGAGAGAGAGAGAGAGAGAGAGAGAAATGGTGTCAAGTGAAATATACACACCGAAAGGGAATAGAAATGAGGGTGAGAAAGATAGACAAGGAGGAATAAAGGAGAGGATAAGTTAACAGTCATCGAAAGAGTAATGTTGGAGATGGTGGGGCTTGATTAGAGAGAGTGGTGGAGGAAAAGAGGAAAAGAGAAAGGTGCTTGAGCCATAATGTTTCAGATACCGATAGATCACGTGGGACAAGCGTGAGTGATACTAGAGGAATGAGGATGGCTTCCATCCTAAATAATTGATCAGCCTCGACTTTTTGATACTGTACGTCCTAGTTTCCTCATTTATTTATCGCTCTGTCTCTCCAGAGACTAAGAGTACCAGTTTTCAGGCCTGAAGACCAGGGGTAATACACGCGCCTGAGTTAGCCAAGATATTTAAGTAGAGAGAGAAAGTTTTAGGTGAGTATAAAGTTTAGCGTCTCGACTTTACTGCCCTGTCCTGTTTGGTTGGGCGTGTCACGATGAAGGGGCGCATATGAGTTTTGAGTGGGGACGGAATCAGAGAGGAACGGGCTGAGAAAGAGAGAGAGAGAGAGAGAGAGAGAGAGAGAGAGAGAGAGAGAGAGAGAGAGAGAGAGAGAGAGAGAGAGAGGAGGGACAGACAGACAGAGACAGAGAGTAAAGGGAGATGGTGAGACCGGAGGAGAGGGAAAAGGGTACACGGGCTAGAGGAATAGAGGGAGAGAGAGAAAGATAAGGGGAAGAGGAAGATGTGGAGAGAGAGAGAGAGAGAGAGAGAGAGAGAGAGAGAGAGAGAGAGAGAATGAGGAAAAGAGTAACAGAAACAAGGAAAAAGAGAGAGGGAGAGAGAGGGAGAGAGAGAGAGCGAGAGCGAGAGATTAAAACTAACATTGATCTCCTAGAGGTAAAGCGATGTTCAATAAAACATAAAGATCTCCTCGGATCATGCTAACATACCCGTGTCGATACTGTGTTTGCGGTGACTAAGCTGTTGAAAACGGTCGATAGCCATTGTCTATATGCAAAGCTTTTAGTCTCGATACACTAGAGTAGAAAAGCACAATTTAGATTTTTTTATCATGCTTATTATATTTATAATAATTTGTTATGCATTTTCGTTTCGCAGCTCGACGCCACAAAATAGTGTTTATTAACTAGCGAGTGTATTGGCGATTCGTTATGGAAGTCAATAACGAAGGTGTGCCCATGTGAGCGTGTATGTGACTGAGCGTCAGTGTGTATGTGACTGAGTGTGAGCGTGTATGTGACTGAGCGTGAGCGTGTATGTGACTGAGCGTCAGCGTGTATGTGACTGAGCGTCAGCGTGTATGTGATTGAGTGTGAGCGTGTATGTGACTGAGCGTCAGCGTGTATGTGACTGAGGGTCAGCGTGTATGTGACTGAGCGTCAGCATGTATGTGACTGAGCGTCAGCGTGTATGTGACTGAGTGTGAGCGTGTATATGACCGAGTGTGAGCGTGTATGTGACTGAGTGTGAGCGTGTGTGTGACTGAGTGTGAGCGTGTATATGACCGAGTGTGAGCGTGTATGTGACTGAGTGTGAGCGTGTATGTGACTGAGTGTGAGCGTGTATGTGATTGAGCGTCAGCGTGTATGTGACTGAGTGTGAGCGTGTATGTGACTGAGTGTGAGCGTGTATGGGATTGAGCGTCAGCGTGTATGTGACTGAGTGTGAGCGTGTATGTGACTGAGTGTGAGCGTGTATGCGACTGAGCGTCAGCGTGTATGTGACTGAGTGTGAGTGTGTAAATCTAATTACATCGGCTATAAGTTCCATATCTTCGTGCGATATATTCCCTACACAATAAGTGGAAAAAAGACGTCACGCTGAGGGTCACCGACTGATCTCTGGCCTCAGCCCCACAAGGGGGGAGGGGAGTCGCAGCAGTCTGAGCATACATAGGTCACGTGACATGTGACATGTACAGCCGTGCAGCAGAATACATGCATTTACATTAGAAGTTCATCTCGTGATGAGCAAGCGTGAGTGCGATTAAAATTTCAAATTGGAAAGAAGTTATTAAAGTAATAAATTTAATTGATTGATTGATATAATCTGTCCACTACAGGGTTTCCATAGTTTTGAACTGTATTTAATAAAGAAAAGCTAAAACTAATCTACCCTAAATTCGCCCACAGACAAATTTTAGTGCAGATTTTCAGGAGGGCGTGTGAACAATCAGCCACTAGCACTTATCAAGTTCATTGTGGTGAAAGCTCGAGAGATAGAGAGTGGCTGAAAAAGGGAAAAGCGATTCTGAGCATAAAGGTTAAGTCAAGGATAATAAGACATATACAGGCAGAGAGAGAGAGAGAGAGAGAGAGAGAGAGAGAGAGAGAGAGAGAGAGAGAGAGAGAGAGAGAGAGAGAGAGAGAGAAGGGGAGAAGAGAAGAGAAAATGTGGAAGGACGGGAGTGAGACTGGTCGACAGAAAAACAAAGGCAAAGAAAGACAGAAACATCGATTATTTAAATAAGGATTATCTTGGAGCCAGTGTGACAGCTATATTAGCCCAAATCAAATAGTCCAAACAAAGAATCGAGCCTCAATAGCAGCACATTGTAAAGAGTAAGGACGATATGGGCAGTGCCACAGCTCATTGATTAAATCTTCCGTGTATCAAATAGATTGAAAGCGGTTGGTGAATGATGTCTGTTAACGACGGCACGTGCATTAAAAGATCTTTAGCTCGTGAGCAGGCGGCCTCGGGCTGTGAGCTCACGTTACAATGTTCTCTCTGTCCACTCGCTGGGTGAAGGCGGGGTCCGAGACTTGATCTGACCAGTGTTTAGCAATAATTCGACGGACCAACAAAACCTGCATCGATCTCAGTAGAGCTGTTGGCCTGGCAAACTTCAAGCCGCGGCGCCATCTCCGAAATGTCTGGTATAATTTTGTCAACAGTTCTTAGCTACGGAGTTTCACTGTACAACTGGCAGTTTCCGTTTGCACAAGATCGACTGCTGGCAATGTAGTAAACTTTAACCTGTTATTATACACAATTTCATACATCTAAGTTCACGATTACTGCCCCTTAAAGATCTTAGAACAAGTAAGCAAGTTTATAAGTAAGCTGGTATGTGGTTACTTGTAAACTTAGACATTTCCATGCCTCCAGAGATCCTTGGCTTTTAAGTGGACCTGAGCTTCTTTGATCATGATAGGCAAACATACATGTAAACACGTCAGTTCTTGCACACATTGATCTTTTTATTGTTATAGATGAATTGACGCACGTTTGAGGAGGACAAGCCTTTCAGAGCCGCGCTTGATGTGTACAGAAGAGGATGGCGACAGCTTCTAGCCAAACGACCAGGAGAAACTAACTGACACGGTTACAACGGACGCGCTGGCTCAGGTTAATCGAAAGCAAGGGGTAGTTAGATGTGATCCGACCCCACCGCCAGATTGGCCTGGTGGAGATTCTATCGTCAAGATAACTGTATACGAGCCAGTCGTGCGCTCTAGCGACTGTACTGTGTGTAACTTACACGAGTATCTCACGCGCGAGGGTAAAACTACAAAGATCCTCCGACTCTACACACGGTCGCGCTGTGGATGAAGTCATCGTTGGTACGCGTTTCTGGTGCGTAGCGTCCCTAGTAACGACCGGGAAAACCAGAGGCAGATCTCATCTGCTACCGATGCTGATCTTTTTTTTTTATTCTCAAGATTTTCAAATATACACAACAATACGGAGAGAAGACACTTAAGAATCCCAACAAGGATAATTATGCAGACAGACTTAGTTCAGATATGAATTATACCACTCCAATGTATACTCAGACAGTTAATAGAAAATAGCGAAGCTGTCGACTCCTGTATCAAATAAAAAATTAAAAATTCAAGGGCAATAGCGACTAAACTAAAAATACAAAGGAAATCTCTAGATCAAATTTCTAGAGAGGAAAAATACACTCACTAAATAATTCAAAAATAGCCACGAAATATTTAAGAAAATATATTAAAGCATTTGGTTTTTTTTTTGTTTGTTTGTTTTTTTATTTAATATTGAAACCACGGTAACGCGATTTGTTTTGCTTTGTAAATTTCGGAGCTGCACTCCTTTTTCATGTTTTTTTTTTTTTTTTACTATGACTCGCAACTATTCCCAAAGCTCCACTGCGACATTAAATTTTAATTGACCTTAAACTTTACTAAATAGGTTAGTATAACTCACACGAGCAAAGCGTAACTCGCTAGAACATCTAAGCTATTATATAATTCCGAGAATAGCGAGGGCTTCAAGGGACCCACATTCCGGCACACGGGATACAATGATCAGTACAAGTTTAACCTTTCATCGCACGAGGGTTGCGAGTCGAGGGACCCTGGAAAGGTCACCTGTGGCGAGTACAGCGGTTTGCACTGCTCGCACACACGGCCTAGATCGATATACGATTCAAACATGGCTGAGGCGGCCTTGACCTCGTATAACACCCGAGCTGGGCTTGGGGCATGAACAGAACACGATCTGACACCGCATTGGACTGGGTGACGTAGCTGCTGTTTTACAGCTTTTCCTCCCCATCACGTGTAATTTGAGGACGAAATCCGAAGGAAACACGTTATCGACACTGTCAAAGCTTTAACGTTGCTTTTTTTTTTTTTTTTCTTCGAGATGCTGTTTTTGTTTTGCATACGTTTCATAGATAGTTTTAGAGGATGTAAATAATAACACAGTGAGACAGACTTAGGGTATGTTAAAACCATGTTAGTGTTATTGGGAAATCAGTTTGATTTTTAAATAGTTCATGGTGATTTTTAACCTCAGGGCGATTTTCGAATCGAAGTTAAGCTTAAAAGAGGACAGAACTGATATCAATACACAGTGAAAGACACCATCTTGACTTTTCTTTTGTTTACACGCCGCTTCGTCGGCGTGCAAGATACACACACACACACACACTCGGGGGAGGTAGTTTAGGCTTAATACTGTTATTTTTTCAAGCCAACCTTTACCAGCAAGAATGAGCTTGACTTTGCTGATATCAACGTGAAACGAGACGCGTGCAAGTTTGGTGCGCATGGTTAAACTTGCAGTGTTCAGGGTAGAAAATAATAAAACTTTTTTTTTTTAGCTGAGCGTAGCAATTCATGTATAAGGCATAAGAAAACTGCAGGTATAGATAGTCTAGTAGCTTGTATTAAATAATGCATTCTCTGTCTGTCTCTTTTTTTTTTCCCTCTCACTCCCTCTCTCACCTGTTTATCTCTTTCTGCCTCATTTACTCTCCCTCTCTCTCTCACTCTCTCTCTCTCTCGCTCTCTCTCTCTCTCTCAGCTCACTCACTCACTACCTTTCACTAACACTCTTTCTGTCTCTTTGTCCTTGACTCTCTCTCTCTCTCTCTCTCTCTCTCTCTCTCTCTCTCTCTCTCTATCTATCTATCTATCTATCTATCTATCTGACTGACTGACTTATTGCCGTGTCGCATCCCAGTTCACCGTCTGTGACGCTTCGGCAGCTTTCTCTATCCTCGCAGAGAGTTCTCTCCACTGTTTCCTGTCCTTTGCGAGCTCAGTGATTTTGACCAGATCATCGGTTGAATGGAGTCTAAAATGGTCAATTAGTCCTAGATCTCTGTTCAGTACGATTGGGAGAGTTGTTGTCGGCCGTCCTCTTAGTTTGTGGCCATATTGGATGAAGTATATATATATATATATATATATATATATATATATATATATATATATATATATGTACATATCTATATCTTTCTCTAACTCTGTCAACAGATAATTATTTCCGCTAAGCAATATCGGCCAGCAAAATTAATTTAATTGAGTCTGGTGCCCGGACCATGAACAGCTCTTTTCTCACAGCCTCACGGTATATCAATATCGTGATTCCCCCCCCTCCCCCTCCCCCGTGCAGCCTCCCGGCGGAGCACATTATGTCGATGGAATCCTTGACATTCCGTGAGTGGCTCAGAGCCTCACTGTTTATCTGAGAGAAAAGTGAGTCAGCAGGAATCTGGGACTGGCTTGGTGCAGTAGGACACCGGCAGTAAGTAAGATAACTCTAAGACCTGGATTGCACGTGACCCTGCGCCTGAAACCTGACGTTCACAGTGCAGGCGCGTGTGAGCACAGGTTATCAGACACCACAGCGTTTTGTGTCTGCTGCAAGTGCAAGCCAGCGTCGCTAGTGCAAGGCTTCACTTCACAACCAGCTTAAAAATAACCCTAGGCCTGGCGAAATTTCACCTGGTTTTGTCTCAGGTGCAATATCATTTACTGATTGCTCTAATCTTACGTTCATTTTTTTTATCACTTTTACATATACTCTAAATATTCATGAGAAGTGGTTTTCTTCTTTATAATTTGCACACGGTGATTTAGCAGCGATAACTTTGACATCATAGTTTATGAACGTTTATCATCTTGCGGTACTACTTACTCAGGCTCTCTGGCATTGAGCTTAGGAAAACCACCTTGTAGTGAGTGAGGTATAAATATGGTCGACTGCTTAATTTCATAGACCCCTGCTTGCTTCCGCATGAGCGCCTCGGACTTTTTAGGGGACGTGTAACTTCTGAAAGAACTCAATCTCATAGACTAATGGTGATTGATTCAGAGAGCGTACAACTGACATGATGAAAAGTTGTGGGATCGATTCTCTCTCACTCTCTCTCTCTCTCTCTCTCTCTCTCTCTCTCTCTCTCTCTCTCTCTCTCTCTCTCTCTCTCTCTCTCCTCCCCCCCTCTCCATATATCTATATGTATAGTACCGTATATTTCACATGATGGGGGAGTTGCATTTATCTGACCACTCTTTATTTCTGGCTCAACGGAAAGCTGCGCCGTCAGCGTGTAAGATTCTTACGAAAACCAAGAGGACCAAAAATAATTTAAAAAAAAAAAAAAAAAAGCCTCAAAATTTGTAAAGGCGAGATAGTATCGCTGAAGTATGGATCGGATCTGGGAGTGGGGGCGGAGGAGAGAGAAGAATAGTCCAGCAGGTAGAGTATTAAAATAATAAAGGAAGGTCCCATACTCAAACCTGGTTCGGACCATCAAGAGGTGCAGTAACATCCCGTCTCGCAAGGTCTATTCTCAAAGTTCAGAAAAAACTACCGTCTAAGGAAAAGACTATTTCGTGACATCTAGGGGAAATAAATCTAAATCAAAAACGTTAACAGGTGACCGGAGGATCAACGAGACACATGATGTGTAGTGTGTGCCCAGATCCAGGTTTACCGTGCAGAGTTGAGGACGCTGGCGAGGACACCAGAAGTCCGGATCAGAAGGTATCCTCTGTCACCTGACAGAAAATGACCAATTTGACTCACAGAGTGACAGGCCTGTAAGATTTCAAGACCTTCCCAGTCTGAGGTGACCTGTCCGTGACCTTATGCTGCAGTCAGGTGATACTGATTTAGTTTCACCTTTTAGACGTAACGCGGGTGTCAGGAATTCGTAGTTTTTTTCCTTTCTTTGAGAAGAAACGCACAAGGCTATTTTCTTTTGTCATTCATTATTTTATTTTTTTTTTTAACTTTTTGTAACATCACGTCACGGCAATAGTAATAGCAGCTTGAGTGAAACTCATCGTAAAAATGGCCCAATGTTTCTTGTGGTAGCAGTATCTATGATGGTGGCGGTGAAGCAGCAGCAGCAGTAGTAGT
>JAWDGP010000873.1:0-30784 GCA_033675545.1 Elysia crispata
TCACCTTTGTTTTGATTGGTTGCTAATTGCTAATGACGTGTGCCAAGAATATTCTCCTACCATTGATGCAATTCCTTATCTAGATCAATCGACGGGTTTTTGTATAAATAAGAGTCGATATTATGTTCAGTTACTCAGCATCAAGTCTACTTTCAGTCTACATATTTACCGTTTACAATTCTAAAATGCTATTTGTGAAAAAATAGCTAGGAATTTTTTTAATATATGAAACGATCTCTAAAGCACTTTACAAAGACTTAAGAAAATTAGATTTTGAACGTGATCTTATCGAGATAGAAAAAGATATTCTTGAAAATTCTATATTTTTTTTAAGAATGAATCTCTTTATTTTGTTAGCAAAATTTGATGTTAATACGTGTTTTAAAGGATTTTTTTTTACTCAAACATAATCTTATTACAGCCATCAATCAATGAATGATAAGCTGTAAAACCGTGAGTTAAGAATTTTTATACTATCTTTGTATCAAAGGGGATTTCAGAATCTATTCGATAAAATACATGTTAAAAAAAGGAAAAAGATATTTTTTATGGTAAAAAGATAAGAAGATTAAGGGATAGATAATGAAATAAAAAAATATGGTTTGAGCGAATGAGAAAAAGTTAATAGAAAGCTGGTGAATTAGAAATATTGTTAGAGAAGTACACATAGAGAGATTAAAATTTCTAATGAATCTCAGATAAAAAGAGATATAGATAGATGGTGGATGGATAAAGAGATTAAAAATAACGGATAGGCTTATAAAAAGACACATAGAAAGGTAGAGAAAAAGAATTGATAATATCATTCTATAATAAAAAAAACTTTCTATGCAGGGCTCGATTACTTCCCTAACAGATTTTAACTGATTTCTGCAGATTTTTAATAATTTTATAAAAACTTTATCCATAAATAAAATTAGCAAGAGTCAATAATTACCTGAACAAACGAAATTGTCTTCCAGGCGGTAACCGTCTTTGCATTTACAATAGAAAGATCCAGGCACGTTTACACATCTGATTTCAGAGCTGCAGTTGTGACTGTTTTCCTGACACTCGTCTCTATCTAGACATAGTTATTGAAATTATATTTTTTAAAATGAGTAACGAAAAAAAATAGCGATTATAGCAGACAAGGTTGAAACGTTTTTACATATTATGATTTATGAGTAGTGATGTTTTTAATGTTGCCTATGTTATACTACAAAAATAAACAGTTCAGCAGTGCACATTTTATCGTCAGTTTTTTATAAGTTGAGAAAAAATCCATCTTGTCTTTGCGGGAACGCTTTGTTAAAAAAAAAAAAAACAAAAAAAAAAACAAAAAAAAACCATTGTAATTGCACTATTTATCTATCAATATTTATTATGTGATAAAAACGTAGAACGTGAAGAACATAAATTGTATTATACACAATTGAAATAGTTAGAGGTTTGGTATCTTTGCACGCGTACACTAGATTTTGCCTACATGGCTATAGCCAAATTGAATTTTTATTTTATTTAATTTTCGATGTCTAAAACTGACGTATAAGACATATTTCAATTGATTTTTTTTAACAATGAAAAATAACATTTGTGTTTTGCATGATGCTTATTTAAGATTACTTAAATGTATTAATGTACATAAAAAGAAACTAGAAAAAAATTATGTCTAACAAAGATCCCAACTGAAAAAAAAAGAAACTATATTTCAAAATCCTTATTTAAGGCACAAGAAAAGAGTAAGTTCGTTTAGGAATATGTTAGTAAGTTTAAAATCGTGAGTCTACTCTTGCCACCGCCGCGTCTATATCTGAAGATCAAAAACTATTCGACAAAAATAAGAGATGTGAGAGAGACACACGTGTCAGACCGCGATACTTAATTAATATCGTAACGGGAGAGTCAAAACTGTCAATAAACAGTTGATAAGAACAAAACGGCTGTCATATGAAAACGGAGTACTAACATCAATATCTGTACATTTTAAACTGTTCCTCTCTTACAGTAGCAGTTTTTAAGGTTCTCCGGGCATCCATTTATGTATAGATACCACATTCATTTAAAAAATTGAGGAAATATATATCCCAAAAACCAAATATAAAATAAGATGGTATGTTTCATTTATTTTCTTTTTTATTATGTTACTTATTAGTTTATTTATTTATTTCTTTAGGGAGATTGGGCGGAGTAGTTTTTTTTTTTTTTAGGTTTAGCAAACAGTAAGAGAAACAAAAAAATGTTTATTAAGCCAAAAAACTTTTAGAAAGGCATATAGAACTTTGCTATACCTATACAATGGTTGGTGCTGTTGAGCTGGTAACCCCTTTTACAGCACTTGCATTTGTAAGTCCCAGGTAAATTTCTACAATGTCTTCTGGATCTGCAGTTGTGTCTTTTTCCCCTACATTCATTTATTTCTGTAGACCGTAAAAATTATATAAAATTATTAAATCGTTAAAATACCAAAGAAAATTAGTTTCCATATTATTACGTAAAGAAAACCTCTTTAAAATGATCAATCATCTTTCATACAGTTATGATCGTATAACCTTTTCATTTTTCTCTTTTCTTTTCCCTTTTCTTTTATGCATCCCATCTTCATAGAACGAGGTAATAAAAATAGTTTACAGGTTTATAATAGAATAAAATATTTTCTAAGACGATCGTAAAGTAAAGCAAATTCTTACAAATGTATGCGTTTTAACGAAAGTGTATTGAAAATTAAATTGTCCACCATAAATTTTCCACAAAAGTTTAGAAAATTTACAATTCTAAAATGCTTTTAAGTGCAAAGGTCCATTGGAATTTTCTTCATTTATAAACAGACCTCTAAAACACTTTACAAAGACTTTACAAAAATTAGATTTTGGACGTGATCTTATCAAGATAAAAGAATATATATTCTTGAAAATTCGTTATTTTTTAGGAATCAATCTCTTTACTTTATTAACAAAATTCGATGGAGAAAACATGGTTTTGGTTTTTTTTTTAATACTCCATAATCTTATTATAGCCATGGATCAATAAAAGATAAGCTGTAAAACCGTGAGCTAATAATTTGAATACTATCTTTGTATCAAACAGGATTTTAGAATCTATTCGATAAAAATAAAGGTGAAAAAAAAAACAAGGAAAAAGATATTTTTGGAGGTAAAAAGGTCTGAAAAGGTAGCAAGATTGAGAGATAGCTATTGACAAAAAATGGTTTGAGCGAATGAGAAAAAGTAAATAGAAAGTTGGTGAATTAGGAAATATTTTTAGAGAAATACATGTAGAGAGATTTAAATTTCTAATGAATCTCAGACTAAAAGATATAGATAACTGGTGGATTGATAGATAGAAAATAAAAATACGGATAGGCTTATAAAAAGACATACAGGAAGGTAGAAAAAAAAATATATAAGTATAATTCTGGAATACAACACTTTCTATGCAGGGCTCGATTACTTCCTAAAAAAATGTTTTGCTGATTTCCGCAGATTTCTTGAAATTTTATAAAAACTATATCCATAAATAAAGTTAGCAAGAGTCCAATAGTTACCTGAACAACTGAAATCGTCTTCCAGGCGGTAACCGTCTTTGCATTTACAATAGAAAGATCCAGGCACGTTTACACATCGGATTTTAGAGCTGCAGTTGTGACTGTTTTCCTGACACTCGTCTCTATCTAGACATAGTTATTGAAATTATATTTTTTAAAATGAGAAACGAAAAAAATAGCGATTATAGGAGACAAGGTTGAAACGGTTTTACATATGATTCATGAGTAGTGAAGTTTTTAATGTTGCCTTTGTTATACTACAAAAAAAAAAAAAAAAGTTTAGCGGTGCCCATTTCATTGTCAGTTTTTATAAGTTGGGAAAAAATCTATCTTGTCTTTGCGGAAATGCTTTGTTAAAAAAAACATGGCTAGAGTCAAATTGTTTTTTCTTTTTGTATTTAATTGTCGACGTCCAAAACTGACGTATAAGACTCATTTGAATTGAATGTTTTTGAAAGTAAAAAAAGAAATCAGTGTTTTAAATGTTTATGTAATTTTACTTAAGTGTATAAATGCACATAAAAAGAAACTAGAAAAAAAAATTATCACAAACAAAGATCCCAACCGAAAATAAAGGAATTATATTTCAAAATCCATCATTATAGGCACAAGAGAAACAAGAGCAAGATCGTTTAGAAATATGTTAGTTAGTTTAAACTCGTGAGTCTATTCTTGCCACCGCCCCGTCTCTATCTGAAGATCCAAAAGTATTCGACACAAATAAGAGATGTGAGAGAAACACACGTTTCGGACCACGATACATAATTTCGTAACGGGAGACTCAAAACTGCCACTTTACAGTTGATGAGAATCAAACGGCTGTGTTATGAAAATGGAATACTACCATAAATATCTGTAAAGTTTAAACTGTTCCTTTCTTATGGTGCAAGTTTTGAAGGTTCTCCGCACATCCACCTATGTATAGATACCACGACATTTTAAAAATTAAGGAAATATAATTACCCAAAACAAAAAATAAAATAGGATGATTTTCTCCACGCATTTTTTTTTTATTATATTTACTTTTTTTACGGGAGGTAGCAATGCTAGAATCCTGTAATGCCTTGCAGACGCCAGGCGAGTCCCTACAAGAGTGGGGAGAGAGGCTGTACACGCTGACCGTTCATGCTTTCGGCAGAGGAATGGGCGCCAGAGAGACAAATGAGGTAGTCTCTCAGTTTTCCACCGGCTTGTTAGACAAGCAGGCTGGCCTGCAGGTAGCTAATAGACTACCTGAATCTGTGCCAGAGGCAGTTAGATTCGTTCTCCGGTTCCAAAATAGCCGAGACAGAATCTATGGTGCTTCATCTAGCCAGTCCCCAGCTGTGCGACTGTCTAGGCAACAAAGCCCATCACCCTATCGTGAACGCAAACAAGATCCTCGCGCTTCACGGGGAGATTCATTACCACGACGGGATTATGTTTCAACATACCGCAGATCCCGGGAAGAGGAGTCCCCTGTTCGGGGCTATGACGACCAGGAATATCGTCATAGACTCAGGGAACGGGATTCGTGGCGCCGTGCAGAGCCGAGGAACGTCTATAACAGAAGTCCCTCACCCCAACCACGCGACCGATCGTTGCCCCAATTTGGTGGCGATCGTCTCCGCTCGAGACAGTCTCGAGAGGAAGAACGCCCCGCCGTCTTGAGGCGGTTATATCCCTCCTAGGAAGGCTAGACGCTAAGGTCGAATCTCTTTCCAACGAAGTGGAAAGGGACGTCAGTCGCCTGGAAGGAAGGATGACTCGAGTGGAGAGGGGACGGTCTCCAGATCCTGACCGTCGCAGCTCCAGCCCGAGAGCTCCTCATAGCATTAGCCCTGAGGTTATTTGCCAAGGTTGCAGTAGACCGGGCCATATGGTAGTTCAGTGACCAAATAAGCGCGTGCGTTTTAATGATTCAAAAAACGCCCAAGGGCCGAGCACGTCACCACGCAGCCGGTCCCCAGTGTAGAAGGGGTAAGTTACACGGAGGAGGTGCAGGATGCCCAATTGCAAAAACTGCGCCCCCGGTAGAGGCATTGATGTCTGAAACTGCTGTTACTCAAGGTTCACAAATGGACCTGCAGTCCGTTTCAGGTTCCAATGTCTTGGTGCGGAGGGATATCCCTGCCACCTTAATTTTGGTGTGCAACGTTCTTGACCCCTCCGAAGCGGATTGTAATGGAGTGGGTTGTCCCCAGGGAGCTAGTCCAAAATTACTTGACTCTTAACGTGAATATTCTCAGGAGTCCACTCCAGCTTACGCAATACCAGTGCGTGAAGGCAATATTTATGTTAGAGCCGTTGTAGATACCGCAGCAGTGGTAACTATAATTTCTACAGATATCTGGGATATGATCGTTCCAAAACCCAAAGTTATAGGGAAAAGGGCACTTCAAATGGCCGGGAAGGACCATCGAGCTGAGGCCTTGTTAGTGGGTCCACTTTCAATCAATGTAGGATTTTTAACCACTAATGAATATTGCTATGTCTCTGCTCTGACCAACGATATGCTACTAGGTGTAGATTTTCTGGAAAGGCACCAGGCAGTGGTTGATTTTGCAGAGCATACGCTTACAATTTACGGCTCTAGCATTACTATGAATAACGTATTCCCAGATATGGTGTCGGTAAGCTCGACAGAGAATATGACTATTCTCCCTATTCATGTCTGCATGAGTTGTAGAGCATCGAAATCAGTTCCCAGGTTGATCTTATTGGAGCCAAGTTCTTACACTAACATTATGTCACCTCGGATTGTTTGTAAGGACAGTGATAATATAGTTATGTCTCTCTATAACTGGACGGACTAGGATGTTCAGTTGGGGGCAGGCACACAATTGGGTCTGGCTTCTAACTTAACATCCACAGACATTTTGTCTGACACTGTGGCTTATTCACATGCGTCTTGCATACCCAAAGTACGGGTATGTAAGCCGACAAATGCGGAGCAGGATTTTTCTGTCCATTTGCATGCTTTGTTTGAGGAAGCCCAATCTCAGCTTTCTCCCGCGGAGATGATTGCACTAAAAAGTCTCCTGTTAGAGTACGCAGATGTATTTGCTCAGTCTGATTTTCACCTTGGTGCGTTTGATGCTATCAAACATACTATTGACACAGGCGATTGTGCTCCAATTAAGCAGAGAATGCGTCGCACTCCTATCCACTTTAGGGAAGAGGAGGATGGGCATTTAGATAAGATGATCCAGGCAGGCGTCATCAGACCATCAGTTTCAGAGTGGGCTTCTACCCCAGTTTTAGTCCGGAAACGGGATGGTTCGGAACGCTTGTGTGTGGATTAAAGAGCGCTGAATGCTATTACCCGCAAAGACGTGTATCCACTGCCCAGAATAGAGCACTGTGTAGATACCCTCGAGGGTAACATTTGGTTCTCTAAACTAGATAGGAACTCTGCATATTGGCAGGTTCAAATAGATGAGTCGTCCATGGAGAAAACGGCATCCATCACTCGTCGAGGTCTCTATGAATTCGTTAGAATGCCTTTCGGGCTTTCTAACGCTCCCGCCACATTCTCTAGGGTGGTTAACCTCATTCTGCCAGGCATTCATCGGGCAAACCAACTATCATAGGTCATTCATCAAGGGGTACTCGGAAATGGCCGAACCTCTCCTTAGCATGCTGCGGAGCAAGGAGTTCCAGTGGGGCCCGTCGGAACGCCAGTCTTTTCAGGATTTGAAATTGACATTAACCACTCCACCGATGTTGAGTATTCCTACCAGCACCGAGTTATTTATCCTGGACACAGACGCATCAGGTTTTACGGTGGCTGCTGAGCCAGGTCCAAGATGGAGTGGAAAGGGTAATTGGCTCTGGCAGTTACACTCTCTCGAAAGAACAAAGGAGGTACTGCACAACGCGCCGAGAGCTTTTGGCTGTAGTTTTTTTACGCGCCAATTTCGCCCATACCTTATCGGTCGTCGGTTTATGTTAAGGACCGACCATAATAGTTTCCGATGGTTAACCAGTTTCAAGGAACCGCAGGGCCAACTTGCCCGGTGGCTTGAGGAACTCAGCCAATAGGACATGGAGATTGTGCACAGACCTGGAAAGAGTCATGATAATGCAGATTTCTTGTCCCGGATGCCGGACCCAAATGACTGTGGCCCGATCGATATTAGCGTTCCTCTTCGCTCCCTTCCATGCGGGGGATGCGGTCATTGCACACGGGTGCATCGCAAGTGGACAGAATTTTCTGAAGATGTAGATGATGTGGTGCCTATCTCCGTTACTGCGCGTCAGATCGTGTCTTCTTCCGCAAATGGGGAGATGATGGTAGATCAATTCACTAAATGGGTGGGGTGTATTCCTCTGCCTTCTCAGACGGCGGAACATACAGCTACGGCGGCTGTGAATGAGTTTTTCAGTCGGTTTGGGTGTTCCTTACACATCTTCACAGATCAGGGAAGGAATTGTGAGAGATTGAAAATCCAAAAGTATAGGATCACTCAATATCACCAATCCTCCAATGGCCAGGTAGAACGTTTTAACAGGACACTGATAAATGCAGTCCGTTGTTACCTGACCGACAGACAAGATCGCTGGGATAATTGTGTGCCCCAAAGAGCGGCCGCAATCAGGGCATCAGTCAATCGGCATACTGGTTTCACCCCAAATAAATTATTGCTGGGAAGGGAAGTAAACATGCTTCTGGAGCTCGTGTTTGCCCAATCAGTCCCTACTCAGGCCGATCTTCCCATAGAGAACTATGTTGCCCAATTGCAACAGGATATACTTGATTCTAACCAGCAAGCCAGGGAGGTATTGAAGACCTCGCAAAACGGATGAAGGTAGACCACGAAGTTAAGTTCCGGAAATTCGAATACAGGAAGGGTGATGCCGTTTTTATTTGTGACAGGGTCACAGTTAAAGGCATTTGTAGCAAACTAAGGTCACCCTGGAAGGGGACAGGACTAATTGTTAACATTTTGTCTCCATATCTCCTGGAAGTCCAAATTAAAAATAGGACTAGCATGGTGAACCATGACCATGTCAAGAAGTGTCTTGATAGAGAGATGACTCAGTGGCTGATAAAGGCCAGATCATAACTGGGTGAGCCAGAAATATACTGCTTTTGCCGCAAACCGGACGATGGGAAACCAATAGTCCAGTGCGATACTTGTTTTGAATGGTTTCACTGCAGATGTGATGGACCTTAGGAGGCAGACACATTGAATCAGTTCTTGTGTCACGAATGTCAGGATCAACTTAAGTAGTAATAGTCAACCTGCCAGTGGGAGAGAAGAAGTTGTAGATATGTAAGGAATAAATATGTAAAACAGATAAGATAAAGACCAACTAAAATATGTTCTACTATTTTCTGTAATCGGTTAGTATTTATGTAGATAAGAACATTTATTTCATACTGGCGGGTCTCATGTAAATGACTGTCTGCTTGGGTAGACCAGACTTAGTACCTTATTTCGACATGGTTATTTACTCTTCGACTTTCCAGATAGCGGACCACCCGGATCATGTCCCTCAACACCACATGGGCAGGTACCCGCCTGAGGTGAGGCGACTGGTATAGTCCTTAGGCAGTCGCATGGAAGCGGCATCACGTTCCCCAGCTGGGAACGGTATAGACCAAGGTCGCGGTCAATGGGAGGGAGCGCATCATGCTCCCCGGACAAACCTCAATGTTTCCCAAGGTAGTGGAGGAGCGCATCATGCTCCTCGAGGAAATCTCAATGTTTCCAAATGTAGGGGAGCGCAGAATGTTCCCCGGGGACGCAGTGGTTCCCAGGGCCGACGGGGCACGCAAGGTAGAGGAAGAGCGCAAAATGCTCCGACCTGTGACACTCCCCGGCGAGAAGGACGGGGCCGAGTAGGTTGCGGTCGCAGTGGCCGGGGCGATACGCTAGCCCAGACTCTGTTGGGGACTCCCCACACAGATACAGGCTGAGAGAGATGGGTTCGAGCTCATCAGCCCTGTATAGGCTTGTGCGTTCTGAGACTAGAGATCAGGGGTGCTAAGCTGATGCACGCCTGGACGCACCAGAAGTTAGACCAGGTTCCGCAGTGGGAACCAGGTTTTCGACTGGAACTAGTCCCATAAATGGCACTAGTTCCACACCCCAAACCCTGGAATCTAGGTCGTCTGTACCCCTAGATATGGTAATTCCTAGACACGATACCAGTGCCCCAATTGGCGCTGTTCCATGCATGAAAACGTTGGCACCGCAAATGAGGCCAGCTCAAGTCCTGAGTGGGTGGTGAGCAACAAGGAGTTGCGATATGACATAAAGGTCTGTCCCGTCCCGGATTGTTGTTAAGCTGCCTGAACCCGATTCTAACTTTTACCCCGGGGCAGCCCCATCTGCCTGAGGAGAGGTGGCAGGCTATCTGTTATTTGGCATCTCTCCTCCATGTCAGTCACCCAGGAGACTGGCAGAGATGGCATTCACGGCCATCCCTCCCAATCACTTGTGGTTCGGTGGAGGGCTCTCCACAGGGATGGCTGCGTTGGCCCAGTATAGGGGGTGGGAGGACCACCAGAGGGGTGGGGAGTTGATCCGTGGGAGGTCAGCGGCCCTCACTCTCCATTGGGTGGTCCTCACCATATTAGCGAATAGGTTGGGAGCTGCAGACCAGGAAAGGTTTGCGCGCTGGACCCCTTTCTGAACAAATGGGGAAAGCCATAGGGAGCCATAGGGTGTGCAGCTGAGTCAGGCTGTATCCCCCGGAATCAAACCGGCAGAGGTTAGATTCGAGCCAGTGGCAGGGCCCAGTACCTATCAGCCCGGATTCAAACCAGTGGCAGGGCCCAGTACGACTCAGCTCAGCTTTGCTGAAGTCCTAGCCCGGCCACGCACTGCTCCAGTGGTCCCACGGCATCGATCGGGAGGCTCTCGATGCCCACTTCCATATTAAGATGCCTGAGGCGGGGGTAACTCTGAGAAAATACCTCGATTACCCGATGCCTCATCACCAGTCCTACTCTGTCGCGTTGCGCGCGCGGGGTGGGGGTGGTGGTTGTGTTTTGCTGGCCACAGTTTTACCCTGACAACATTTCACGGGTAATGAATGTGCCTGGATTCGTAGCCGCAATTGGCAATCACCCATCACAGGCTGCAAGAATCATGTCCCCTGACCTTGAAAAACTTGGGATGTTGCTCCGGAACCCAAAAGTAAGTGCCCTTGGAAAATCTAGCCTTGATGGTCAAAACGGGGTGGACATGGGGAAGCAAGAGGCGTTGCTAAGGCAATTCCTTGCCACAGCGGATTAATCCAAGCCAGTGAATCTCCACATTCGGGGGCAGGTGGGGCAGGATGTCAAGCTGAATGCTCGGTGCCGGACGATGGCACAAAAACATTTAGAAAAGGAGCAGCCCATTCAGCTGCACTGCTTCTCCTGCAAATCGAGTGTGTTCGCTGCTTGGAGGAATGTGTTCCCCCAGGTGTACGCCAGCATTTCTGGAATGATCGCTAGGTTTAAAATGCATTTTCTATATAAACTATAAAAATATATAAACAAAAAAATATATGAAACTCATTTGAACTTTATTCATCGGCATTGCATTTCTTGAACCCTCTTTTATTTGTTATTTGTAATTTTTTTATGACTCTAAAAACGTCCTTTGCAGAGAAATGTTTTATCCAACCACCATTCATTATGAAGATTAAAATCGTTTTCATTGCATTGATTTACTACCCGTTTTCTAAACAAATTGATATATTATAATTGATTACTTAAAAAAATTAAATATAACAGTAAACTGTATATTATGCTGCTTTCAAATCTCTTTTTTATTTTTTTTATCTGTTTTTTTTCGCTATCGAAGAGGCTTTAAATCCAACAAAGTATAAATATCCTCCATAAAATATGTATAATTATACCATGCCCTCAAGAACCTAAAAAGTATTTTACTTTTAAAGTTTAAAAAAAATATGTTTTAAAATTTTGAACAGGAAAAGCTTTTTTTTTTATATTTACATTCATGCTACAAAAGAATTTGAATATTTGAAGGGAAAAAAAGTATTGGATACTCAAATGTTTGCAACAATAAGAATGAAGAAGATGGATTTGATGATTTTGAATAATGCAAATTCTCATCCCTCTAATTTTTAAACTCTCTGACTTGATTTTTGCTTTTCTCATTTTGAAACCATCTTACAAACTGTTCCTATAACTACTTAACATCCCTTTATTTACCTAATCTAACTGTGACACTTCGTAGACCTCCCCGTCTACATACCAATTTATCGACCTATCTATCCGCCAGTCCAGTCAGCTAGTTGTAAATTATGTTCGTTAATGTAGCTATGTACATCAATGACTCCAACCACAATTGTATACATAACCAGTAATGTTTTATTTACAGAAGAATCAATAACTATAAATTATGTTAGGCACTCAACAAGGTAATGTCAACCATTATCTATAAGACTGGGACAACGGAAAACTCTGAATGCCTCTACAATAAAGCTTGTCCGTCAGCCTATATCCATCAGGACAAGTGCATCGGAAAGATCCTGGAAGATTCTCACACGCAGTGTTGAAAGTACACTTATGAAGCGTTTGGCTATTGTTTATTTGGCACTCGTCTATGTCTAGAGAGAATTAAAACAGTTTGTCGGCTTAAGACACCTTTAATGTCAGGTTAAAAAAGAAACGAGATAATAATATTATTAAAGGATTTTAGTAGAATATGCGTCTGTGGTCAGAGAATACTCGCCTTTAGAACAGAATAATTCTTGACACGATTTTTTGATAAGGCTAGTTGACGTTATCGGGGTTTTGTATCGACTTAAAATTGAAATATGACCTTTACATGTTAGTTAAAGGCTACAGTCGAATGTTATAAATATTATAATTGATATTATTATTATTACTATTATTATTATTATTATTATTATTATTATTATTATTATTATTATTATTATTATTATTATTATTATTATTATTATTATTATTATTATTATTATTGTTATTATTATTATCATTATTATATTATTGTTATTATTATTATAATTATTATTATTATTATTATTATTATTATTATTATTATTATTATCATTATTATTATTATGATTATTACTATTATTATTATTCGGAACTAATATTGATCTTATCAATAGATAAATAAGATAAATGATAATGCTTTTATGTAATAATTTTAACTTACTGTAGCTCCTTATACAAGACGTTTGTTGTGCTAATCGCATTTTGAACATAAACAAAAGTTTTGGCACAATTTTTTATAAAACAAGGTAAAGCTAACACAATATTTTTGCTTTACCTTTGCATGTAAAACTGTCAACCTGTATATATCCATCATAGCATTCACATCGAAAATATCCCGGTAGGTTATGGCACTTGCTGCTCGAGCTACAATTGTGGCGTTTACCATCAGTGTTTCCTTTGCATTCGTTAATGTCTAGGTAAAAATAAAAGATGATAAATTTACAACATTGTGTCGCTTAAATACATTTCAAGTTAGAGTGAATTGGTAGGAAAAATTGCAGTGTTCAATTAACATTTAATAGATGCTTTGCTTAACTCATTAATTTGTCATCACTTACAGAAATTTCAATGACAATTTTTCAAATTTCTATTGCAGAGCAATGATCAAACTTTTGTTCAGTTTGCCAAATTTTTTTTTCGCAGTTTCTTTCAGAACAAATTAATTTTATGCTTTATACATAATCAATTTCAAAATCATTTCAGCAGAGTTTCAGCAAGTTTAGAATAGTTCGAATGATATCCTGCTGATATGCATCTATGTAGGCGGAAGTATAATTTTATATCCGTTATCACACTTGTTCTACGCTTTGTGTTGTCTATTGCCCAAATCGTTGAATTCTTTATATGTTTTTGGTTCTATATTTAGTGGAAACACCGGCTGCTCTACTGGGCCAACAGTAGTACATAGCCAGATAATAGAACTTGAAATTTCTTTTTTTAGTAAAGATTCGAGTTCACCTTTTGTTGCCTATTTAAAATTAACGCTCATTCCCTGGATCATTTTTTTATGAGTAAGAGTAAGTGGGACCAGATAATTTCTACCCCACCAGTCAGCGAATTTTTTTCTTTTTAAGTTTAACATCTTGATAATTTATAATAAGTCCTTAGAGTACAGTATCGTCTGCGCATTTGTTAATAAAGAATCATTATATTCAGATCTGCAGTATGATGGGTATAAAGAGAACAGAAAAGGTGATCAGACTGCTCCTTGTGGGGCTCCAGTGTTTGTTTTGATAGTATTAGATGTGAATGTGGGGCTTAATCTAACAAACTGTGGTCTATGCGAAAGATAATATAGTACCCAAAGAATAAGAGATGAATGAGCATTCATTTTACCACCTTCTCACATAATAAAATAATGTAATTGAATGGTGTTAAGTGCGCAAGAGATGTCATATAACATGAGGAATACTACTTGTCCAAGGTTTTCTCAGTGCGCATGTATTTTATTTAAAATATCTAGTATTGCCTCTTTTTGCTTTTTATGCATATTTATACTGGTAGGATCCAAGAAATTGTAAACGATTTTGTTAATATGAGGCATAATAACTTTTTCAAATACTGTCATAACGCAAAATGTTAGAGCGACAGGACGTAAATTATTCATAATTATTGTTCACAAGGTTTTTTTGGGGGCACTGGAACAACACATGATATTTTCCGTAATTCTGTCACTGAAACTTGAGGGATTATTAAAAAATGTACAAAGGACGCCGGCAATTGCTCGGCACATCGTTTTATGACACTCGATCTTACACCATGTAGCTCCGAGTATTTGTTTGGTTTCATTTCTTTAAATAGATTGTATATCTCATCTTCTTTCTAAACAATCTTTTCATTTTCGTTCTTAAGTCTTTCTTCCTGTGTATTCTTTATCTCCTCCCTTTGGTTCTCAAAATCGAACCGTTCATAAAACCTGTTTAAACCATAATCATACTCAGTATTTCCTTTGAGCGTTTTACGACCATTCCTTCTTATACTCTTACCTATCACGTTGATTCCTTCCCAAAATCGTTTCGCATTGTTACTTTGAAAACTCTTTCCTATCTTCTTTCTATACACTTCCTTACCTTTTCTAATTATAGCTCTTGGTTCTTTTTGGACTTTTTCTTCTTTCTTCTGAATTTTTATTTTAAAAGCACTCTTTTGTTCAATATTGTTTTAATTCATTTTCTTAACCATGGTTTGTTGTTAGATAATATTTTGATTTATTTACTTTTTTATTTTGGGGGGACTATTGCCTCTACACAACAATTAATGTAACTTCAAACGGTGTTGGCAAGCTCGTTTTCATTCTATGCACTGTTGACCAACACAGACCAGTCCGTAGTATGCACAGAGGCTTGGAGTTTGTTCCTTGTCTGTGGTGTCCATGATTGTATATTTTTCAGCTCTGGTTTATTTCTCTGAACTAACGGCCTGTATTTAGGTAGGAGTAGGTTAAGGCAATGGTCGGATTTGCCTACTGAGCAAACTGGGTAGCTGATGTAGGCTTCTCTTTCATTCGCACAAAGAAGATCTAATATTGCCTCTTCTCTGGTGGCACACGTGATATTCTGCTGCATGCCAGGTAAAGCCTTGCTTGTGTTAGGTTTATTGAAGTCGTCAGTAATCATTATAACGGCATAAGATTCTTGGGTCTCTAGATCGTGTATATGGTCTGTTACAAGTTAAATGGATTGTTTACTCTTTGCACTAGGTGGTATATATATATATAAATATATATATATATATATATATATATATATATATATATATATATATACACGTTAGTCACCAACACATGAAAAATTTTCAGGGTCGTGCTGCCACATTTGAGATTTCAATATCTGGATCACTCAAACTGTACTTTATCAAACTGCTTTTCATTCGGATTGCACCAATGCGAATTTACAAAAATGCAAATACATTCCCCCGTCTTATTCTTAAGGTCAGATTGTGATTTTACTTTACTTATGTTACATTTGATACTTCTGTCAGTGTATATGGAGACCATCTATATCAATATCGTCATTATTTACAAAGGGATACAACCAAGTGTCAGAGAAACACATACGACTACATGTACGAAAGACGGGTCATATCTTACGAATGAACACATTTCGTCTATTTTGTTGTTAATCCATGTAACGTTCTCAGTTTAAACAGATGGTTAAAAAAGGTTTTTAACCTCTTTTTACTTTCTTACTTTGATACCTCCTTTTCTTCCTCGCTTCCTGATCCTAATATCTTTAGGTATAAAAATGTTCAGTTTCTGAAGTGATGATAATTGAAGTCCATTTAAGAATTGTTGTCATAGTTTTTGAGCAGCATGTAGTCGGCAAAGTGGCACACAGTAATATATTAAACATTGAAATTAAAAAAGAAACCACTTCTATTGTATACTTTCATCATTAAGAAAAAATATATCACATTATTTTTTAAATCAATCCTTTGAAAATACAGGGAATAATAAAAATAAAGATATAAATTATCTGTCCATGGGCCCATCATGGTCGCCGCTCCAAACAGCACCCGGAATTTGACGCTCACACTGATCTTGCTACGAATTGTAGATGGAGATTTTCGGAACTATTCGCATTTCATTAGATGGCTTTGGCACTCAATATCAGTTAAAACTTAAACATGCTCCGCGTGAAAACTGTATATGTAGAGTGAGTTGCCAAGATGTTAAAAATGGCGATCTGACTAGCCGTATTTTTTTTAATTTATTTTTCAAATTTCCTTAATGACTATCATAAAAGAACAGAAAAAAAACAAAATAAAAAAAAAACAACTGCACACAGTGTTACATCATCTAAAAAAGTGGGTTACATCAAGTTATCTTTTTCATAAAACAGAATTTTTTGTTATAATGAAAAGATAAAATAACCCCTACCAAAACATTGATACCTTTCCATATAAAAAAAATCAATCAAGTTATATCTATAATTATATATTTCTTTAAAGTAACGGATATGAATTGCATGGATCTCTTTTAAGTTGTAAAAAGCAACCCTTCCTTAAAAAAAGAAGAAAATACTTTAACTGTACTCTCCATACAAACTAAGGAAGAGTTAAATCAATATATGAACAAATGAAATTGTCTTTCTGGTGCTATCTATCTTTGCATATATAACGAATTGATGCAGGCAAATTTCACAGTGGCTGTTCTGACTCTTATCATGACACCGTTATTCATACCACATTAAAAAAACCTTGACAAAAAAAGTGAGTTATAAAAACAGAGTTGAGATAATTTTTACAGGTTAACCTAAAATAGGTTAACCTAAGAAATTATGCAATGCTCAGATATGTTTTTTTTAAATGGGCATTCTAGAACTGCAACTTTTCAACGTCTAAATGTGTGACTGTTTTCATAAGATTTGAGAAAAGAAGGAGAGCTGGTCAATCGACAAAGCTTAAAGAATAATTCATCGTAATATTTGTTATGACATGAAAATAAAAATAAAAATAAACATCATTGATTTAACTTAAACAACTGAATTCAACCGATGCTTGATTACTTTGCATGAGGACCTTATAATTAAGTAAAAAGGCTAAAGACGTAAGAAAATTCCTGTTTTTATCTATAATTTTCTTTAAAAAGACGTATATGAATCCTTGCATCATTGCTTTTATTTTAACATTGGAAAATTACAGGTGTGCCCTAAATGACATGGCCATACGTTTTATAGAAGAAATTAACTATAGCTAAATATATAACAAAAGACGAATGATACTTTCTAAACATAGGAAATATTAAAATATTTCAAAGTCCTTTATTATAGTGATATTAAAAAGCCAAGTCGGTAAGGCGCACGCTATTGGGACCAATGTATAAGTCTTATCTTGACACTCGTCTATATCTAAAGATCTAAAAACTATTACACGGAAAAGAGATGCTGGTAACAAAGGCACAAGATGTTTCTTATTGACCTAAACAAAATTCTACGCAAACATCAGAATATGTCGATTTTAATTTCCAATGAATCAAATCGCTGTGGGTAAAAAAGGCAATGTGCGATAAATACCTGCGCAATTTAAACTGCTCGCCTTGCTGTATCCATCCTTACATTCGCAGAGAAATGTTCCAAGCATGTTCTTACATCTGCTGTTTGGGCCGCAAATGTCACTGTTCTCCGTACACTCATCTTTGTCTAGATATCACGTTTGATTTTAAATTAGAAAAAAATCATATGTAAAAACATTTTATATTTTTTCGAAAAAAATGGGTGTTTATTTATTTTTTTTTAGGTTAAAGAAAGTAAATGCGATTTGAGGAAATACACGAACGATTGAAACTTTCAATATTAGAAAACATCACAACAACCATTAATTACATTTCTTACTTTGTTAACATAATTAAAATCAGCAGGTTTTTCGAGTCTTTATTATTTATCATTCATTGTTTTCTGAACCTGCTAATTCCGAGGTGCCAAACTTACAACTAAGTAGATCTATTCTGCCAAGAATAAAGGCTTGGGACTGTACATTGTGCAAAAAAAAATATAAATATTAAGAGGCTCTGAAAATAACATATTGTAGGGCTCGTTGGTCAGGGTGTGTCCTATACACATCCCTTGCCAACTATCAGGGGTGTGCCCTATGCACTACCCCTGAATTAAGTGTCGGTTATGTGAGCTTGCGCAATGGGCATTTCCCTTCGGTATTGGCCAATGGGGAGCAAGGAGTGAATACCCACCGGGAAGGGACCTTTGCTTTCACTTTAGTCTTCACGTTCCTCACCAATCCTACAACATGTGCTCAAGATGTTCCTGATCTGCTGAACAGCTTGAGACGAGAGGGACCATCAAAGGTGAGGGCTCATGCAACCACGTCTTGGCTGAGCACAATAATTGGTGTTGTCGGCCTCGCGAATGTTTAGTTAGCTAGTTAAGCTTCTTTTCTAGATCTAGATCTTGTCTCAGGGAGTGAGTTCTCATACTTGGCGATCTAGAATCAAGATCTAGATCAGATCGCTTTCGAGGCCCATCCCTGAATTCTTGCAACCGGTTTAAGTCTAGATCTAGTTTGTCTGGATTCATTTTAGAATTATACTTTATAGATTTAGGATGTTGTTTAGATTAGGGACCAATTGTATTTGCCATTATTTTACCCTAGAATTATACATTAGAATCTACTATGTTAGGGTTAGTGATTTCCATGCTTAACCTTATGTTTCTTGTTCTAGAGTTTTAGTGTAGATCTAGATAGTTACTAAGTTAGCAGGTTGCGTGAGCCAGGGTTGTTAGGCATTGATATACATGAACTGCTGTCCAGTCTGGTACCAGGTATTGTAAGTTTACCTTGTCTACGTTCAGCTCTGAACTTTGTTGTTGTTTGTGCTTAGCTAAGTTAACATTTAACTGGTTCTGCTGTAGTGTTTTAACTGTGCCTGTGAAGTGTGGTGGCCATCCTTGTTCTTCTCCCCTATTTCGCTTGCTTTCCTATTATAGGCCTAGATCTCATTTGTTTTCATCTGTAACACTGTGTGCTCTCGATTTCTGCATATATTTGCTTTCTTTCACTCTAGGCCTAGACTTGTTTTTGTTTGGTGCTGGCCATTAATTATTAACCTCTTGTGTGCATTATCTGTATCTCTTTTATTTCCTTTTCGGTCTATCACCTTTTCCCCTTTTGCATTCCTTAGCCTGACTGATAACTAAAACTATTTTCAACAAAGACTCTTTTCACGTGTAGATGTTTTAAAGGTTTAATGTAAATTGTACTTACACTGCATTTCATTTCTTTAATACTGCACTTGCACTTGCTTGACAATTTTTGTTTCTTATAATTAACCTCAGCACAAATTCTATTTTAGTTTTCAAGATATCTCATTGTGCTTGCAGCACTATTTCATTTCTAATTCGTCATCTGCATTGCACTGAATTTTTTTCTTCTCCCTTTGCTTATTCAAATCAAATCAGTGTGACTCATCCTCATTGTGACTCTCATTCATCATCAATCATATATTTCTATAGCCACAGATAGCGTTTGCATTGATACCTCTTTAAAAAAAAATAAATAAATAAATAAACAAATAAATAAATGAATACATCACATCAAATCATTAATTAAAAATTGTTAATTTACTATCAGACAAATTGTTTGCAGATAACTGTCAATTTCTTTTGAGTATAAACTGATTTCATAATTTTGCAAACTTTCCACATTAAATTTTGTCGGTTATCATAAGGGTAAATACAACTTAATTTTCATTTAGTTCCAGGTCATCTTAGTTTTTATCTGTACTGGTCATAAAAATTTTTTTAGATTACAAATTGTTGTTAATATTCATCCACAAGTCTTTTCCCTATTTTAACTGACTCCCGTATAGTGTTTGATTGCTTTTTCTTTTTTCTTGGTGTTGTTCATGCGTTTGTGCTTGAGCGAGAATGGATGAAAATGAAAAGTTCCGGTATATGTGAATGAGTGTAGGGAGTTGGATTTTTTTGAAAATTCCCGGTGAAGGCTTGCAACTAGCGCAAAAACTAGCAGCTACACGCCAACAAGAACCCTTATCTGCCCCAATCATGGCAGATATCATGGGTGCGTCTACTGAGTGTCACCCAATTTGACACCAAATCACGTACTAAGAATAATCCGGAGGGCATGAGCCCATCTATCGAGCTGGTTGGTGCTAAGAATCGGGCTATCTCTGGCTCCAACTTTGACAGAGAGCGCTCCGAAGAGCGAGGGGGCGTTCCCACTTTGTGCCGTCTCCTAAAACCCTTATCTACGCGGGTAAAAATGATTGATCGTCGTTTCGCCTGAAGTTCGACCGTTTCTGTACACACATGCGTTACACAAAATAGGAACGCGTGGAGTACATGTGCTGGACACTTAAGGGTAAAGCAGCAGAATACTATACTTTGCTACTCCAGCAAAATAAGCGAATCCCATATAATGAACTTATTAACATGATGAAGGCCCGATTTGCCGTTCCTCAGTTACGGGAGGTAGCAATGCTAGAATTCTGTAATGCCTTGCAGACGCCAGGCGAGTCCCTACAAGAGTGGGGAGAGAGGCTGTACACGCTGGCCGTTCATGCTTTCGGCAGAGGAATGGGCGCCAGAGAGACAAATGAGGTAGTCTCTCAGTTTTGCACCGGCTTGTTAGACAAGCGCAGCAGGCTGGCCTGCAGGTAGCTAATAGACTACCTGAATCTGTGCCAGAGGCAATTAGATTCGTTCTCCGGTTCCAAAATAGCCGAGACAGAATCTATGGTGCTTCATTTAGCCAGTCCCCAGCTGTGCGACTGTCTAGGCAACAAAGCCCATCACCCTATCGTGAACGCGAACAAGATCCTCGCGCTTCACGGGGAGATTCATTTCCACGACGGGATTATGTTTCAACATACCGCAGATCCCGGGAAGAGGAGTCCCCTGTTCGAGGCTATGACGACCAAGAATATCGTCATAGACTCAGGAAACGGGATTCGTGGCGCCGTGCAGAGCCGAGGAACGTCTATTACAGAAGTCCCTCACGCCAACCACGCAATCGATCGTTGCCCCAATTTGGTGGCGATCGTCTCCGCTCGAGACAGTCTCGGGAGGAAGAACGCCCCGCCGCAAGTCTTGAGGCGGTTATATCCCTCCTAGGAAGGCTAGACGCTAAGGTCGAATCTCTTTCCAACAAAGTGGAAAGGGACGTCAGTCGCCTGGAGGGAAGGATGGCTCGAGTGGAGAGGGGACGGTCTCCAGATCCTGACCGTCGCAGCTCCAGCCCGAGAGCTCCTCATAGCATTAGCCCTGAGGTTATTTGCCAAGGTTGCAGTAGACCGGGCCATATGGTAGCTCAGTGCCCAGATAAGCGCGTGCGTTTTAATGATTCAAAAAACGTCCAAGGGCCGAGCACGTCACCCCGCAGCCGGTCCCCAGTGTAGAAGGGGTAAGTTACACGGAGGAGGTGCAGGATGGCCCATTTGCAAAAACTGCGCCCCCGGTAGAGGCATTGATGTCTGAAACTGCTGTTTCTGAAGGTTCACAAATGGACCTGCAGTCCGTTTCAGGTTCCAATGTCTTGGTGCGGAGGGATATCCCTGCCACCCTAATTTTGGTGTGCAACGTTCTTGACCCCTCCGAAGCGGATTGTAATGGAGTGGGTTGTCCCCAGGGAGCTAGTCCAAAATTACTTGACTCTCAACGTGAATATTCTCAGGAGTCCACTCCAGCTTACACAATGCCAGTGCGTGTAGGCAATATTTATGTTAGAGCCGTTGTAGATACCGCAGCAGAGGTAACTATAATTTCTACAGATATCTGGGATATGATCGTTCCAAAACCCAAAGTTATAGGGAAAAGGGCACTTCAAATGGCCGGGAAGGATCATCGAGCTGAGGCCTTGTTAGTGGGTTCACTTTCAATCAAAGTAGGATTTTTAACCACTAATGAATATTGCTATGTCTCTGCGCTGACCGACGATATGCTACTAGGTGTAGATTTTCTGGAAAGGCACCAGGCCGTGGTTGATTTTGCAGAGCATACGCTTACAATTTACGGCTCTAGCATTACTATGAATAACGTGTTCCCAGATATGGTGTCGGTAAGCTCGACAGAGGATATGACTATTCTTCCTAGAATTCATGTCTGCATGAGTTGTAGAGCATCGAAATCAGTTCCCAGGTTGATCTTATTGGAGCCAAGTTCTTACACTAACATTATGTCACCTCGGATTGTTTGTGGGGACAGTGATAATATAGTTATGTCTCTCTATAACTGGACGGACCAGGATGTCAGTTGGGGGCAGGCACACAATTGGGTCTGGCTTCTAACTTAACATCCACAGACATTTTGTCTGGCACTGTCGCTTATTCACATGCGTCTTGCATACCCAAAGTACGGGTATGTAAGCCGACAAATGCGGAGCAGGATTTTTCTGTCCATTTGCATGCTTTGTTTGAGGAAGCCCAATCTCAGCTTTCTCCCGCGGAGATGATTGCACTAAAAAGTCTCCTGTTAGAGTACGCAGATGTATTTGCTCAGTCTGATTTTCACCTTGGTGCGTTTGATGCTATCAAACATACTATTGACACAGGCGATTGTGCTCCAATTAAGCAGAGAATGCGTCGCACTCCTATCCACTTTAGGGAAGAGGAGGATGGGCATTTAGATAAGATGATCCAGGCAGGCGTCATCAGACCATCAGTTTCAGAGTGGGCTTCTACCCCAGTTTTAGTCCGGAAACGGGATGGTTCGGAACGCTTGTGTGTGGATTATAGAGCGCTGAATGCTATTACCCGCAAAGACGTGTATCCACTGCCCAGAATAGAGCACTGTGTAGATACCCTCGAGGGTAACATTTGGTTCTCTAAACTAGATGCGAACTCTGCATATTGGCAGGTTCAAATAGATGAGTCGTCCATGGAGAAAACGGCATCCATCACTCGTCGAGGTCTCTATGAATTCGTTAGAATGCCTTTCGGGCTTTCTAACGCTCCCGCCACATTCTCTAGGGTGGTTAACCCCATTCTGGCAGGCATGAACTGGGAGACGGTTCTGGCGTTTCTGGACGATATCTGCGTACTGGGGCGTGACTTTGCGGAACACCTGAAGAACCTCCGTCAAGTCTTTGGGCGCTTCAAGCAGTTTGGGCTACGCCTGAAGCCGAGCAAGTGTTCCCTCTTCAAAAAGGAGGTAGAATTCTTAGGGCGTTTTGTTAGTAAAGGCGGTGTTAGGGTCTCGGCAGAGTCAATTCGTGCTGTTGTAGAGTGGCCTATCATGAAATTGGTTAAGGATGTTCAGAAATTCATCGGGCAAACCAACTATCATAGGTCATTCATCAAGGGGTACTCGGAAATGGCCGAACCTCTCCTTAGAATGCTACGGAGCAAGGAGTTCCAGTGGGGCCCGTCGGAACGCCAGTCTTTTCAGGATTTGAAATTGGCATTAACCACTCCACCGGTGTTGGGTATTCCTACCAGCACCGAGTTATTTATCCTGGACACAGACGCATCAGGTTTTACGGTGGCTGCTGAGCCAGGTCCAAGATGGAGTAGAAACGATAATTGCTCTGGCAGTTACACTCTCTCGAAAGAACAAAGGAGGTACTGCACAACGCGCCGAGAGCTTTTGCCTGTAGTTTTTTTACGCGCCAATTCCGCCCATACCTTATCGGTCGTCGGTTTATGGTAAGGACCGACCATAATAGTTTCCGATGGTTAACCAGTTTCAAGGAACCGCAGGGCCAACTTGCCCGGTGGCTTGAGGAACTCAGCCAATAGGACATGGAGATTGTGCACAGACCTGGAAAGAGTCATGATAATGCAGATTTCTTGTCCCGGATGCCGGACCCAAATGACTGTGGCCCGGTCGATATTAGCGTTCCTCTTCGCTCCCTTCCATGCGGGGGATGCGGTCATTGCACACGGGTGCATCGCAAGTGGACAGAATTTTCTGAAGATGTAGATGATGTGGTGCCTATCTCCGTTACTGCGCGTCAGATCGTGTCTTCTTCCGCAAATGGGGAGATACTCGATTTGGACGATATGGTTGTCTTGCAGCACGATGACCCAATCATAGATACATTCCTGTCATGGTTGTCGGGTGAAGGACCTACTGAACGAGTATTGTCCTTGTCTGAACCAGCATTGAGACACATGTGGATGAGTAGACAGTTGTTTCTCATCCAAGCTGGCCTTCTGTACAGGATTCACCCGGATACACGGGCACTCCAATTAGTGGTACCGAGTTGCTACGTAGAGCTAATGATATCCCCACTGCTGGACATCAAGGTGTTAAGCGAAAAAAAAAGTGCTTACGAGGCTGCTGGTGGTACAGATGTAGCTCCCAAATTAAGAGATACGTTAACACCTGCTCTCGGTGCAACTCCCAGAAAAAGAGTTTGCCACCTACACCTCGTTACCCCATGACGGTCTATCACGCCAGCACGCCTATGGAAAGCGTACATCTTGTTTTTCTGGGCCCCTTGCCTCAGACTCTCAGAGGAAATGTCTATGTGCTGATGATGGTAGATCAATTCACTAAATGGGTGGGGTGTATTCCTCTGCCTTCTCAGACGGCGGAACATACAGCTACGGCGGCTGTGAATGAGTTTTTCAGTCGGTTTGGGTGTTCCTTACACATCTTCACAGATCAGGGAAGGAATTGTGAGAGATTGAAAATCCAAAAGTATAGGATCACTCAATATCACCAATCCTCCAATGGCCAGGTAGAACGTTTTAACAGGACACTGATAAATGCAGTCCGTTGTTACCTGACCGACAGACAAGATCGCTGGGATAATTGTGTGCCCCAAAGAGCGGCCGCAATCAGGGCATCAGTCAATCGGCATACTGGTTTCACCCCAAATAAATTATTGCTGGGAAGGGAAGTAAACATGCTTCTGGAGCTCGTGTTTGCCCAATCAGTCCCTACTCAGGCCGATCTTCCCATAGAGAACTATGTTGTCCAATTGCAACAGGATATACTTGATTCTAACCAGCAAGCCAGGGAGGTATTGAAGACCTCGCAAAAACGGATGAAGGTAGACCACTATGTTAAGTACCGGAAGTTCGAATACAGGAAGGGTGATGCCGTTTTTATTTGTGACAGGGTCACAATTATAGGCCTTTGTAGCAAACTAAGATCACCCTGGAAGGGGACAACATTTTGACTCCATATCTCCTGGAAGTCCAAATTAAAAATAGGACTAGCATGGTGAACCATGACCATGTCAAGAAGTGTCTTGATAGAGAGATGACTCAGTGGCTGATAAAGGCCAGATCATAACTGGGTGAGCCAGAAATATACTGCTTTTGCCGCAAACCGGACGATGGGAAACCAATAGTCCAGTGCGATACTTGTTTTGAATGGTTTCACTGCAGATGTGATGGACCTTAGGAGGCAGACACATTGAATCAGTTCTTGTGTCACGAATGTCAGGATCAACTTAAGTAGTAATAGTCAACCTGCCAGTGGGAGAGAAGAAGTTGTAGATATGTAAGGAATAAATATGTAAAACAGATAAGATAAAGACCAACTAAAATATGTTCTACTATTTTCTGTAATCGGTTAGTATTTATGTAGATAAGAACATTTATTTCATACTGGCGGGTCTCATGTAAATGACTGTCTGCTTGGGTAGACCAGACTTAGTACCTTATTTCGACATGGTTATTTACTCTTCGACTTTCCAGATAGCGGACCACCCGGATCATGTCCCTCAAGACCACATGGGCAGGTACCCGCCTGAGGTGAGGCGACTGGTATAGTCCTTAGGCAGTCGCATGGAAGCGGCATCACGTTCCCCAGCTGGGAACGGTATAGACCAAGGTCGCGGTCAATGGGAGGGAGCGCATCATGCTCCCCGGACAAACCTCAATGTTTCCCAAGGTAGGGGGGGGGAGCGCAGAATGTTCCCCGGGGACGCAGTGGTTTCCAGGGCCGACGGGGCACGCAAGGTAGAGGAAGAGCGCAAAATGCTCTGACCCGTGACACCCCCTGGCGAGAAGGACGGGGCCGAGTAGGTCGCGGTCGCAGTGGCCGAAGATCGCAGGCCGGGGCGATACGCTAGCCCAGACTCTGTTGGGGACTCCCCACACAATATACAGGCTGAGAGAGATGGGTTCGAGCTCATCAGCCCTGTATAGGCTTGTGCGTTCTGAGACTAGAGATCAGGGGTGCCAAGCCGATGCACGCCTGGACGCACCAGAAGTTAGACCAGGTTCCGCAGTGGGAACCATGTTTTCGACTGGAACTAGTCCCATAAATGGCACTAGTTCCACACCCCAAACCCTGGAATCTAGGTCGTCTGTACCCCTAGATATAGTAATTCCTAGACAGGATACCAGTGCCCCATTAAGCGCTGGTCCATGCATGAAAACTTTAGCACCGCAAATGAGGCCAGCTCAAGTCCTGAGTGGGTGATGAGCAACAAGGAGATGCGATATGACATAAAGGTCTGTCCCGTCCCGGATTGTTGTTACGCTGGCAACAACATAGAGAAACATGTATATGTTTCCCACTTGCCGGCCTGCCTGAACCCGATTCTAACTTTTACCCCGGGACAGCCCCATCTGCCTGAGGAGAGGTGGCAGGCTATCTGTTATTTGGCATCTCTCCTCGATGTCAGTCACCCAAAGAGAGTGGCAGAGATGGCATTCACGGCCATACCTCCCAATCACTTGCGGTTGAGTGGAGGGCTGTTCATAGGGATGGATGTGTTGGCCCAGTATAGAGGGTGGGAGGACCACATGAGGGGTGGGGAGTGGATCCGTGGGAGGTGTCCGGCCCTCATTTTCCATTGGGTGGTCCTCACCATATTAGTAAATAGGTTGGGGGCTGCAGACCAGTAGAGGTTTGCGCGCTGGACCCCTTTAGAAACAAATGAATATGGAGCTCAGTCCGGCTCTCCCAGACTTAGTGGAGGGTATTTCTCAGGTGAGGTTGCCAGCCTCAAACTCGGATAACAACTCCATAGTGATCGAGGAAGATGACCCTTCTCCTTCTCCAGTGCTTGAAGAAATTGACATCAAGCCAGCCATGGTGAGCTTTGCACCATCCGCTGTTAATACTCTGGCGCAGCCCATTATTGTTGCAACCCAGACTCTCACAGCTGATGAGATCACAATGGATGGAGCTATGGAGGCCGATGACTGCAAGCCGGTGGTGGAAGCCATCGTACCACCCAGCGGACCCGTTTCCGGGCAACATAATTTTGTTGCATCACTGGAGGCTAGGCTGAGTGGGCTGACCACCGATGGGTCTGTGCCTATGAAGGGTGTGCAGCTGAGTCAGGCTGTGGCCCCCTGGAATCAAACCAGCAGAGGTTGGATTTGAGCCAGTGGCAGGGCCCAGTACGACTCAGCCCGGATTCAAACCAGTGGCACGGTCCAGTACGTTTCAGCCCAGCTTTGCTGAAGTCTTAGCCCGGCCACGCACTGCTCCAGTGGCCCCTCGGCATCGGGAGGCTTCTCCTCCGGAGGCTCTCGATGCCCACTTCCATATTAAGATGCCTGAGGCGGGGGTAACTCTGAGGTAATACCTCGATTACCCGATGCCTCATCACCAGTCCTAGTCTATCACGTTGCGCGCGCGGGGGGGGGGGGAGGGTTGTGTTTTGCTGGCCACAGTTTTACCCTTACAACATTTCACGGGTAATGAATGTGCCCTGGTTCGCAGCCAAAATTGGCATTCACCCATCACAGGCTGAAAGAGTCATGTCCCGTGACCTTGAAAAGCTTGGGATGTTGCTCCGGAGCCCAAAAGTAAGTGCCCCTGGAAAAATTGGCCTTGATGGTCAAAACGGGGTGGACAAAGGGAATCAAGAGGCGTTTCTAAGGCAATCCACAGCGGATTCATCCAAGCCAGTGAATCTCCACATTCGGGGGCAGGTGGGGCAGGATGTCGAGCTGAATGCTCGGTGCCGGACGTCGGCACAAAAATATTTAGAAAAGGAGCAGCTCATTCAGCTGCACTGCTTCTCCTGCAAACCGGGCGTGTTCGCTGCTTGGAGGAAGGTGTTCTCCCAGGTGTACGCCAGCATTTCCGGAATGGTGGCTAGGTTTAACCCTCGGCAGAAACAGGGGCTCCGGGAGATTCCTTCGGATCGACTCCTGTTGGAGACCGATTCACCCTACTTGCCAATCGTGGGTAAGGAGAATAGGCCTCACTTTGTGGGGGATGTGGCTTCACTGGTGGCAGCACACCGCGGTGAGAGGACGCAGGACATCCTCGCTGCGGCAAATGCCAACTGCCAAAGCTTGTTCGGCCTCTAGAGAGCCGATGCTTGGGAGGACCTTGCTTGGGTGCCTGCAGAGCCCAAATTGCTTTGCAGATTCCTGACTCAGGACCACCTCTGCTGTTTCCCCAAATTGGGAGTACAGATTTTCGATGATAGGTATGCTGTTTTTCCCCAATTAGGAACAGCAACGGGGTCCAATTGATCGCGGATGCCCGACCGATGAGCTTGTCAGGATCAGTTCCCCAGTTTGGGAGTTGACCTTTGCCGCGGAGAGCTATGGCAGTTCACAGTCAGGACCCCGGTCTCCCAATTGAGGCCGCTTGAACAATGCTCCGTGAGCCGCCTCCTGTCTCTAGTTACCCATGCTCCTTTTATGACGGGGAAGAGTGTAGGGCTCATCGGTCAGGGTGTGTTATAAACACATCCCTTGCCAACTATCAGGGGTGTGCCCTATGCACTATCCCTGAATAGAGTGTCGGTTATGTGAGCTTACGCAATGGGAATTTCTCTTCGGTATTGGCCAATGGGAGCAAGGAGTGGATACCCACCGGGAAGGGACCTTTGCTTTCATTTAAATCTTCACGTTCCTAACCAATCCTACAACATGTGCTCAAAATATTTCTGATTAGCTGAGCAGCTTGAGAGGGAACATCAAAGGTGAGGGCTCATGCAACCACGTCTTGGCTGCGCACAATAATATTAATTAATTTAGACACTTGCAAATTTTAGTTAAAAATGGAAGAAATTAAAAATAGCTCATGTGTTTCCAAAAGCCTTCTTCTAGATTGAAAGCTTCAATATACTTACATAATTGTATCTCATAAAGTCATACTGATTTATTTTTAATGCTCTTAATTTAAAACATGATTGAAAGAGAGATTTGTTGTAGTTTACCATATCTGAATAAGAACTAACGGACTTTTTTTAAATTCTCCAGTAATGTTAGCACTTCCAATCTATGAATATCTATACAATTCTGATTTATAATCAATCTGTGATGCTGGTATAGTCAGCCCAATGGTAGCATATTGCGAGACAGAATAGACATTTGCATCTGACGACAAGCAACCAAGAAAGCATGATTGCATGAATGTGTGAGCCTATGGTCCCAAATACGTCGCAAAGTGCAACTTTCGAGGAAAGAGTTACCGAAAGATAAGCGAACGGCCTTCGCTTGAGGCAAAGGTTGTGTCAAATGCATGAAGAAGAATCCAATTTAAGCAAAATGCACTTTGAGAATCCTTCTCTTGCACGAGACGTATTACTCAAGCAGCAAAAGCGATTACGTCATGAAGATCGTCACAACTCCAAAGTCAAAGACAGCTGCATGTGTTGTCAACCGAACGCGTGTTATACCAGATTTCACCTCGACAAAGACGAGTACTTTAACACAATAAACAATGCTTGTCGATACTCAGCCATCTTAACCATTGACAGAGCAACTTGTAATGTGGAATACACGAAAAAGAACACTTGGTAATACGTTCTTTATCACTCAAGATAAAGAATGTAAAGATAGCCATAGTTTTTGTCATTACGTACCATACTGTTAACGATGAACTTTTTTCCTATTTATAACTTTTGGCAATCTAGCAGGTGGATTTGTTGAATAAGAAAGAAAAAACTTCTTAACACGGATCATACACATTATTACACACGGCAAAGTTTTTTTGTGCTTACTTTCATTTTTAAGTCCAAGTTTTGGCCAATGCAATGTAATAACTTTCACCATACATAAAAAAGATTCTTTTTATTATACCAAAATATCTACGTCTCAAAAGGAGAAATGTTTAATTTTACAATCTTGACTGTGTGCTCTTCTTTCAGATTCAATAATTTCAAAATGGAAAAATATTTTTCCACACCCATTTTTTCTACAAAACAATTAAATAAGAATTCCCCGGAAAACTTTCGACTGTTTTGAGTGTTCATGTAATTTTACCTATATATGAGCTAGGCATCAAATGAGGACTAACTAACCGAGCATTTCTAGACTACCTAAGCATATCAAAATTTACATAAAGTTGTAAATTGTCCTCAAGATTGGGGTGGAGATTTTATTATTTTTTTGATCAAAATTGTATTTCGAAAATTAAAGGTAGATGTGTAATTAATTTTTTAACAGAGAGGTAAATATGTGGACTTATTCCTGTTAGCACAGCTTGAAAGAGATGGCACGAATGAAACTAGAAGGAAACTACAATATAGTTGGCGGCAAATGTTACAGCGTAAGATCTCAGTAAAGAATCTAAAAAAAAGTTGCTTGCAAATAGGTTTTAAATCTAGCGCTTAGATATTTCCAACTATGAACTCGCCGCTACTGCTGTTTCGTGTGTGCAAAATTTAATCTTTCCAAGAGCCTCTGGCGAAGTTTCATTGTAAAATATGGTTTCCAAAACTTCACTTGCCGTCATTAAGAACTGCCATTCCAGTAATAAAATATAGCTGCTATCAAATTCGTGGGCATCAATATCACTCTGCATTTCTCTCAATTTAAAATGTAATACTTCCATTATTTTTTTCCAATGCTGAACAAATATGGTACATTCACAGTACATGATTTTCTTTAATATTGATGCAGCCAGTTTGATTACATGCCTGTTTAAACATAGAAAATGATGAATGTAAAA
>JAWDGP010000875.1:0-130000 GCA_033675545.1 Elysia crispata
TAGTAGCACTGAAAACTCAGAACATGAGCCGCTTCGTAGGTAATAACAAAAATTGATAATAACTTGGCTGCAGTGTAATAAGGGAAAAAAGAACCAGTTTTGTTAACAAAAAGAAGCCTTAAAATTGTTTTAAATTTTTAAGAGAGAGAGAGAGAGAGAGAGAGAGAGAGAGAGAGAGAGAGACAGACAGACAGACAGACAGACAGACAGACAGACAGACAGACAGACAGAGAAAGAGACAGAGAGAGAGAGAGAGAGAGAGAGAGACAGAGAGAGAGACAGAGATAGAGACAGAGACACAGAGAGAGAGAGACAGAGAGAGACAGAGAGAGAGAGAGAGACAGAGAGACAGAGAGAGACAGAGAGAGAGAGAGAGAGAGAGAGAGAGAGAGAGAGAGAGAGAGAGAGAGAGAGAGAGAGAGAGAGAGAGTGAGCGTTTCTCGATTTAAATCAAAGGGAGGCAACTGAAGTTTTTTTCCTTAATGGCGAGGATATTTTGTATACAGAGTAGCTGGAAATTATTTTGCTTTCAGCCGTTTTTCATTTTTCTGCTAAGTTTGATTGTGCTAAACTAGACTCTTTATGGGATCAAACTATTAAATAGTATGTGGTGTAAAACTTCCTGAGCAACGACCATTATTTTTTCTGCTGCCTGGTGAAGTTTCCATGAAAAACTGAAACCAAGATGGAGAAGTAGGGAACAAATTTTCAGATTCAGGTATCCGTCCGTGAACGTAGCATGAACTACCAGAGAGCATAATGAATATGCGTTGGATATTGGGTTTGAAATGGCGGACTAGATATTTGAGATGCCATAAAAGAACACTAAACATTCAGTAACCTCTTGATAGCTCCAACGTAAAGGAATGTCTCAACGGCTGTTTCAACTCATAACAAAGCTCTCTCTTCTCATACTCCGATTCCATGACCAAGCCGATACATTATGGTTTGTTTAACTCCGCTCCTTGAATTCTGCTCTAGTCGTTTACTTCCTCATTAAACACATTAAAAAAAATTCAGATTTAGAACTAAAAGCGGAGAAGCCCAGAAAATCATTGTGTTTGTAAAGCGTTATTAAAAAAAATGTATTTGAACAATGTTATTGTCATTATTTCCTGTGTTTCTTAGATTTTTACAGTTGCATCCAATGAGATCTATGGATACTTTCTGCAAATGATATGAAAAGGAGGCGGCTCAATATTGATGTCTCTGTTAGTCGAATGTTCCTATAATACTGTAGCTTTTAGTAATAGTTGCAGGTTGTAGGCAACTAATCAGAAATTGAAAACAAATATTGAAAATGACAAAATTAATATTAAAATTGATAGACCAGTTTTTACTTGTGTTTCTTCGATTTTCTTCTAAAATAAAAAAAATATTCTATTTAAAATGTTTTTGGCATTAGTGAGATGGAATCGACGAATTTTGCATGGCTGTAAGCCAAGAGGGATGAGGGTGTTTGATGGAGCTCAACAAAGTCCTCAGGTCTTCGTTGTGGTTCTTGTAGAATTCGGTGAGATACGCCTCGGAAGCGGAGTCCATTTTCTCGTAACTGCGGCCTTTTCCGCTCCCCAAACACCCGGTGGTCTTGGCACAAAAGAAGCCTTTCTCGGCGTCAAATCTGAGGATCATGAAGTGTAAATAACTTTCTTAAAATAAACACAGTTAAATATCAACATTATAAACTTAATTTGATGTTAGCAATGTTTATATAAACACAAAAAAAATGCTTTCTGATATTAAGATTTTTAACATAATAAATCAAAACAGAAAATATAATTATATACAACATATTTATAACACGCTAATTAGTATATATGTACACTTTCGTATAATGAATTTGTCTAAACCAAGTCATATGAGACAAACAAATTAAACATGCTTTGATAATTCCAACAAGATATCTATGAAGTGCTATTACAACTTTCGCTCAAGAATTGACTGGTTGTTTCAAATATGAACTTCAATATGGTATTGAGCGCGTCACCGTCCTCCTGAATCTCGCTTAGATGGAGGGCAATAAGAAGGCTTAGCAAAGCAAGTATCGTTCAATAAGTCATACTGAAAATACGGTTATAAATAACAGAAATAAGTTGGTCTCGATACCTTTCTTTTATTTCTATGTCGAAGACGTTTGGCGTTTACATCTTCACGAGCCAGTTTATTGGAGCAAACTTGTTATGGTTATGATGATACTCATCTCAGCATATTATTTAATTAAAGAAGCAAAACTAAAAACAATAACGGGCAAATATAACGCTGTATTTTTATTTTGAGAAAACAAATGGCAGAGAGATACTCACTGTAGTTTGGTCGTGTAATCAATTTTGGGAGTCACACCAATAAATTTTTGCACGTCGTTCATCACACTAGCAGGGTCTTTGATGAGTTTGTCGCCGTCTACCAAATATAGCTTTGAAGGAGAGAGGAAAAACAAAAATAGATAAATCATACCCAAGACAATTCTTCTTTAACGAGTTGTTAAATACAGTTTTATTGCAGCAGAATACTGATGATCAACGTGATGAGCGACAACATTACAAATGGTTCCCCTAAGGTTTAAAAATTTACTAGTACTTTTTTATTGCATTCTAAAACAAACCTAAATCCCCTGTTATGATACAGATAACTAAAGTAGGATAATGCAATTCAAATTCTTTCAAGTCCAACTTTATTTGAAGCACCATTTCCCTTGTTCTCAAAAGACCTCATACAGAATTGTAGTTCTACCTGATCAGTGGGGAAGTTCAGTAGCCATCTAGCAAGATGCACAGCATAAATGCCGTCATACAGGTGTCTCTTTTGTGCAAGTCGTAACACCTCAGGTGCCTTGTCATCTGCGGTGATGATCTGGTAGAACGTGTACTGCTGACTGAGGCTGTCGTTATGGGCCTTCAGATGCTGTAGGGTGATAGAACATACTTGCTTGAGATGTTCGTTAGCTCAATTCTACTTTTCAGCTCTCACTCTCAAAAGAGCCCAATGTTTAAAATCTTTCATTCAAGGTCTTCCAGGTTCGCACTACCCACCATGAATCCGCAGCGCTCTTCCTTGTACAAACATAAATGAAACTCCTTGATCTCAGAGCACTAATCAACTAAATAATTCAGGTGCGCAAATTTAATGATGTAGACTTCAGATAGCAAGAAATGTCTTTACACAGTCATGGAAACAATCGAGCCACAGATAACTCTTCTAATCTCTTTCGATTTTCCACCAATGAATGGATGGGTCGTGGTTAGAGAGAGAACGGTGTGGTGATATTCGACATCGAGATTACCTTAGAATGGCTGGTTCAATCATGTATAGATCTGTCAAACAGTTATTCCAACCAATCCTTGTAGGAGTGAAACAAGATCGCGGCTTATGCCCTTCAACTTACAGCAGGTATTGGAAAAGACGATAATTATAAAGAAAGTAAAGCTAGCCGAGAAGTAACACTTACACTATTGTACCAATTCTTCTCTGTAATTCACTTTTTTTGTAAACTAAAGTACTCTTGTGCAATAAACCTAAGTAGGTAAAAGTTTAGAAAAAGCGGAATATAGTCCGGCAAGCTGTTGGTCTAAAACTTTACCGAAATTAACCAACCTGGTACCAAGAATAGGCCCGTCTCAGAGGGTCATTCATGATGATGATGATTTTTACATCAGGGAGAAGCTCTCTAACTCTCTTTGGTGTCCTGTGATGCGAGAAATAGTTGGCGCTTTTTTCAAACAGAACCGTTTGATCATTTTTTCTCTCGGGGAAGCGGCTAGCGTACCTGAAGAAAAGATTTCAGTAGATCAACTGTGATCAGATATAGAAGCGTTCATTAGATACCGAATTCGATAGACTGCTGAGGAGAGTGAAAGTTAAAAGTGCAATGTTTATTATACGTCATGTAAAGTTATTTTTAAGGGAAACTTATGAGGCGCATAGATTATGCCTATAATAACGAATATCATGCGATGGTGTCTCCTAACTTGTTAAAGCGAGTACAGCTTTATGATAGTTGAAATGCAGATTTATTTGAAATAACAGCTGCTTGACTTATATTTAAATAATCTGAATTGATCATCTGAACTTAATCTGAATAACTCTCGAAGTTACATAATATAGGCCTACTGGAAAACACGTTTGGTGGAAGTCTTTTCCAAAAGTTATTGAAAAGATATATGGAACTTCAGGTTATATATACATAGCAGATTTTTTTTCAGAATGATTTATTCCGTGCTCGTGTTACTTCAACGTGACGCGCCTCGCTTGGTCAACTGTTCGAGAAGAACGAAAAAGAAACGCAGAAAAATAGTTGAAGCCTCAAACTCTAAACGCGATGATCTTGAGAAAATTTAAACAATGCTAATGATAGGAAAACAAGTAATAGAATGAAACAAAACCCACCAGAAGCAAACAAATATTTAAACATTGTTTGTAACGTTGTTAAATGTGCTGTTTTACAGAGAAAAGTAGAACACTTATAAAATTGATATTCACCAATCTATGCCATTGTCGTAAAGATTGCTGGAGAAAAACTGGACCTCTTCATAGAGCACAGGGTCAGGTTTACTGGTCTCAAAATTTGGGTGAAGATTTAGGAAGGTCATGAAAGCCGTTGTTCCTGAGCTCATTGAAAACGTAAGAAGATAATGATTTATTTTACTCAACACAGATGAATAGTACAGAGTTAATTGAGAGACTTAAAACAAGTAATTGCAACACTTGTCATTGTTCCCGTGAATCTAGAATATCACCCTAACACAGTTTTCTATTACTGAAATAAGGTTGGCAGGTTATATTATCGGTACATATCGTGCAGAATCAAAACAAAAAAAGCACGCAAAGTACAGAGATGCTTCTTGTGTATTTGACTTACTAGACTTTGATCAGAGTATCAGAACAACAGGTCTTCGTGGTGTTCTAAGAAAAGCAAAACCCAGCACAGAGTTCCCCTGAATTTTTAAGGCTTTCGAAACATTAATTTTTGTTATTTGTAGATAAGGTTAACATAAGAAAATAAAAGAAATAGCTTCAAAAATATTATTTCATGTTGTAAGTATGCGAATATACAACATAATTATTTTTCACAGTTATATCCTCATACTTCTTCATCTGTCAAGTTTTTCAATGGCATAAATTATAATAATGGAAAGATGGGAAACAGGCAACTCACAATTTCAAAATAGGTAGTTTATATTTGTTGCTTAGGATTAAAATGGTTTCTGAGGGAAAAAAATCAATAAAAAAGTGAAAGGATGAAGCGATACCTGTTTTCTGAGGACCGGCGATAATAACTCTCGGGAAAACAGGTAAAGTCTTGTTTACTCTCCACAGTTCCTTCATGTTGGGGTCTCTAGCAGGGTCCTTGGTAGGAACAGCAATTATGAAACAGTTATGGTAAATTTTATTACTATTGTTTCCATTGCAAAATGATAAACTTTTCTCTTTCAGTATTTCTATTTGGTTGATGCTGATGTTGTGGTGTTCACGACGAGGATGATGCTACCAACGCACAGAAGGAAGAAAAGTGTTTTGTTGACGCTTTGCTCTTACTGCTGCTGACGGCAATGAATAGATGTGAACGCTCATTAAATTATTTTGAAATAAAAGTGAAATTTTAATAAATCTTCAGAAAGTAAAGCAGATCTTACCGACCATAACGGGCTGACCTCGTCGGGATAAAGTTGGAAATACTCGCGAGCTACGTCAATAGGGTGTGGCGCCAGCATCTTCAGGTTAGTCCAGGTGTCGATAGCTTTAGTGACCCCCTCGAATTCATACTGTGCCAGCTGACCAGTGGCGTAATTGGACATGTGCGTCATGAATACCATAACCTAGGTAGAGATTATGAGTAGGAGCAAAGGCGCTTCATGTATTTTGTTGATGGAGCCCGGATAGAAGGAAAGATTGATAGATATTAATATAGACACCAAATTACATGAATCAGTTTGAAAAAAAAAAAGAAGAAGAAACTTGTAGTTTCAGTGTAACCTCGACAATGACAATTAGCCCTTAGGGTAGGGCTAGTTAGATAGGAATCCACCACACCACCAGAGGATTCAGCTGGGATTCGAACCTCGGACATCTACGTTGTCAGTCACACCGACTCAGATATCGGCGTTGTCAGTCACACCGACTCAGATATCGGCGTTGTCAGTCACACCGACTCAGATAGCGGCGTTGTCAGTCACACCGACTCAGATATCGGCGTTGTCAGTCACATCGACTCAGATATCGGCGTTGTCAGTCACACCGACTCAGATATCGGCGTTGTCAGTCACACCGACTCAGATAGCGGCGTTGTCAGTCACACCGACTCAGATAGCGGCGTTGTCAGTCACACCGACTCAGATATCGGCGTTGTCAGTCACACCGACTCAGATAGCGGCGTTGTCAGTCACACCGACTCAGATAGCGGCGTTGTCAGTCACACCGACTCAGATAGCGGCGTTGTCAGTCACACCGACTCAGATATCGGCGTTGTCAGTCACACCGACTCAGATATCGGCGTTGTCAGTCACACCGACTCAGATATCGGCGTTGTCAGTCACACCGACTCAGATATCGGCGTTGTCAGTCACACCGACTCAGATATCGGCGTTGTCAGTCACACCGACTCAGATATCGGCGTTGTCAGTCACACCGACTCAGATATCGGCGTTGTCAGTCACACCGACTCAGATATCGGCGTTGTCAGTCACACCGACTCAGATATCGGCGTTGTCAGTCACACCGACTCAGATAGCGGCGTTGTCAGTCACAATGACTCAGATATCGGCGTTGTCAGTCACACCGACTCAGATATCGACGCCTCCATAGATCAATAGACTAAAAGATTAAAATATGCAAAGTTGTAAGCGTGATATCACAATAAAAAAACATTGTTGAATATTAACAGGGGTTGAGAAATTTTTTGCTATCGTTCTTTCCATTTAAAGCAAGAACAAAAAATAGAAAAACTCATCGATATGTTGTAAATGGATATTATATATACAAAATTAATTATCAGATAAATGCATAACATATCTAGATAATGACGATGAGAATCCATGCATTCTTTAAATCTTTGTTCGTATCGATTCAGATAGAACTTATTCTTCCTTTGATTAATATTGATTAATACGTTATTATATTTTAATGTCATACAAATACAGCATGATTCTTTTCATATGTGAAAGGTAGACTCTTGACCGTCAGCACTCGAACCTCATCGAGACGAGTTGTACCACTGCTCAATCTATTCCACACCATCTCCAGAGAACCGACCATGATTATCTCTAATATCTACCAAACTGAGATTCTCAAAAGCTCGGTTTCCTTTTATACACCAGATAAGTCTGCTAAGTGTGCAGCTTTAACTTTAATCCCAGCTAAATAATGCCGCTGAAGCGCTAAAGCATTTTACAGTATTACAGAAATTTACTTTGGCATGAACACAGTCATGGCAACCTAAAAACTTAATTCATTACTGTAGTCATAAGGATCATGTTGAATTTGTGGGGCATGTGATATTCGTAAATCACAACAGGATGAATGTATCAATGTGGTTTGATATGGTTGCTAATGTTAACCGTGTAATTTTCCAATCATCTAGAATATCTTACTTACAACCTAGAGAATCAATCAATCTGGTAAAGTTATAATGATTGGCAGATTAATAGATATTAGGGAAAACTGCTTTAATAGATTAATGTTCTTTAATTTACAGCGTTAATATCTTTTTTTTTTTTATCTTAATGTGACATACAAAAGTTTTCGTAAATCTTCTTCTGTATGTCTGTCGATTTGTCTCGCTGCCTCTATTTCTCTTTTTTCCTCCCCTTTCTATTTATATACTTGAGAACAGGTGGCGCCTTTTCGGGCACATACTTAGAAGAAATATTGAAATACCTGCTAATAAATCAATGAACAGCTATTTCGCCACACACGGAAAAAAGTTTCGGGGCCGCCCTTTAACAACACTACCAGTCGTCCTCAACAAAGACCTATCAAGACTACAAGAAAACACACTACAACTCACAACTAGGGAAGACCTCGAACACCTAAGATGCATCGCCCAGAACAGACAGCAATGGAGAGAACTGTCGACGAGAATCCGAAAAGCTGCCGAAGCGCCCCCGTCGGACGACTGAGACGCGGAAGGCCCTAAGTCAAGTCAGTAAGTCTCTCTCTCTGTCTCTGTCTTTCTCTCACTGCCTGTCTGTCTGTCTGTCTGTCTATCTGTCTGTATCTCTCTCTCTCTCTCTCTCTCTCTCTCTCTCTCTCTCTCTCTCTCTCATCTCTAAACTCGAACTTTTCCTCTTATTCGCCTTTTCCTATTAAGCCTCTCTATTTTTACTCTCCTTTTTCTCATTCGCATTCTCAATTATTTTTTTTATGACAATAAAAAAGGGAAAAAAGAACACTTTTACTCACAGGCGTTGTAAGGAATATTTTGAACATATAGCCTCCGTTTAAACTCTCGTCCATCGCTTTCTGTCCTCCTTCATAAATATCAAAAGATATTGTTTTGGTGAACAGTCGGCATGTTTGACGAGGCAGTACCTGTAGTAGGGAGTATCGATGAAAGAAAACTTATGTGAAATAAGGATAATACACCGATAAAACTTGTGGAAGTTCTAACCAGTGGAGTGGTAAATGCAGGTAATCGCATAGGCCAAGAGGAATCGAACCTATAACACTTCTTGATTTGCTCACTGATATAATTGCAATGGCACTGTGATCGTAGCACCTAATGATTAATATCAAATGATTATCTTTAGTTCGCGTTTTATATTGAAAATCGCTCACCATGACGCCTCTATGGATGAAGCCCCGCCGGCCCCACTGTGGGTGTCTGTAGGGGTACTCAAGTGTACTGGTAGCTTTCACATAGCCCAGTTTTTCCCATTCGTCGAATACCTCAGGGTATACTGGGTATACCCCAGCATGGTGGGGCAGGATCATATACTCCTTCACCACGGGAAGATTCTTCTCCTTATGGCGGAGTGACAGGGAAAGGTATAGAACAAGCTGATACAAGGTCTTCTATAAACAATCCGAAAATAAAAATTCACCATTCATGCAATTTTCATTTAACTTTATACAGTATAGGCTTACTTGACAGAATGTAAGTTTGACATTACATTGCTTTTCTTGAGCCTTTTTTTTTAATGCTGATTGCCTGGAGCTTTAAAAATGTTCTCAGGTAAAATTGGGCACATTGATTTAGAAGATGTGAATTATAAGAAAGCATACATGCTGCTTTTATTTATGAAAAGGATTTGATCAGACAATAATTTCAGGTCATGACAAAACTTTAAAAGCTGTTCTGTTGAATCATGAACATGCGATGTACGGCTATGAGAAGCTTCTCTTCTAAGGGTTGACGATTCTCTTCGGGCAGTCTGTTAAATATCAATTGTCCTATCTACTCGAAATCCATTTATGTCGCCTTTTTTAACATCCAACCGAAAATAACATTGGCCAGGTATTAAAAGTAAATAAAGTTATTCCAACTGGCTAAATAACAGTTTGTCAAAGTAAGCTACATCACTCGAGAATAAAATGAACTTTTAGTCTGAGTAAAATTTCATTTGCATGATAGCATTGTAACGAAATGTATATCTATAACTTGTCTGAGAATTTCTCTATATTCTAATTTCGTCAGCATAAACGAAAGTGGGAATTCAAACCTTGGCAAAAACCATATTTTTGCTCATTGCCCCAGATATCCTGTCTAAAGGTGTGATGTAGAGCAGTTCATGGCGGTACAGATGATTGAACCATATAAATTCTTGGGCGTTGTCTGGACAGAGAGGAAAGAAAGAATAGCACGCACACTAATTATATGAGCTACAAATCAGAAACGAGACTATTGTTTTTTCTTAATTAATTAATTATATTTCGTACAAGATATGTAATGAAATAATTTACATAGTTGAATACAGCTCTACTGTTCCTTCTCTGGACATTCTACATTCAACTTACAATCACTTCCGTTACTAGAGTCAACATACGTTTGAGACAGTATTAAAAAAAAAAAGATTTTTAATGATTTCGATCTTATTGTATTTGTTTATTCAAAGTTATGTGACAATAAAATGATGAAAGGCCAATCTTGGTCTAGAATTTGATAAGAGAAATTTGCTATAACTGTAACGTCCCTACCTATCATCATTTTCTCTCCCTTGTCGGCGTCATCACCGCCCCAGAGAAACATGGCTCCAGTAAATCCCAAGAACAGTTTAAAATTCGGCACGTACTGTCGAATTCTTTGGTTACACTGCACCATTGCCTGGAGACAATATAGATGTTGTTTATATTACAAGTTAAAAAGTAACTCTCAATATTTAAAAAATGGGTAACAATCAATATGAGTATAATATGGTTCTGTGGAGGCTCTGGTTATTACCTTAGCATCTTTGGGCTTTGTTCTGACAGCGGCCACACCCACAAACATGTCGTCCACGTCAACCTGGAGTTTAAATCAGAAGGTATTAGAAAACTAGAATCGATAAAGTTCTGATAATAATAAATGTATGTTGAGGGATTAAGAGCCACTCCCATCAATTAATGTTTATTTAGAGACAAAAGCAAATTCCGAAAAGAATGAAAAAAAAAATCTAAAAAAAAATAAATAAAACAAAGTAAATAAAACAAAATAAAATAAATATAAAAAAATATCAACAGAAATTTGAAGTCCTTTTTAAAATTGAAAATGTAGAAGGAAGGAGAAAAGTGCCCGATCATCCTTAATATCATTAATACCAAGGAATATGTCAAAAGAAAGAAAAAAAAGTGCTGTTACTACAACAACAACAACAATAATAACATCAACAACAATAACTACGATCACTACTACTACTACTGCTACTGCTGCTACTACTGCTACTACTGCTACTTCTACTATTATTGCCACTGCACTTCTACAAGTACTACTACTACTACTACTACTACTACTACTACTACTACTACTACTACTACTACTACTACTACTACTACTACTACTACTACTACTACTACTACTACTACTACTACTACTACCACTACTAGTATTATTGTTATTATTATTATTATTATTATTATCATTATTATTATTATTATTATTATTATTATTATTATTATTATTATTATTATTATTTTTATTATTATTACTACTACTATTACTACTACTACTATTATTATTATTATTATTATTATTATTATTATTATTATTATTATTATTATTATTATTATTATTATTATTACTACTACTACTACTACTACTACTACTACTACTACTATTACTATTATTATTATTATTATTATTATTATTATTATTATTATTATTATTATTATTATTATTATTATTATTATTATTATTATTATTATTATTATTATTATTATTATTATTACTATTATTATTATTATTATTATTATTAGTATTAGTATTAGTATCTTTAATGTTATTGTTATTGTTGATGTCCTTGTTGTTATCATTACATTATTTACTATTAGCCTGTTATTGTTGTTGCTGGTTTGCTAGCTTTTGTTTTTGTTCTTATTCTTTTAGCAGGATAAGCAGATACCATAAAAGACCATTATAAAATTTTATGGCACCCCACCTCCCCCTTACCTTCCTTTTCTTCCTCCATCCATAAAAAAAAAAAATTACGAAAACACAAAGTGTCACTATTTACTTTATGTAGTCTACCTTAACTTACAAAAGAAAACCCCATATACTTAATATAGTATAATGTACACAAATCTGTATAACCTGAACAACTCTCTCCATAGGCAGCGCTAATCGACCGTGTGTCAGAGAAGCCAGACCATCCATGGCGATGATGAAGTTAAGGAAGAACTCTGGATCGTTGCCCAATATCACCTTCTGGATCCCGTCTATGCCACCTGAATAGAGAGAGAGAGAGTCAATGATCTTCACTAGTAGTAGTAATTGTAGTAGTAGTAGTAGTAATAGTAGTAGTAGTAGTAGTAGTAGTAGTAGTAGTAGTAGTAGTAGTAGTAGTAGTAGTAGTAGTAGTAGTAGTAGTAGTAGTGGTAGTAGTAGTAGTAGTAGTAGTAGTAGTAGTAGTAGTAGTAGTAGTAGTAGTAGTAGTAGTAGTAGTAGAAGTAGTAGTAGTAGTAGTTGTAGTAATAGTAGTAGAAGTAGTAGCTTCATGATTAAACCCGAAATGTATTGTACTCTAAGGTTTAAATTGTTCACCGAAAAAATAGATGTCTAACTGCATTTTTAAAAGTATGACATTAAATTAAATCTGCTTTAACCAAGTTATTACCTCTATCTCTTATGGCTACTGTTACTCCAAATTCTGACTTGCTGATATTATGTGTTGATCCTGCCCAGTCGGCAGCAACTGTTGAGAAAGCCAGTGGTTGATAACTCTCGTGATCGGGCATGAAGATTGTCCACTCGCTGTTATCGTCAGGCAACGGATTTTCAAACACCATCTCAGGTTTAGCGATCCGCCACAAGTCCTTGGCTTCAGTGTTTAACCTCATCTTCACCAGCTTCACCCTGTGCTGCATTTTAAGTTTGTACTCTTTCGACAACTCCTGGTCACCAATCTTGCTGGAGTCAGTAAAGCTGAGAATACCTACGCCGTATGTCCTGCAGTACTCATCTAATATGGATCTCTGCGTCTTTTCCAGACCTAAATAAACATTGTAGTTAGCGAAAGCAATGAGTGAGTATCTAGGAACATTCAAAGATTTGATGACTAGAACTGGTAGAAGTAAAGCCTCGGCGAAATCAATCTGTATTCGTTGCGATCCAAAGAAATCTTCCATTGGCTTTTTTGAGGATGCCTTTAAAGAGTCGAGCACGACAAGAACAGTTTTGAGTGGCATTTTAGTGTCTAACTTTATAATGGTTTTCACAGGTAAACTTTTTGGGGCTTGATCTGGGAGATACTGGTGAAAATAAAACTCCAGAGGAAAATGTTGGCCTAAAAGCTCGGCTGGCAGAACTCGCTCGTTTGCAGGACTGCGCTTGGGAGGGGGAAACACTCTGTTACCAGACGGTCCAGCTACAGTGGCTGGCAATACCGGCACGCTGTCTGTCACAAGGTTGTCTTCCACTACCTCATCTGCTGTCTTTGACGGAACACCGATTGGTGCCGTAGTTGTTCTGTCTTGCTGCATCAGTTTTACCGCCTCAACGCCCCCCGTCTCAAAATGTTCAAACCTCTTGGAGACAAGCGAGCGATGATCTACAACAATATCTTCAGCTGAAAAGCTTCGTCTGGCTCTCTCCATTCGCGTCAAAGCTATAAGCATAAGACATAAGAATAGGCTGACAGACACCACTTTTGCATTTGACCATCTTTTCACCGTGTTTGGTCTCGGCATGGCATTACAGCAGCGCAAAAAAGCACGCCAAGCACCCATGATTTCTTGTTTTGGCATGTAAAATAGTTAAACGAAAACTAACACAACACCTCTGGAAGCTCATAAATGCACAAATATTCCTTAGTATTTTTAAGGAGCACTCCAGAAGACCATTCAGTTTGGACACATCCAGAAAAAGAAAAAGCCGAGTGGTGTAGCTTCTACTTTATTAGTCTGAATTTCGGCCACTCCCACCCCGTCCCTTTGCTATCGTGCATGACCGTTCAATACTATTGTCTAAATCTTTTCACCACTCGCCACCTGCAAGATCAGCGTTCAGCTGTAGATGACCAACATGTCGATCAGTGAGCAGCGCACACATTTTCTAATCAATAAGCACAAGCCCAATATCTAAACTAGTACAAGTGCTTGATGTGCTATTCATAACACTTTTGACGTACGTGGCTTTCTGTGATTAGAAAATACAAAGGCAAGTCAATGTGAGACACTGCTCTTGAACAGGCAAAGTCCGACATTAAAAATGAAGCAACACTTTCCCCTTTTGTACGCACTGTTTATCAGAATTCTCACTCTTCCCGCGAGAACTATCATTGTTTATCCTTACTTCATAAAAATAAATGTATGATATTGTGCATTCTGAGCTATTTACTCAACACGTTTTTAGGGGCAGTTTTATTTTTAGCTTTTCATAACGTTTGACCACGCTTAACTAAAACTAACGCACCTGAAGGTCAATTACCAGTCCTATCGCTGGATAAACCATAATATGTGGACAGATATTGATCGACAAAATATTGAATGGCGAATAGACTTAAGTACTCTACAGTATTGACTTCTTAAGGCAGCTTTATGCAGCGCGTACTTCATAAAGTAGAGCTACCTAGTAGCTACCTAGTCAACTGTTATTCCGAGCACCAATGCGTTGTGCGCGCTCTTCTTTCCAAGTTGAGCCTCAACTTCTCATATCTTTAGTATCACCTAACAAAGGGAGAAAACTTGCTTTACGACAATTTTATTTTTAATTTTTCTTTGCTTCTTTGTTTAGTCAAGTACTTTAGTGAAGGAGGTTCTGTCATTAAAGAACGCTATTCAAGACAAATTTGTCTCTTCACAACAGCAAAAATTGGTATACTATCAATGAACAAAAAAAAAAAAAAAAAATTAACACAGGATGAAACTTAGAAAAAGGCTTTTTCAAAGATAGGTGCGAAAAATAAGAGATCCTGTTTTCGTTTTTATCTTTGATGTACCAAAAAAAGAAAATGGCAAAATATAGGAAAGGGGAAAAACACAATGCAAAGTATTCCTATGCCCCCCCCCCCCCCCTTTTTTTTTTTTGTGGATTAAAAACGTGGCCAGCTTTAGCGTACTGCCTACGAGTGGACGGGCTTGAGATTGGGAAAAAAAAAAAATTGCGCAAATTGTTGAGTGCTCCTATAGGGAGAGAGAGGATAAGCGGGGTGGGGGGTGTGAGTGAGGCAATCAAACTCTCTCTCTCTCTCTCTCTCTCTCTCTCTCTCTCTCTCTCTCTCTCTCTCTCATTCTCTGGATCTCTCTCCCTCTCATTCTCTGGATCTCTCTCTCTCTCTCTCATTCTCTGGATCTCTCTCCCTCTCATTCTCTGGATCTCTCTCTCTCTCTCCCTCTCATTCTCTGGATCTCTCTCTCTCTCTCTCTCTCTCTCTCTCTCTCTCTCTCTCTCTCTCTCTCTCTCTCTCTCTCTCACACATACTTTCTCTATCTGTACGTGTATCTGCAAAGTAAAATAGCGAGGATTTCATAAGAAACTAGTACAGCTAGTTCTAAATTGATTCTCGTCCTCTAAGTATCTCTGAGATTAAAAAAGAAAATATGCATTTGTTGCATTTTCAATACTTTTATCCTCATGTTAAAGAACAAACACCGAATAGCTTTAATTTTCCGTTTCTCCGCGCAGTGCTATAGATTATGTAAGAATACAAGGTATAAAAAGTTAAAGTTGAAAAAGAATTTCATCGCTGACTGTTCCTGCTTGGAGTCGGATTCAAATGTGCGTAATATATTTTTTAGCTGTTTAGTGCATTCTCTGTCAGTATTTTCTGTTCAATTCAAGCCTTTTTTGCATAGAAGCTGAATACGATTCTGAATAATCAAATTAAAGTATTCCGACAAAAACGAAATCGAAAGTAAAGGCTTCTCATCTAATTTTAGCATCTCCGCGGGAAAATAATTAGATCTCACGTTACAGCACTACACATGAATCCAGGCCTGTAGTTTGACACTTATTTCCAGGCACTGTCAAGAAAGCTTCAGATAAGATCGCAGCATTTGCAAGTATCACTGTCAGATAAAATATTTCAAGGAATTGGATGGGCCAATGGATGTTCCTCTTCCTGAAATTAGCAGGCTGTAGTCTTAAAAGATTTCTCGAGAGGAACATTTGCTCAGATATTCTCTCTTATAATTGTAATACTATATCTATAAACCTAAATCTATCTAGATCTAGATCTACCAGGTTTCAATCGCAACTACCACTTAACAGAATAAGACTCCATTGTAACAGTGAACTTCATTCAAAATACATAATGCCGCAAGCGCAGATGAAGATCTCTTCATTTTTCAATTCACCTCGCCCCACTATCGAATCCACGAAGCAAATAGATCTACTTAGCCCAATGAACGTCAGTGCCGTGAGTATGATTTCCGTTTATATTTGATACCAAAATAAGGAACTTACATCCATCTTGTTATAAATCTATGACATTTAGTGGTATCTAATCTTATTCAATCTGAGTCGGACAGAGTTGAAATTAAATCTACTTGACCCAGATCTAGACATTGTATCATTTAACACTATAGTCTAGTAAACAAGGCAACCAAAAAAAATTAACTTAACTAGGTAATTAACACTTATAATCTAATCTATCTATTTATATCTATATCTATATATATATTATATATGACTTTAGACTTATTCTCAAAAGGTGCCTTTTTCAACCATAGTTGCAACATATTAGAATTTAAAAATAAAATACAGCTTTAAGTCTACATTTTTTAAGTCCTACTCTTTGCACATATAATAAAGAGATATTTTCAACAATATCATGTTGTTTATGCGTGTCTTGTAAAATTTATGAGATGTTCAAAAAAAAAAAAACAGTTTTTCTTGTGGATTTTTGTTACATTTTTGGGTGGAGATTTTCTCTGACCTTCAGCTTTTGTCTAGTTCATTTTCAGAGTAAAATGGTAATTGATTTTACAAAAGGAATGATTAAAGAAGGTAATTCTTTATTCATCATTGAGAAAAGGAACGCTGTTTTGCAATAACAAACATATTTTCCTGCTCTACTTAGACGTATTGCATTGTGTCGTCATGGCCCATTGAATTAAAAGCCTTTTATAACCTTCAACGAGATATGATAATTGATCCACTCTGATTCACCAGCATTGCCATGAATTGAAGCTAAGCGTACTTTGGCATAATCCTATATCAATTGAGCTGAAAATAAAAGTCTGTTCCTCAGTATTCCATGCCTGTGTCATTGTGATATGTCTACTATCACAGCTGTCACTGATTCACCAAGGCTTATTTTGATTCTTTGACACTGTCAGAACTTTCTAGAATGGATAGAAAATTTAATGAAGCCCACTTCTGCTAAAGCAGGAGCAAATATTTTTCCAAGAAGATTTCTTTGTTTGTGTCATTCTGTTTAAATGCACCGACAGGCGATATGTCTAAGACCAGCAATGCCTCTGAGGTGCCCTAGAACAATTTCAGCCATTTCATCTTTAGGAAATTTATCTAAAAAGTGATTTTAAAGGAATTTTAAAGTTCAGATCAATACATCTACTAGATCTAGATAAATAGGGCCTAAATCCATGGTAAAAATAATGTAATATAGAAAGGTTTTTCTCCATTTGGTGCTTGTAATAACCTAATTTGATTATAAGCTTCAGAAAAAACAACTGGTGCAGTGTTAGTGGTATTATATCTGAATTCATTTCCACTGTAAACAGTCACATATTTTCTTTTACATTTTATATTTATCAATAAATTGCAGTTTGATAAATTTTGGGTGCAGCAATCAAAAAAGCATTTGATCTTGGTTCAACATTTTGTATGTATTGCCAATAATTAACATATAATATATCTATATAGCACTGACCTGAAAAATATATTGAGTCATGTGACATTATAACCAGGTTTTGTGCCAAAATTTGGCCATATTTTGTCCATTTTCAACTGAATACTCTGAAAATTAACAGCCTGTTTTAAACAAGAGTTCGTTTCAGTTTTAGTCTACCCAGATTCTAGATAATAAATGTTTTAAAATTTAAGAGTATGACTATTAGTACCCAAAAACTGTATCTAGCGCATCCTAAATTCTATTCTAACAATAAATCTGTATGTATTCAGTCACCATGAAGCATTTCACAGAATACAATCCACTGTGACTAAAGCTAAACCAAACAATATATGCCAGACCGTATCAGTCAATAGCCTTAGTTTAACTTAAATTGATGAAAATAGCAGATAAAGTGGTGAACTACTGCTGCAAAACTTGTAAAATGGCATGAGTTTCATTCTATCAAAAGGAACTCTTTCATTCAAGGTTATATATCAACAGGCCCTGTAACGCTTGTCATATTGCCTTCCATGGACTTGACAGCCTCATAAATTTTGTAATAAAAAGAGCCTGGAAATGTTTTTATCTTCGTCCCTAGATTCTACTCTTGCACTTCCCATTCCCTAGTTGAGTCTTCCTAAGCTAAAGACTGAAGCCTGGTTGCCCAAGTTTTAAGTTACACATTTACATGTCACGAGGATAGGTTATAAACACAAGCCTGAAATTCTCCCAAAGCTCCACAGCCTAGCCTGATGTTAGGCATCTTGAAAGCCCCAACATTTTACTTATTTACTTAGTTGTTAGCAGAGCTTCCCTATCTATTTTACCTTTGAATAATATAACATCCTTAAACTGCAAACATATTAGATCCTTCTAATTGATGCGCAGTTGTCTCATTATCAAATGGTGATGTACCAAAAATAGTGGCTCACGTTGATTTTACGTTTTGGGACAAGACACCTTGATGATGCAGTTTTATTCGAATCTACTTCATGGAAGTACGGTACTGGCTAAAAGTTATGCTTGGGCTCAACTAGGGATTGACGAAGTCCCGTTTTTTTCCTCTTTGCCTCAATAAATTAACCTTGGATCCAGCGAGTGTCACATTTACCAACATCGGGTTAAGTGAGATGAAAGAAGGCTGTATTGGGCCTCAATAGAAGAACAAATCCACTTTAAAAGTTACTGTCCACTATACAATGTCAGGCTCTTTCTTTGTCTGGACTGCTATAAAAATATGAAACAAGTTTTAGATCTATCAAATATAATGCATCATTTATGATTTGATCATGCACCCATGCATACATGCACTCTTTTTTGAACGAATATTTTTAGAAAGTCTCACTCAAGATAACTATAATTTAGGGACATAATGACATATGGTAGTATTTCTCGTTAAGAGCTCGCTTTTTAATGCTGCTTTGAAAATGAATACAATCTTGTAATATTAGGAGAATAAAGTTTGAGCAAAATATCTTTTTTCCAAGCTTTGCTGCATTCAAGAACCTAAATTTTAAAACTACCCTGGATTATCCTGATAGAGTTTAGGCCAGACTGCTATGTATTCAGATTATGCAACCATTAATGCCTCTGTAGTCATTTGATTTTAAAAAAAAAAAAATGGGCAAAAGGAGTGACTACCACTGTTGAGGCTGTGTTTGAAATTGTGACTTAGTTCTGGCTTTTCATTCTAAATCATAGTAAGATAATTTATGTGCAAATGATTTTAACTCCATAAGTGATACCATTTAAGATAGAAGTGCAGTGCTTTGTAGAGATCCCATAAAAGTGACTCCATATTTGTCTCTGCAGAATCATGAGAATGAAACAAAAAAAAGAAAATTGTCAAGAGACACTGAGAGTGATACAGAGAGAGATGAACCACAGTCCAAGATGAGCCTTTCAGCATTGGAAAAGACAAAGATTGAGCAAAACAAGTTGGCAGCAAAGCTGAAGCTGCTGAGCAGTAAAACAAATGGTCTTGCAGTTAATGTTGGATCCACTTGGTTGAGAGCCCTTGAACCTGAATTTTCTAAAAATTATTTTTCTCAGGTGAAAAATAACATTTGAAAAATTATTTTAAGAATTTGAAATGAACTTTTCAATCACACAGTTCTAAATATTTTATTGTCGGAGAACTTTTTGTAGTCTAGTAACTAGTACTAAGGAAGCCTTTCAAACAATTTTGTTTGCATTGAATATTTTACTCCTCTAGAATTATTTCTTTTTTTCCCTACACTTAAATAAACCAAAGAGTGCATGAATTTTCCACACCAGTTTGCATTATGATTAGTACTCAGATTTTATTTTTGTTCCTCAGCTCAGCCAGTTTCTTGCTTCAGAGAGGAAAAATACTACTGTTTATCCTCCTGCAGATCAAGTTTTTACCTGGACCAGAGCCTGTGATATCAGATCTGTATGTGAATGGGAATAGATCCAATATGCAGTTTTGTGAAAAATATACATGTAGTTCTAATTTTTTTCTACCATTTCCTTCGTTTTTACTTCTTTTTTCTTCTTCCTCTTTTTAATCTTTTTTTTTTGTAATGTGCTTAGTTGCAATTGATGGTTTAATCCATGGGCTTTATTGCAAGCTATGTCTTTTTTTTTTAAATAAAATCTCTCCATCAACGTTCAATTTTCAGGTAAAAGTTGTTATTCTGGGACAAGATCCATACCATGGACCTGGTCAAGCTCATGGTGAGGATTATAACTCTTCTATGTAAAAGCTTATCAAATTAATGCTCTTTTTGAAAAGTGATATAAGATCATAATGACAAAATGCCCAAAAAAAAATTAAGTATAGAAAAGGTCAGATTCTTGGTTTATTTTTCATGTCTAGAAAGAAACCCTAATAAATCAGATATTATGAATAGTTTTGAAAAAATACTCTTCAGTTTTTTTTCTTTTGCAATGTGGTTTGAAAGTCTTCAGTGTATTTTTATTATATCAGAGTATTCAGGTTTGCCACTTGAGATCTATGCTGTCCTTGAAAAGAATGTCTTGCTTCATATATCATTTAATAAAAAGTTTTGCTTGTGGGTCTTGGTTAGGGATGCTAGACACTTCTGATGTGATTAAACTCTGATGGATAATCAACAATACTTTCATCTTTCAAATAGACTTGGTGTGGTTTAAATACTAGCATAGCAATGCGTTAAAACAGATTTTTTTTGGCCGCTTGGCCTTTTTTCTACAAGTATACATTCTGGAATAACAAATTCATTCTGAACAAGAGTTCTTGTTATTACCAAGTTTCACTGAACATATAATGTTAATTTTTTTTTAAAGAAAGACCTCTGAGCTAATATTTCCCTAAACTCTCAGTCATGTAGAGACAAATTACAAAATATTGTAAAAAAAAAGACCCTATGATATTTCATCATTCTAATAGAAAAATTTGTCTCTAAATGAAAATATAGTGGCATCTAGACCGGTTCTGTCTCAAGTTCCTCATAATTATTTTGATCTAGAGCTTATTGACATTTGAAACTGTTTATTTGACAATCCTTTTTAGGAGGCCTGTAAGTTTAATATACCTTTCAGTAGAAAAGAGTTTTCAGTTCCTTAAAGTAAAAAAAAAATAATTAACTTTAGTTAGTTTACAATTTCTCAATATTTAGAAAATCTGACTTATGCCTTGCAAAAAGGACGTTTCCATTGTAGTCTATATATACAATTACATATGAATGAAAATTACTTTGCCATATATATTCTTTGAACCATAGCAAGCATATAACATTTGAGTAAGTGAAAAGAAATGGGTTTAGAAAATATTGGAGAAAATATTGAAACAGAAAAACAATTTTTCATGCAATATTTTCAGTTTTAATTTTGGGTAAATCTAAAGGATTTTGTTTTTATAAATTAACAAAAGATGTGTTTTTTCACACTTTTTATAGCTAGAGTCTCTCAAATATAGATAAGAGAGAGGTGTACATGTCTTTACTTATTACTTCTTTGTAGTTGCTGTACACAAAACAGACAAATAGATTGGAAACATTTCTTCTTGTTTCTCAGGGCTTTGCTTCAGTGTGTTGCCAGGAATAAGACCACCTCCAAGGTATGTGAGCACTTTGTTGCCTGAACTTCAATATCTTTCAATATCAAATAGGGCTCTTTTTATTTTTTTTTTCGTGTGTCAAAAATTACCCTGAAGAGGAAGATTCTTACTATAATTTCCCGTACCAGTTTGTTAGATAGTTGAGACTCAGTCGTTATTATTTGTTGACCAGTTCAAGCACTGCAGCTAAAACCAAGAAAGTCTCTTTTACCTCATTCTATCTCCAAAACTACTCGTAGTAGGAGTACCATTGTTGCACTCTTTGTTTTCTTCAGCATCTCATATAAAAGACGGTTATAATTTCGGAATTCTATACCAGCTCTTGTGAGTGTGATCAAGATGTAAATCTAGTATGTGTTTCAGCCATGATTTGTCTAATCACGACTAATTAAATTAAATTGATAATTTTTAACAATCGGTCCATTTAAATTTTTTCAAATCTGCATTTTCTTAATCTTAAGAAGTTGAACTTTCAAGCGGTCTAAATTTCATCTGGTGCAAATGTTTTTGTTCTATATATTTTTAAATGTTTTTTTTTCTTTTTTTCCGTTACACTTCAGAATTAATTTATCCAGTAACTGTTATTGAATATGGAGCATCCCGTGATGGTCACATACGATGCGTTAATGACTTATGTCGAATCTGTGCCACCCTTTGGCGTGTTTCGCGAAAAAACAAGAAAAACGGTGACAGAACATTTAACTGTGACCAATTATCGGGAGAAATTATGATCATTTTGGGCCTCAACGTAAGGCAAGAAACAGAGGACTGTTTTTCAAAGTTTCTTTGCCTGAAGTGCTTTAAAATGATCAAAGACATTGTGAAGCACCACAGGGAAGTGACAATAGTTAAGGCAAAAACATTACTTGATAATAACAAGACAAGTGGTGTTCATATTCAAATATAAAAATTACTGCCTGTAAGGTATGCACACACAGACAGAGCCTCTCTTGAGGATTTTTCAAGAAGAAAGAAACATTGCAAGATGCTGCTGCAATGGAAATGGGGACAATAGATGTTGCTGATCACACAGATGCAGCAGACAAAACGTTTTGAACCCTGAAGGCTCATGCCACACACCTACAAATCAGATAGATATCACACAGCTATTAGAAGCTCACACCTCTAGTTCAGACATAAGGGGCAGTGTCACACCACAGATTCACGAAACAGATTCAAGCATTACACTCCTTGATCACACAAACAGCTTTGCATGCAACAGTTCCAGCACTGACACCAAAGTTTCACATCAGCCTCAACTTATTCCCGTTGCAGAATCTACACCAATTAAACCTAAGAAAACAGAGACACTAGACAAGTCAACATCACCTATGATTAAAAATGACACCACCTTTAGTGAGGCACTCAGTCGCTCCGAAGACACACCACTATCAAGGGCAGAGGAGCAGCTCAACACACATTTCATTAGACGAAAATTTAGGGAAAACCCGAAGGAACAAACAATATTGTGCAAGACAAAAGGACAACCCATAATACTTCAGAGAGTTGTAAGACCTAGAAAAGATACACAAACAGTTAGGACACCAACAAAGAGAAAGAGAACACACCTTGTACAAAAGTTTAGGACAACCGTAGCTGGAAGATCAAGTAGCTCAATAGATACACAGTCAGCTTCAGAGTTAAAAAGAATTCCAGTAGAACGCAGAAGAAACATAGTTACAAAAGCTACACTCAGACAGAAGTTAAGCATTCCACGATACCATGCATTAGTGATCAAAGAGAAGTTGGGACTGAGTTGGCGACAGAATAGGAAGCGTGGTGGGTTACTCAAGAAAATGGGGATACATGTAGAAAACGAAAAGTCAGTTCGAGAGCTTTCAAGGGATTTAGTATCAGACTTCGTCAAGGTAGAGTACAGGACATTTTTGAAGGGTGATATCACAGAACATCAGGTGCCTTTTGGTAGAATAGGGGAATTACCCAGATTTGTAGATAGCTTGTTAGATGCATGTGATAAAAAAAATTTGCTCACATGGCGGGATCGGTCTATTCCAGAGGATGAAATATGGGTTAAAATTGGGGGGATCATGGGAAAAATTCACTAAAATTTGCGCTACAGATCACAAACACAGCCAAACCAAACATACGACACAACACAGTAGTGATAGCGATTGCAGCAGTGCGCGACTCACATGAGAACATGGTCAGGTTTTTGGAAGGAGAGTTAGGTAGCGACGCATTTCAGTCCCATTCTTGGAGAAACAAAACAATTAAAGTTTTTCTAAATGGTGACTACGAATTCTTGTGCAAAATCTATGGCCTCTCAGGTCGCCAGGGCACCTACCGGTGTCTTTGGTGCCTTATGCCACGGCGAGATATGCACAAACCCGGTGATCAGTATCAACAAAGGTCACTGGAAACCATACTCGCTGACAACTCTAGTTTCATCACAGTTTCAAGTGCAAAAAAAGAAGTAGCCAAGTACCACAATGCTTTACACACACCACTCTGAAACATCCAGTTAAACAGCGTGAGCCTTCCCTATCTTCACATTCTACTTGGCATCGTTTTAAAACATCACAAACTGTTGGAAGACACTGCACACATGTTAGACACACAAATAGCCAATCAAAAAAGTGAGTTTCTGACACCTTTGGGTGAGAGTGAAAACATATGGATCCCACTGGCATCAGTTACAAGAACTCAAAAACAAACACCAAATTGAGGAAGGCTGCTTAGTATTTAGTGAGGGACAAAGTGATATTCACCGACACTCACAGACAATAGAAAACATAGAGCATGTCTTTCTTCCCTTTCACACGCAGATCTCACACCAAGGTCAGGCCCAATAGCCTCTGCATTAGACACAATACTCAACAAGCATAGAATTACACCTCAAGCATACCACAGTAGATCTTTCGTAGGTAACCACTGTCACAAATATCTTCAAGAAAACACAAGCACTCACAAGAAACCCATTTCTCACAGACGAAGCTTGCACAATTCAAATCACATTTAACAGACTCAACGAAGCTTTTTCCAAAGTTCACAATGCCCTATCACACACGAAACATATTGACCACAGCCGCCTTCCAGAAATAAAATCAGCAATAGAAAATTATATGACCATATACAGAAGAATGTCTCCCCACAAAATCATACCAAAACAGCATATCTTAGAACACCACTGCATCCCTCACATACAAAAACACGGACACGGACTGGGCCTCCTAGGGGAACAGGGAACAGAAAACAGTCACCAAATGATAGCCAACTTAGAAAAACACAGGGCGCACGGGTTTACAGACGACATTGAAAAACTGCATCACATATTGACAGCACACCTAGCCTTCAGGGATAAAAAAACTGCACTTTTTAAATGTGATACTATGTATTTATTCTGTGAACTTATCATAAAAGAGAAAGTCTGAATGCATTTTACTTTCCTAATAATTATAACTCTGTGATATCCTTCATGAAAATATTATTTTTGATTAACTATAAAATCAACTTAACAATGTTGTTTAGAGTTTTCACAATTTTCGGACTGAAATACAATTTGGACTAGCTATCAGCTTGTCCACAGGCTTGTCACTTAAGCTGTTTACTAATAAAGATAATGATCGTAAACCTTGGAGGGATGTTTTGGACAAACTAAAATCTTGCACGGTTTCAAATTTCGTGAGTAAAAAGAAGCATGTCTGTTTATTATTGTTATTAAATTTTTATTATAAACAACGGTCCGAATTTTCAATATGATTTTTTTTTAAATATATATTTGATTTTATGAAAACGTTAATAAATTATGCCGCTTTACGGCCCTATTACATGGAAACTATAAAAGCTAGCTTCTCCGTTCTTGTTTCTCTGTCTTACAAGTCCTATGTAGTGTCCATAACGATTCCAACGGCTAACAAGCATGTTTTTGTGTTTCCTCTATGGGATAGAAGATAACTTCGTATAAGAAAAAAACATGCATGCTCAGAGGCGAGCAGGCTACCTGTGCTGACCCCTTCCTGACCCCGGTCAGCCTGACCTGCGCGAGACCGGCCGCACTAATCTAAACCAGCGCTAGTGCTACACCGTGTACGATTTTCATTTATGTGATTCATGTAATATGCTCTGTCCTAGTTGTTAAAGGCAGGTCAAAATGTAATGTGTTTAACAACTTTGGAGTTTGTCTTAATCAAGAAACACTTTTGAGACTTTATGAACATAGATTTTTACAGTTTTAGAATGAGAAAGTCAAACTTTAAAAAAATCATCTTAAAAAAAATTTAGCCTTTGAGGGTTATAAATGTGCATGACCAGATAGAAATTAAGATACAAACAACATTTTTGGGACGTATAAAATCAGCGCCAAGAGGTGGGTTTTTTTCTGGACACCATGCAACAGCTTCTTGTCATTATGTAAAAAAAAAAATTAAGGATTTCCAAAAATTCATGCACTACATCTAACTGGGTCAGTGTCCTATCTTTTGTCCCCTTAAACAAAAGGCTTTCCAAGATGCATCCAAATTTTTAGCCCATTTTGTACAGGGCAAAACATAAATACAAGGTAAATAAAATTTTATGTTGCTTCTGCCTAATGTTATGAGGAGATGTCCTGCTTCATCTCTGGGATAAAACTTTGCAACTTTTTGGTTTTGTTCATCTTGTTTCATTTTTTAAACTTAACTTTTCATATTTAATGGTAGATAAGAAAGGCAGTGATCAGGATGAGTTTTTGCTTTTCTTTTTATACAGTTAAAAAAGTTGTACATTCAGGTTTCTAGTGCTTTAATTTAAAAAAGTTATACATTCAGGTTTCTAGTGCTTTAATTTAAAAAAGTTATACATTCAGGTTTCCAGTGCTTTAATTTAAAAAAGTTATACATCCAGGTTTCTAGTGCTTTAATTTAAAATAGTTGTACATTCAGGTTTCTAGTGTTTTAATTTGAAAAAGTTGTACATTCAGGTTTCTAGTGCTTTAATTTAAAAAAGTTGTACATTCAGGTTTCTAATGCTTTAATTTAAAAAAGTTGTACATTCAGGTTTCCAGTGCTTTAATTAAAAAAAGTTTTTGGTTCTTTTTATTCATGATAAAGTATTCAAAGTAAAAATGAGTATTTTTTTAATTTTTGAAAAAGCTGTGTGTTTGATGTAGTTCTTTTTCTTTTTTCTTTTGTTTTTTTAACGTTTGCAGTCTGGAAAACATGTTTAAAGAGCTTCAGTCAGATATAAAAGGATTTAAACATCCTGGTCATGGCAACTTAATTGGCTGGGCAAACCAAGGTAGTCTTTTCCTCCATGTTGCTATATTACAAAAGCTACCAATCTTAAATATCTGAACTTTTAACAGTTTTCATGTTTTAAATACCTATAAACATACTTGAAAATCTGTCAAAGCTTTACAGATTAAAGTGCAAAACAATTTTCATGCACCTGTCTTTGAGCTCTATATTATTAATTCAGATTCAGGTTTCAGATTTTTTTTTTTTCAAGGATTATTGTTATTTATGTATGGTTATCTTTTTAAAATATAAATTGCTTTCATAAATGTTAATATAGTATGAAAAAAAAAATTTCACTCAGAGGATATATTACTTGGGATTTCATTTCAATGGGACTAATTTTATTTTGCAATATGCTTTCATCTTATAATTTATGATTGCAAAAACTCAATTGGTATCATTTGTTCTTTTTTTGCTCTGGAAATTTTAAAGGGATGAATGTGAAGTAATGCTCTGTGTGTGTGTGTGTGTGTGTGTGTGTAATATAGGTCTAATAAGCTAGTTCTGTTCAAGTTTTTCCTTGACTCTAATTTCTGCCACATTTCAAATCAACCAATATTATTTGCAATGAATTCAACGCAGGAGTCCTATTGCTGAATGCTTGCTTGACAGTAAGGGCAGGACAGGCAAATTCTCATGCTGGCAAAGGTTGGGAGAAACTCAGTGATGCTGTGATCCAGTGGCTCAATGCAAACCTTCATGGTGTTGTTTTTATGTTGTGGGGTGCCTATGCACAGAAAAAAGGAGCTTGTATCAATAAGGTAAGCAACTTCTTTGAATATAAAGATCTTTACCTTATCTTCTTGTAAAATCAAGCTAATGTAGATCTAGATCTAGGTTACATCCTTATCACTCTAATCTAGTTACGCCGTCACCATGTAATATTTGTACTTACAGTGACCTCTTTCTCAAAGAAGTGATTGAACACTAGAATGCATTATGCTCTTTAAATTATTTATAAAATAAAACATACAAACTTTCCAGCAAGTTTGCTCCCCTTTAAATACTTAGTAAAGTTTTCAACAGCTAGATCTAGCAAATTCGTAAGATCATTCATTTTTAAAGTGTGAGAAAGGACAATAACCATGTAAATAAATTATCAAGAATCAGAAGTACAGCTTCAAATCTGTCTTTACTTTTTACCCTTCTCTTTCGGTAAGGACACTTCCCACCTGAGTTGGGTTGGCAGCTCTGCACTTTTTGAATTTATCAAATGCAGCATAATGCCAATTCCTTCCAATTTATTGAGTCTCTTAAAAATTTGGTAAAGCATAAAATTCTTGATTAGAACTGAAAAAGGTAATGGAAAAAAAAAGATCTTGATTGAGTCAAATTACAAGTTAAGAAATCTTGTTTTTATAAGAATTCAGACAGAGCTATACTGATGAATGAACTTTCATCAAGGTCTATATTATGTGTATTGTGATGTATGCTGCATAGATATAAAGGCACAATAACATTAGTCATTCAGATTTCTTTTGACAGAGTTAGATTTTCTTTCCTTGGAGAGTGGCAGGTCAGCTTATATTCTATCGAGATTAACTGGTTTTTGAAAAAAAAACATGGTAGAGCTGCAAACCAATTATTTTATTCAGTAATTTGATATAATGTATACAAGACTCAGTTGGTGGATATAAGCTTTAAAGTATTGAAGTGAATTAAACTTGAGATATTTAGTTGTTGTTTTTTAAATGTTGGTAGTACGAGGGCTCTTTCATAATTAACCGAAAAATGCCTGTAAAATCCGCGTTTTTTGTGCTATCAACAAAATTCTTGCACGTGTTCATACCTTGACTCGTCCTTCATTTCTCTACGTAACAGCCAAGTCTGTCAACACACTTCTGCCAACGCTGCACCATGGAATAGATACCCTCTCGGAAGAAACTTCCGTCAAGGTTTTGTAGCCATTTCTGCACATGGTCAACAAGCTCTTCATCGTCATCAAAGCGCTTTCCTGCCAGCTCACGTTTTAGTGGCCCAAAGAGGTGATAATCAGATGGTGCGAGGTCTGGACTGTGTGGTGGGTGTGGCAAAATCTCCCATCCATACTTCTCTAGCCAACCTTGCGTCACTCGTGCTGTGTGGCGTGTAGCGTTGTCTTGTTGCAAAATGACCCCGTTGGTCAACTGCCCTGAGCGCTTTCTGCGAATGGCCTCCCTAAGCTTGTCAAGAGTTTGGCAGTACCTTGCAGCATTGATTGTTTCTCCAGGTTGTCCCAGAAAACAGTTCCCATTATTTTCTTTGCTGACCGCATGACTTTGAATTTCTTCGCGACAGGTGAGGATGGATGTTTCCATGTCATCGAATCTTGCTTTGTTTCTGGGGTGCAATGGTGCAACCAAGTCTCATCACCGGTGACTAAGCTGTCAAGAAAAGTCACATCGTAGCCTAGAAAGTCTCCGCCGGCGTTGGCAGTATGCCCGTGAACCCTGCGTGAGCTCTTGCTTCTTCTCAAAAGTTCCCTGCAGATGTCCAATCTTTGTTCTTTATGATTGTCTGTCAATTGCTTAGGAACCCATCTTGCGCTGACTTTTCTGTAGCCAAGTTCATCAAATACAATTCTATGGGCAGAAGTTTCCAAAATTTCAAGACTGCTTGCGATTTCATGAAGTTTCAACCTCCTGTCTTGACGAATAAGCTCATCAACTCGCTTCACATTGTCTTCTGACGTCGCAGCTATCGAACGCCCTCTCCCTTCCCTGTCTGTCAAGTCGGAATGGCCGGCTTCAAACAAATTACACCAGTGATAGACTTGTGTACGGCTTATAACATGCTCACCATATACACTCTGAAGTTCTTTATGAACTTCGGTAGGATTCAGACTTTTGTCGTTCAAAAAACGTATGACAGATCTGATTTCCTCCTTTGACCAAGTTTCAAGGTGGGCCGCCATCTTTAAAATCGTCTAGACATTCATTGTGCAAAATGATGCACTTCATAATTTCTGGGAATATCCGTAAGAAAGGAAATAAGGAATATCATGTGGTTTACAGAATTCAAAAAGCTCCACTGGTTGCTGAGCTATGGGCATTTTTCGGTTATTTCTGAAAGAGCCCTCGTACCATAAAATTCTCCTAAAGTTTACTAGACTTACAATTTATTCGTCAAATGTACAAGTATATATATATATATACAGTAGAACATGACTACAGCGGGATTTTCCGTTCCAGAAGAAAAATCCCGCTATAGGCATGGTCCCGCTGTAGGGAAACAAAGGGAGTTTACCGAAAATTAAAAATAAACATGCAAAATTATCTCCCTTGTCCATTAAAAGTAAATGAACGTGACCCCTAAGCCTAGACTTGACCTTTTTGGTTTACTTTGAGTGCCTCTCACTCATCACTTAGCCAGCCGCTCCGCGCTGCACGCAGCTGACTGATCAGTTCGAGATCGCCTACACTGGCTACAATTAATAACCAACTCCCTCCCTCACACACGCTTACAGATTATGCCCCATCCAACCCCCCACCTTTACTCCCCTTGACTCAGGTGTGGCCAGCAAAGGCTTGGCTTTGAGCCAGCCGAGATAAGAGAGACTTACTTTTAAAAAAAGGAAAGAAAGAAAGAAAGAAAACGCTGCTCCTCTTGTTTACACCTGCTCAATCGCCCCCGCTATATCCATGTTCAGTACTTTTCCTGTCCCGTTTAATCCAAGCAATGGTAATAGAGTTTACATAAGGAAAAAAAAGGGGATCGCTGTGAAGTCCCGCTGTAGGGATGGTCCCGCTGCAGCGGCTGCCGCTATATTCATGTTCTACTGTATATATATATATCTTTCAATAGATTGCTTTTGGCAGCGCTTGACTAGTATCACTCTATAGTGATGTCTTAGGGTGTATTTGACTTCTTCAAAGCTGTGAGGATGTGTCATTCATTTTTACATATGGTTCATACCAAGGTAGTGTGTAGAATACTGCAATAAAGGATCATTTAGTTGTATGGGTTGGCAGTAATATATTAGTTAGAAAATCTTTTTTTTCTTTCATTTCTCTACCAGAAAAAGCACCATGTTTTGACAGCAGTTCATCCGTCGCCTCTGTCGGCACACAGAGGTTTTATGGGCTGCAAACATTTCTCAAAGTGCAATGCGCTATTAGAAGCTGATGGTAAACCAGCAATAGATTGGTGCCACCTGCCAAGGGATGAATAAGTCACATGTCTTCTCTCTAAGCCTTTTTTTATTTTTCACATTCTTTTCAAAACGTAATTAAAAACTGTGAAAATAGCTGCTTGCATGCATTTACTGAAATTTTTTGTCTCCCTCCTTATAGTAATTTTGAAACTGACTGCTGGTGGATGAGCAAAACATTTTTTTGATTCTCTTCTTTTTTCATTTACATTCAGTTTCAGTTTTGATTTGCTTTTTAACAGAGCTACAGAAGTTTTACTCTTCACATTATTTTTAGGCCTAGTAATCACCATTGAAAGTTACAGATTTTATTCAGGTTATGATTCATCCTTTTTTAACTCTGTTCAATTAAGATCATGCTCAAGTACCCTGACACTCATTAAGTCCATTTTTAAAAATGTAACAGCAATGATAGTTTTTTATTCCTTTTTTTCCTTGCTTATATTTTATTTGTTTAATATTGATTTTATGTTTTAGAAGTAAATCTAATAGTTTCATTTTCAGAAGTTATGTATAGTTTTAAAAATATTTGTTCAATTTATTTATGTGATGCCAAAATTGCCTTCGAAAAGTCTGTAGCTCTTTCTTTTATGTGAAAATAATCATTTTGTTTGGGAAGTCACATCCAACCTGATTTTTAAATTTAATAAACATGGCGCTTTCTTGTAATAAGATGATTCCTGATAGCTGTTTTAGCTGGAAGCTGTATGAATATGATATTAAGTGTTCATGAGTTTTAATAGGATACCATGTATATTCTATCATGATTTTTATTTTGTCAAAGAATGATTTTTGTTTTTATTTGTTCGGCTCGAACCTTTGGTTTCTTTTTATGGTATGAACTAAATCAATGTTTACCAAGTATCTTCATTCACATAATGTTTTCATGGTAGCCTTGAAATAATCATGAAAATATTACCTACTCTATTCTATTTTTTTAAATTTATACTCTTGATGAGTACTCTTGATACAATTAATTTTATTTTGAAAATAAAATTTATTTTACTTAATTGGCACAATTATTTCCCTACTGATTTTATGGCTTTATATTTTAGAATGAGTCTTTTTTAACTTATTCATTTGTTAGATGCTTTAGAAATTCAATTTAAACACAGTGCACACCTGATAAATCAACATTACAAGGACCAACAAAATTGCTTCGAATTAAGAGAAAGTCGAATTAGGAGATAGTAATAAAATTTTAAAATGTCAAAATCTGAATAATGACTTTTTAGGTCTGCTCATAGCACTACAATTAAGAGGGCTCATTTCAGCCTCACTTTTAATACTAATATTTGTAATAAAATCCATCCCCTAACTTAACTAGATCTAGAACCAAAGCACACTCCTCCCCTCCCCTAATTCCAAACGTGTGGGCATGACCTTGCAGTGCTTGCATTGGGCTCAGGCCTGAAGCGCCAGCCCCTCCCTCCCATCCTCTGGCTCAGGCCTGAAGCGCCAGCCCCTCCCTCCCATCCTCTCTCTCCTCTCTCTCTCTCTCTCTCTCTCTCTCTCTCTCTCTCTCTCTCTCTCTCTCTCTCTCTCTTGCACACACAAAAATGTGCTTGTCTCTCTAGGATCTTCCCTGTGCATCCAACACCCTTCCCATTTCTTCTCACTCAAATCCTTGTCTTAAGTTGCACTGGTCCACACACTATAGATCTTTAGATCTTGCTCATGAGGCTAGGCTAAAAATTAAATGACATTTTGGTGTATTTAGATACCAAAACATATTGGAAATTCCGTCAAATTAGGAGAAATTAGTGGACCAAAATGTCGGTTTGCGGATAAAATTTATTAGTCTAGTGAACCTTGAAATTGAATTCAATGAGCCCGGGCTCAACGAGGGATTGTCGAAGTCCCGTTTTTTTTCCTCTTTGCCTCAATAAATTAACCTTGGATCCAACAGTCACATTTACCAACATCGGGTTAAGCGAGATGAAACAAGGCTGTATTGGGCCTCAATAGAAGAACAAATCCACTTTAAAAGTTACAATGTCGGGCTCTTTCGTTGTCTGGACGGTACTAAAAATATGATCCAGCGGCAAAGACCTTACTAAAATGTCACTAAAATGTCCACGAGCATTGAGATGTGTATGTGCGCGGACGGGTGTATAGAGAAGGGACGGGCCAGTACGACAGGGAGATGGAGAAAACATCCACCTGGCACTCCAGACCTAGTGCTAGGTGCAAGGCATCGCGGCAGGAAAAAAAAGAAGAGCTAGAGAGAGGGGGTAGGGGGTGCGCGCCGCGGGGTAGAGCGGCAGTGGAGCCTGAAGGGAAGGGAAAGGGAGTTATAGTGTGTGCAGTTAATGAGGCTAGATCTAGGATTTAGGAAGGTCTGGAGAGAGAAAGGGGGCATGCTTACACAAGATCAAAACAATCATGTAAAGAGAGAGAGAGAGAGAGACTAACAAATGTGCAAAGACAGTGAGAAAAGTAGCGAGGCATAGAGAGGAAGGGAAGATCTAAGCATAGAACTTAAAAGGAAATGTTACTTTTTTTTTTAAATAAGGGTGAGACTGAGACTAGTGTGTGTGAGAAATACATTGCATTGTACTACATATATCTATCTATCTATCTATCTATCTATATATAATATATATATATATATATATATATATAGAGAGAGAGAGAGAGAGGGGGGGGGGGAGAAGAGCCAGAGAAGTTGTTTAAAAAATGAATGTGTTTTAAAGAAGAAATAGATTAATTAAAAAAAATGCGAAACAAAACTTCACTTCCTCAACATGTAGCCAAGTCCTTTCATTTGGTTGAGCAATATAGGGAGGTAACTGATTAAAAGTTTAGCGTTGGGTAGTTTCTCTCCCTTGAAGACATTATTTTTTTTTTTTTTTAAATTTCAGTTACCTTTTAATAACGAGACCTTCGGTTCAGCGAGGAAATGCTGTGGGACCCGAGTATCTCGTTACATGTATGCAAGGTTTATTGTACTGATAAAAGGAATTTATTTGAGACTTTTTAGTTATGTCGATTTAAGAGGAATGTCGACTTGTGAGATATCGAATTAAGTATAGGGTACTTTATGCAAAAGCCAAAGCAAGTGATATATTAATTTTTCACCCATTTTATTTTTAAAAAAATGTATCAAATGAGTCATATGGGGAATACAGGGAGACCTTTTACCAGGAAAGTTTTGAGTACCTATTTTATGCATGGAAATGTAGAACACTTTTTTGCCAACCATAAATTTAAAATTCATATCAAAGTTTGAACAAAAAAAGATGTTTTGATGTATGAAGATTTCTTGAAGTATAATAAAGGACAAGTATTTCATTCTTCACTACATCATTTTCTTTGCTAAGAATTTTTTTTTTTTTTGAACTGCTTTGAAAAGTGTATACATAAGTTTTCAAAACTGACTCACACTTAAGGTTTTGTCGAATCATTTATTGAAGTTAAACACAATTTTAATGTCATACATACATGTATCCTATACATGAAGATAATATACTTGTGCATATTGGAAGGCGTTAAATAAAGGAGGCATAGACTGCAAGCCAATACATTTTTAAATAATAATCAATATCACAAGAAAAAAAGAAATATTCTCACCTGAAATTTTATCAAATTCAGGTAGAGTTTTCATATAAAGTACATGTACCTGGCTAAAAGTTTCTGTCAGAACATCATTGTTTTTCAACAAAAGCAAATTGCAGTTCTCATATTTTTATAAACTTTTAGCAGCACATAATGGAAATTCTACTGGTTTTCTACTGTCCAGTGGCAGCCATTGATACAAAACACTTAAGTCAAAAGAGCTGACATATACATGTATTGGTATCAATCATTTATCACAGATGCATAAATCAGGGGTCAATTACTACATGCATCTTTCAACTCGACAAAGATAATATAGAAATGTTTTTGTATTCATGATTTCAATATATACGAATTATATGAAAATTTTATTTTGTAGATCAAAGTTGTGAGCCCTATCCATTTTTTTTTATCTTTTTTTTTATCCTGGCTTCAAACCACTTTTCCTTCCTTAAAATGCCACAACTTTAATCACATCATCGTAGTCTCGTTCTAATATTGTGTCTCATTTATTTTGAAAGCCTAAAGTTGTATAGTTTAAAACAAGAGATCCCATGAATGCCCTTTTACACTTTTAGAAAACTGTTAATCTTATTGAAATCCACCCAGTATTTGAGAAAGATTTGTCACAATCAAGCAACAACAATAACAAAAAAAAAAAAGCAAAAACAAAAGCATAGACTTTTCATTAAGAATTGATAAAGTAAAACTGAAATACTGCAGTATATTATAAATTCTTAAATATTGAGTTTTTATACATGAAATTAAAATTCACCCACAAGTGATAAAAAAATTAATAATTAATATTTGTTCTAATACTTTTCTTTTTCAACCTATAGTTTCTTTACTTAGGGTTTACTCAAAATCAACAAGCTTCTTTACAGCAATAAGCAAGGACTAGGATAATTAATCAAACATACTAAACCAGAGTGATGAATAATGTTTTAATATGTGTTCGTTATATTAACATGTGTTGTCTTGTCTGATTTTCAGTTTCACATATAATCAGCAATACAACATGCACATTGCGCATGCTTTCTATGGGTGTCAAATGAGGAAGTAAGGAAATAAGTACGACTGCATTGTAGCGCCATTAGCTGTGAGTTGAACGAGAGCCCCGATATCCGCAGAAACTTAGTAACTTTAAGGCCCACACTGTTTCGATATTTTTTTCTCCTCATATTGCTAGTTGTATAGGCAATATTCAATGTAAAGCATGCTACATGACATTTTATTAATTTGAAATTGGTTTTGAATTACTTGAGTACATGAAGATCATTTGTGTGTGGATGTTGTACATGACTGTGCAAAGCTAATGCTTAATAAAAGTTTTTTTGTGTTGCATTATTGTTATGAGTAAATGCCTATCTTTCAGAGTATGAGTTCAGACGTTTGAATCCTGATTGAGGCAATTGTGTCATTCAATTTTTGGGAAATGCTAATTACAGCTACAGGCATTTGTTCAAATCACCAGGGTGTGAAGTGAGTATGTGCTGAGGCACACCATTTCTATTTGCACATCCTCAGTGGCTAAAGAAAAGCATAGTACTATTAGTAGATGTAATTTAAAAAAAAAATATGTCTAAAGCAATAGGAGCACTTTATGAAAAGGCAGATTTTGATATGTAGATCTCGTATGTTTTTCTAGTATGACTTTTATTGTATTTTATGATTTCTCTGTGCTTTATGCAATATTTTTCTATCCCCTCTTAGGCAAATATCTATTAGTTTTCAACTCTTTTCAGTCAAAATCACAGACATTGAACATATAAAAAAATGCAGTACATGTACTCATTCCGCCCCCAAAGCTTCTAAAACGAAGTAAATGCAATGATCTCTCTCAGATGAACTACATGTATGCCTTATAAAACTGAAAATTTTTTAACAAATGAATTAGAATGAAAAAAAAAAAAAGAAAGGGCTAAAACAGGCTTTAGATTTCAGTCCACATTTGGTAAAAGTATTAGAGATTAACTATCTGCTGCAAGATATTCATTCCCACCATGGCTGCATAAGATCTCCAGGAAACGTGACCTCTGGGCAGATAACCCCGCTCTAAGCTGTCCATAGTGATTGCACTGTCAATAGCCATATCCACCATAGAGGAGTGCCGGCGACGCCCTTCAGGCATGCCCAGAGGTTGAAGAGCCCGGGAGTCCACCAGTGAGCGGGGTATGGTCACCAGCAACGAGTGATCAGTGCTTACCTCAGTCTGTGTGCTGGCATTCTAAAGTTTTCAATGAGATAAAATGAATTACGGCTCTAGATTTTAATTTCAAATTGATGTTAACTGCAAGCTGGAGTGGTTACATAAGTAACATTACATGTATTTAAGACTTCAGGTGGAGCTGTTACTCATTACTAAAAATAGTAATACTAGTAGAAGTAGTAACACTACAGTAGTCGTAATTACAGCAGCAGCAGTTGTAGTGCTTGGAGGGGATGGAGAGGAGATGCAGTAGAGTGCTAGCAGTAGCAGCAGCGGCTGTAGTAGTAGTAGTAGTAGTAGTAGTAGTAGTAGTAGTAGTAGTAGTAGTAGTAGTAGTAGTAGTAGTAGTAGTAGTAGTAGTAGTAGTAGCAGTAGTAGTAGTAGCAGCAGCAGTAAAGTAGGAATAATAGTAGTAGTAGCAGTAGTAGTAGTAGTAGTAGTAGTAGTAGTAGTAGTAGTAGTAGTAGTAGTAGTAGTAGTAGTAGCATCAGTAGTAGTAGTAGTAGTAGTAGTAGTAGTAGTAGTAGTAGTAGTAGCAGCAGCAGCAGTAAAGTAGGAATAATAGTAGTAGTAGCAGTAGTAGAAAGGTAGTAGTAGTAGTAGTAGTAGTAGTAGTAGTAGTAGTAGTAGTAGTAGTAGTAGTAGTAGTAGTAGTAGTAGTAGTAGTAGTAGTAGTAGTAGTAGTAGTAGTAGTAGTAGTAGTAGTAGTAGTAGTAGTAGTAGCATTAGTAGTAGTAGTAGTAGCAGTACTATGTAGCAGTAGCTATAATAGTAGTAGTTGTGGGTCCGATAGAATTAGATGTATACTCATAGTATCATGAAGATGTATTTAGAGGGTCAACTCCCTGGTTGTCAAAGCCATTAATTCATAGATCAATACTGTCAGCCCAGAATATTATGAAGGTTACAAGGCTAGCGTTTGGTGCTCATACTGATCAAGGGTGGTCAATAACTTATCATTCCCAGAGTCTAGTTAGCTACACTGCTTATTACTCCACCGCCATCTTGATAAAATATGGTCTCTCTGCCATGAATATTTTGTAATCCGACTGTCTCTAGGTGTGTGACACTCTCTCTCTCTCTCTCTCTCTCTCTCTCTCTCTCTCTCTCTCTCTCTCTCTCTCTCTCTCTCTCTCTCTCTCTCTCTCTCTTTCTCTCTCTCTCTCTCCGGTGGCATACACTTTGTTTTATGGAAGAAAACCTCTTTGTTAGGGTTTTTTAATTTGTAAATTTGCCCCCAATTTAATAGGAGCGTCATAATTCATTAGATTTGTAGTATTATTTTTTTTTTCATGGTAACATTATGCTACGATACATTTCCAAAGTAAGTGCATTTATGAGCAGAATGATTTTGAAGTAAACCCATACGCTTGTCTAACTTAACTATGTTGCCTTCATCACGGTTGTGAGAGTTGAAATGAGACTCAGCAACTTTGTCTTTCGAAAATTTTATCAAGAATAAGGATAGGTTCTATTTGCATTTTAATAGCAATATTACATACTTGGATGATAATGAACTTTTCATTTGTTATTTTTTTTAAATGAAGGATAAATGCAGCGCACCAAAAGGTTCTAAAGCTTCTAAATGTTATTAATTTTCAGTAAGGGAAATCCTAAAAAGTGAGTTTAAAAAATGCTCAGTTATCAGGCCTTAACATCACGTGACTGCTGATGTGAAACGACTGCCCATCCGTTGTGATAAGCGAATCTCCTACACTTATGGACAGATCTACATTCTTCCCCTTGTTTAAAAGTTAAATACACACACATGCTGCTGTGCCTCATCGATATGTGTTCTCGTGTATAATAACATGTATGTTTATAATAACGTAAATAATCCTTTTTGTGTATTCAGAGTTTTTTTTTTTCTGTAATTTAAAAAAAAAGGGTCCTAAAATACGCATTCAATTTAAAAAATCACAATTTGTTTTTTAAACAATAGTATTGTTTTTCCATGTCAATATGAACCTACCCTAGTATTGACTTGCTGCTGCCTCCAGGCAGAGATCACATCTACTAATGTTCTGTTCCGAGGTGACCAGCGGGCCAGGTTCATCAGACGTAGTGAGTAGCCACACTCTGGAATTGGGCAGAAAAACTGCTCCATCTCGCGACCATGTCTGTGTTCAAACGATCCCGGCTGAGCTTCAGCTACCGATGAAGTCGACCCGTAGGGCGAGGATCTCTGTGAGCTGCTGTTCCATCGAGGTAGATTTGGAGTTGGTGGACCAGACTTCTGCTTTATGTTTGAAGCGGAAGGAGAAGTGGCACAACTTTTGCTACGGTATCCATTGGACTGGTTAGTGGATGGTGATGCTGGTCTAGGGGAGAGAGATGTCGCCTTCGGCCCTTGTTTTCTAGAGCTACGCCTCGGCAAGGTTGTTGGTGATACAGACCTTGGGATCGAACCGCATTTCGAACATGCCTGGTGGGACTGCTGACTAGTGATAAGGGTAGGTGGAGCTGACAGTCTATTATTCCCTTTGTCGGTGATACTTAAGTCTTTTCCCCTGGGTTCTTTTCGTTTTGTTTCTCCGGCCGAATTATTGGACTCATAAGTAAATGTTTGGCTACGACTCAGTCTATTTCTCTCAGAAACTCCGTTATTCATATTCTCGTCATCGTAATGACCACAGCCATTGGTAGAGCTGTACGCGCTCCAACTTTTGTATAAGTCTACTGGTCCCCCAAAGCCGTCCACATCACTAGACTGGTCAGGACTTGGGTCCCATTCTCTTAGTCCATAAGTCAACCCAAGGTACGGGCTATTCTGGTCTTCCTGGCTATGTCGCTGCAAATTTGGTACATCACGAGGCGAGTTTGAAGCGGAGTCCGGCTTTGGAATTTGGCATTCTCCCACTCCAAGAACTTCATCCTTCAGCTTGACAAGGCATTCGCTACAAAATGTGTGTCCACAAGGCAGAACTCGAGGTCTCCTAAAGATATCCCCACATAAATAACAAGTCAGAGACTTTTGTAGATTGGATTTTTCTTGATATCGAACTGGAGATGCTGGAGATGTTAACCTGCTATGGGTGGATGGTGTGCTGAACGGTGTTGGCTGTTGAGCTCTGACATTTTCCTTCGTCTTCATGCAGCCCCCCAGGCTCCATGACATCATTTTGACTAAGACTTACATCCTCAGGAAGCCAAAAATGCACTGATAGAACGGAAGGATAAAAAGATCAAGATAATAACTCTTTTGATAACATGTGCACATTGCCTTGATTTGTTTGTTATAAAAAAGTTATAACGATTGAGTAATTACACCAAGAGGCAAGACTAACAAAACCATGAGAATGCAATCTTTATTTGGCATCTTTACATGTTTTCTTATTTTAACTCTCTCTCGCATAACACTTCTTAAAGGGCTCAACAAATACAGGAGCCAAAGAGAACCATTAAGATTATTTGATCTTTTCTTGGATTAAGGACGTGTTTTTGTGCTTTCCGGATTATCTATGTTTTTAGCTTTTTAACGGAGTATCGTCAAGGTTTTTATATTAATTTTTAATCTGTCTGTATTCTATGTCTGTATTGAAGCTAGTTGTCTTCTTGTTTTACATAATAAATCAAAAATGAATTTAAAAAAGAAGAAAAGAAAAACAAACCAAAACAACACCACCGAGGTGTTTCTACATTAGAATAATTATTATATCTTGTTTCCAAATGTTCTTCTCTCTTGCACGCTTCCCTCTACCCGCTCTCTTGGCTGGACCTGTAGAGAGACACAATACTGTAAAGGCCAAGCGTGTGTAGCACTTTTTATGTTAAAGGCTGAATAAACCCTTTACGATTCGGGTGTAACACCTTAAATTTTAACCAGTTACGGCTTTTCGACGTAGACTCTTTAGCATCTAGAATTATCATTAAAAATCAACAAAATATGATTCTTGACGCCCTGGTTCTTATGCTTGGATCGTTAGCGTGTTCACATTTCGTTCATCAATTACGTCTTTACCCTTTTTCAACTAGTCTAGAAACCACTGTTCTTATCGGTTCTGTGACTGTAAGGCCGACACACGCGTGGTTCACAAAAGCGCAGCATCTGTTATATTAACATCGACATTTTCTGCCAAAAATGAAAAGAATTAACTACACCCACGGAGACAAGACTTCAAAGATTCTCATGCGATCTTGACGGCTGGAAATACAAGAATATTTGCAGCATTCTTGATTGGACGGATTGTGTTTTGTAATTAAGGGAAAGCACTACACCTTAAGTTTTACCATTACTTGAGCTCTAACTTGATTAAATAACGCGCTCAAAGCTGTGTCTGCAATATCCTTTATGATATGACGCGCGTCCATCTGCCACACTCCACTAGTTTAAGCAGATTTTGTATTCCAATTTAGCTGTGCTTCATATCATATATTTTTTAAGCTGCTTTTGATTGGGCAAGAAAGTCAAACTATTATGGCATTTTGTCTTGTAAAATTGTATATTACCAATTTCAAAAGCTAGATTTGCCATGATTTATTTAGGAGAGATTCTGAAGATATCGATACCTCGCATAAAAACACACAGCCAAGTCTGTTATTAGTGCTCAGTTACTCTCCCAGCCTACCTAGTCAGTCAGAGACGGTGCATATTGGTTTGCACTTAAATTACTTTCCCAAACACACACGCTCAGGGAAGATAAACCCAATTATAACTAAGTTGGGTGCGATACTTTAAGCAAAATTGTATTACGGGTTACCTTAACTTAATGAAGGTGGACGTGGACTTTATGGTGCCTGATGTGGTAAAAACTGCGCTCTTCAAACCTAACCAGAGCAGCTTTAACATTAACTTCGCTACGATAAATGTTGTGCACACTGTTAGCTGGTCTCAGTGGAGCACGGGACATAATCATATGGAAAGTATCACCCCGTTCTCAACGTCTAAGGCCGTTTCAAATCAAACACAAAAGGTAAATTTGTCTGATTTATTAATTTGTTCATTCGGTCATAAGCTTAAATCAATTTCTTTCAAACATAACCAGTTCGGGAAGTACAAAAAGTTAAAAGATAATTCGTTCAAGTTCTGTGCTTGTGCATTAATTTTACGACTAAATAAGAAGAATGCATGTCAGGTTTTGGAACTGGAGGATTATAAATGCAATTCCTTTCTACAGATGTACCTTATATATGTACTTAGAAAACTCTTATTCCCCTTAGCCGTTATGGAACGCTGTTTTGTTTTGTTTTGTTTTGTTTTTAATGGTCGTCATTACCAAAGATTTGGTTGTGGATAATATTGAAAAAGAACTATACATGCTTTGGTCAACACGCCTTTGAGATCAATAATCAGGTTGGAGGCAATTTCGCAATCTTTATGCAAAACTGGTCAAGGAGCGCTATCTGAAAAAGTTGCATCGATTTGTACTTAAAATTATGAAATTAAACATGATGTCATCACGTAAAAATCGATAATTAATACAAAAAATTTAATTTGTTGTAACATTTTTCTTTAATTCTATTCTTATGTAAGTCTTTGTAAATAGATGAACAATCATGGATATGATTATGAAAATAGAACACATCATACTTTTAAACATCCTCAAAACAAGAAATAATCCTACACTCTGGACATTTTAAACAGACTTGAATCTTCGTTATAAAAAAAAATCTCAACAAGGTATCCCCCCCCCCCTCTCTCTCTCTCTCTCTCTCTCTCTCTCTCTCTCTCTCTCTTACTCTCCTTCTCTCTCTCTATCTATCTCTCACTGTTTCCATCCCTATCTGTTTTCTTCTCTTACTCTCTCATGCGCCTTCTGAAAATTAATTATCTCTTTTAATTTTTCCTTGGAATGCACAATCTTACCTTAGATTCATTGGATGATTTTGCTTTTATCCCGGTGCTCAGATATTTAAAAAAGTCGTGAGTTCCGACAATCCAAAGTATCAGTCTGTATTTTGTGGAAGTCGACACATCTTATGTTGTTTTGACCTTGAGGTATGTTGTCCAATGCGCTCACTCCGAACTATCGACACAAGAAAATCGATGTCCCGCAGCCAGGATGGATCCAGCACTGCCTGGCACTGGAACATGGGCGAGGGGGGGTTCAGCGAAGTCAGTATTAATCTCTCTCTCTCTCTCTCTCTCTCTCTCTCTCTCTCTCTCTCTCTCTCTCTCTCTCTCTCTCTCTCTCTCTCTCTCTCTCTCTCTCTCTTTCATTTCGCTTTCTTACTCTTCGTATTATTACAAGTTAGTTTTCTTAATCGTTGCCCTAATTTCCTTCAATTTAAGCAATTTTATAATGTATGTAAATATTTTGAATCGATTGTCTAACACAGTAAATTGCCACAAGTATTAAAAAACAAACAAAAAAACAACAACATAATTTTTTTAAACATCAGGTCAATGGTCCACTGCAGGTTGGATTTTTTTTTCATTCGAGTCCCCTTGTCTGGTATATTTTGAAGCAGTGCATAATCTTTAAATATTTCGAATTTTAACTATGGCTTTTTGGACCGTACTCAGATTAACTTACACTTACAGCCTAAAGCAAACCTGGGTGTAGCTCAGGCACTGCGATGGCTACGCTTGGCGTAAGGCGTGGAAAAACTTCTGGAAGGTTATTGGACATGCTCAACTCATCGAAAACTGTAGAAGTGCGTGATTTACAACCAGAAGCTGCCTTGTACTACGAGAAATACTGGCAAACAAACAAGGGTTGTAATTAATTGATAATTTTATTACCCCACAAGTTACCGTGTTGCAAGACAAAATAATGATGTACATTACAGGACCGGGGTATCAACAAAAGTGATTTGATTTGAAGGAAAAAAATAGTTGAATCATTATTCAAAAGCTTGCAGTTACATTAATTGGAAGTTACAATATATAATCATGATTTCGATCATGGCAAAATTCATGAAAAATTCAACCTTGAAGCAAACAGGCTACCTTATTAAAAGGGGAGGATCAGATGCGACGAGATTTTTTAACCAGAAAGGTATTACAGTTTTTCACTTAATGACTTGGCTTTATTTTTCTGGAAATCACACCATCTCCATTTTGATTTGCAAACAACTTATTATTCCTTTTTTTTTCCCTCTTGTAAAGAGGAATGACGCTAGACAAAAAAGAGTAACTAAATTGTTTTAATAGATTAACACCAGGTGAAACAGTACCAGGTGAATATATCCAAGTAAGGAAAATCAATAGACTAAAGAGTTAATTACAATTTAAACTTTGACCCCTTGCGCTTGTAATAACTGCATGCAATCGTCTTGACTGAGTTGGCCTCTTGCATTGCTCCAACACTTTCCCATTGAGCAGCTATAAAAAGTTGTTTTGGTAAGCTTGCAGATGCTCCAAACAACAGCCCGCCGGATGCGCTGTAACGTGTGTAAAATCCCACTTACTCTCAAAAGTCGTCAGAGACCCCAAGAAGCCTCGGTGACACTGACAGGCAGATAATAATGGTTGTATCCCTGTGTAACGTCTGTGCTTGAACTAGTGTCAGACAAAGGTACGAGCACGGAGGAAATCGATCGCACGGCAACTAAAATCGATGTCGTAGTTCCGAATTGTTTAACGTCTCCTAAGACTTTACCAGAGCTTTATTGGAGAGCTAGATCGATGTCTACCGATACAATGAAGATTGAGATCTGATGATCTGATGATTAGACGGGCATAGGGAGCGCAACGTGTCCAATTGGGGGAGAAAGGTCAAACGTTAGCAGAATTATACTCATAATTTAAATGTCAAAAAGTTCCAGATGAAAGTTAATGTCACAACCAATATTGTGAAAAGTTGGAGCTAAATGAATATCAAACACCTCTAAAATGAGATAGAACAAAAAGTCATATTCTAAGTTGAATTTTGTGTTTCTCTCATTTTAAACCTCTAATACGATCCAATTCTTTTTTATTTGTTAGACATTTTAGTCAATCATGTGTACCCCAGGTACAAAAACTAAATAATTCTGGATTACGTCAAAAAAAAAAAAAAAAAAAAAAAAAGACGTTGGAGCTCTTTCCTGTCTCAAATTTTGATCAAGTAAAAGACATTTAACTCATGTTCGGTAAATTAAGAGATTATGGGATAGATAGATAAAAAAAGAGACATACAGACGGAGAGAGAGAGAGAGAGAGAGAGAGAGAGAGAGAGAGAGAGAGAGAGAGAGAGAGAGAGAGAGAGAGACAGACAGACAGACAGACAGACAGAGAGACAGACAGAGAGACAGAGACAGAGACAGAGAGAGAGAGAGAGAGGTCTGCAATGTACGTAATACATGTAGTATCTAGTCTAGTAGTGTTATATATATTTGAAATAAAATTTAAACATTCCCATTTCTGATATCGTCATGGTGCTGCACAAATTGTCCAAGTCATTTTTGTCCGAATTGAGAAAACGTGAAAAAAAAAACGTTCTCATTTTATCAAATTTCGATCAATATTGTTAAAAATTGACACACAGTGTTATTGTGAGCATTCAGCCAATATTGTTTTTTTTTTTTCCCCCATTTTTTAAATTTTGGTATATAAAATGACGTAGGCAATTTGTGCCACAGCAAAGTTTGACTTAGGCAAATTGCGCCGTTATTTATGACTTAGGAAATTTGTGTCCCAAGACATTCGCTATTATTCCTCTTGTTAATTGTAGCAAGATCACTACATTTTTCAATAAATCTGCATAATTTTTACTGCATTTTTTTTGCATAACTGCCTAATTTTTGTTTACTATTTTAATATAATTATGCACATTTGTGGATTATGAAGCTGTTAGCATTTTTTTACCTATTAATTTTTGTTTGTTTTAAATGATACACACACAATATTTTGAAATGAATATTTCAGGTGTCTTAATGCTCTCTATCTTTTTCTTTTAATGAATCTTTGACGTTTCCCTGCATAATTGTTAAAATCAAGACTGCAAAAAGACATAATGTGAACAAAATTTACTGAAAATTGGCAAGCCATGATAATTAGATTTTGTTGCATCCAATTTTAATTAGTTCAATTTTTACCAGGCAGAATTATCCAATTTTTTTTTCCAAATTATGCAATATGATTATATTATTATTTTTTTTTTTTTGCAATGCAACATCTAGTAAATTTTACCCAAATTATACAAAATGATCTAGAATTACTCAAAATAATGCACATTTTGATGCATTTTTTAAATCATTTTTACCACCTAATTTTAAGACACTATTCAAAACAGGAAAAAATTATGGGTAAGATAACTTTACAACATGAATCAAATGAGAGCAAAAAATAAAAACAAAAAAACAAAACTATGAAGAATCATTAGTATGTATTAAGAAAATCTTTAATCACTAAGTTCACTTCCAGATTTTTAGCTTATGGCTACCGTAGTGCTATTGGTATCAACTTTTATTTTGCAACTTAACGTTGAAACGGGATAACAAGTTTTTTTCTACAGAATGAAAAAGAATTCTACCATTTTGGAGTCTTATTGTTATATTATTCGAATTTATTGGTGTGGAAGGCTGAGATAGTAGTCCAAAGCGTGTTGTAGTACTACAGCGCTCATTGATAGCAAATCTTGGAATTTCCTGACTGTGATGATTGGCCTAGAAGTGAAAAAAAACCACCCAGGTCCTTTCATCAGGTGAAATCCTGCATGGGAGTACAGTCCAGCTGTCTGACTATTGCAGCTTGTAACAGATTTGGAGGTCTTGATACTTGTATGCGCATACATCCGAGACAGTTGGGTCGTCACTTTTTTCCGGGCCTGATTGATTTCACAAACTCTGATGACAATGTGACAGATTCAGACCATTTATTGTCTTTCACTTTATAGGGAGATGGATGCTGTCTGGCCAGCTGTACAGCCACCATCAAGTCACCGGGGACGTAAATGTCACACCCCTTAAGCTTTCTTTCCACAACACTGTGGGCAGAGTCACACTTCCTCTGGGTGTGTCCATATACTAAAAACTTTTGTCCGATGGTTATATCCTGCTCAGCTGCAAGCTCGAGAGGAGCATTTGACACGTTGGTACACTTATACTGGTACCCGCAGCCATCTTTATATCTGGGTTGTCGTTCAGAAAAGTTCTGAAATGGTTATAGTGGAGGTAACCAAACATGTGACTTGACAGGTCTCCATTGGTTTCGTCAAATACGTAGTTGAAAGCCTGTTTGGACTTGAGGTCATAATACGTCATATTGTGCACTGTCAATTTGGTCTTGTAATACATTGCACTAGCTTGTGTATTTGGGCACGTGAGCACAGACTGCAAATCCACTGTCCAAACAGATATCTGTATGTTGCTTTCCGTCTTGTCCTTCTCTTTCTCCTGCTGAGAAGCGGTCTTTTTGTCCAGGTGTTTTTTATACATCTCGTTCGATATGTGTCCAAATTTAGCACTGATGCAGACATTACATTGGTCTTTGGGGGGGGGGGGGGTATGAAGACTGACAGCTTTTGTCTGTGAAACGCGACATTAAAAAGCTTCCAGCCAACTGCCCTTCTTTGACTGGCCAGACATAACTCGTAATGCAGATCCCGCATGCTTCTCCCTGAAAACAGGAACTTCATACCTTCGTTAGTTTTTTGCTTTCTCAGTAGTGGGATGGTACTGTTGGCAAACTATTGAGCCAGTCTATCATGAAGGTCTTGTCCTCTTCTCCAAGCGGTTCCGAGATTCCACTTCGGGCAACGGCTGGCACAGATTCCTTGGGCTCTTGATTCTTTTTATTTACCCAGTTAATCAAAGTTCTTTCTTTAATACCTAGAGTATTGGCTACCATGGACTTGCAAACTTGATGCCTTGTTCCACCTTTTTCAAGGGCATATGTGTAAACCACACTTCTGCGTGATGAATCTCCCGCTTTTAGCTGCTTTTTACCAACAGTTTCCGCAAGACTTTGCACGCACTTCTATTTTTCATCCCAAGAGGTCATCTGCCAAAATTCATTGAAAATTCGTAACCTGTCACTCTCTTCAAAGGTACTGCAATTTCTGTTTGCTGATCTTTTACAATGTTCAGACTTGCAAGCAGGCCCCATAACGCGAGGATTAAGTCTTCTCCGCTCTGGTGGTGTACTCTTTGCCCTAGCAAAGTCTAGGGTACAGTATGCGTAAGTCTGACTTACGAAAATTGTACATCAGAACACGCTTTTCCTAGATAACTAAATTGACTTAAGCATGATGAACATTAGCATTTTACTTCAAAAATTTCAGTCTATTTATTGGCACCTTTGAAAAAATTTAGAATACACATGTGCAGGGATGTGGGGGCTGTACGCCCAAATGTCAGTTCACATTTTGCCTAAGTCTGACTTAGGCAATTTGTGCAGAAACATGACGATATTCTTCTTCTGCTTCTTTTTTTTTTTCATAACAAACGTAATTCATTCAGCACCTATGAGTTGTCTGTATTTATATTGTTTACTTTTATCATTCGTTGCTATTGCTAGTAAATTGAAAGCCAAATTCATGTGCATGCATTTTTTAAAGTCAAATTTTAGAGTTCTCTAATGTGAAATTTTATAGTAACTTGTTCACCTCTTAGGTCTAAGACATGACTATCTTGGTCAATGGTCAGTAAATTTCGTATGAAAGTTTCTAATGTTATTTAAGGATATCGGTAAATAAACTGGATTAGTAGGTTTTTGTATACATGTAATTTTATATCCCGGGCGAAGTTTTGGGAAAAATGAATATAATATTACAGGTTATTGATTTCCGATTACATGTGACACGCCGATTACATTTATATGAACGAAATATTGTATGAATTGCTAGATCGTTAACAATATTTTCCGTGTGATGAACGCCAGATTCATACGTATGAGCTGTAAAACCTAAAACTTTTTTTAATGCTTCGATTGTGTGTAAATTTTACTTTATAAATATAATTTATAAATTCTCTTCACCGTAAAGATTAATAATTTGTGCTGCACTAAAGACTATTTATGCGTGAGAGTTGTTTCTTTTTAAGTAGCCGATAACTTGAAACATTGTAAGAACTTTACCTACCTAAAGACTATTTGTGTGTGAGTGTTGTTTCTTTTTAAGTAGCCGATAACTTGAAACATTGTAAGCACTTTACCTACGCAATTAAACTTGTTTGATCATGTTTTGTTTACTTATTATGTATAAGGCTATGGGACTGTCTGTTTTACAAAAGGAGTTCATCTGAAACTCAATAATGGCTTTTTGCCTAAAGATTTTCATACACACAAAGAAAAAAAATGTCTTAAGTTGATTTTCCATATTGGCATGCTTTGCATATCTGTAGTAGGTCTACATTGGCATGCTTTGTATATACAATGTATCTGTAGTAGGCCCAGATTAATAATCATTTTTAAAATACGAAAAGTTAAGATTCTTATCAAGTTCTCAAAAAAATTGTAAGTATGCCTAAGGGTCCCCTGACATATTGAATGAAACAAATGTAATAAATAACTGAATTGACATTAACTTTGCACGTGTACCATAACCTTCACAGTAATAAAAAAAATATTAAAGTTCACTTGAATCAAAAACTCTCTAAGTCTACAGAATAAATACAAGACTAAAAGAATGTGCACATATATACAAATAAATTTTTAATAGCTTTGAAGTGATCGCAAAAGAGACCATTACATATAACAATCAACAAATTGCAAAATTTAAAATTTGTAGCGCAAGATAAACTAAATGCTAATTAAAAACTTTAAAAGTTCAACAACAGAAAAAAACCTAAAAAAAGAGCTGCGTTGTTTATTTTTGAGACATTCCATCTCAAGGTATTTTGCACAAGCATAAACACAACATTGATTTTCTTATATATTGCAAGTGGCAGCATAATTAAAAAGGAAACACCATTATTTGTAAAAAAAAAAACTAAATCAATGATCAGGAGGGTCGAAAACTTTTGTTGCACGATGGAATCAAATATCACTACAAAGTATGATCAGACAAAAAGCAATTCACACGCGATATAAATAATCTTTCAAAAATAAAAGATGAAAAGAAAGATTCATTCAACTTACAAATTAAATGTACTGAGTAATCGTGACCATCATCACTTAAACGCTAGAAGAAGCTGTAATGAAGAAATATATTTTCTTTCTTTAAAATTACTGTGTAGTCAATGTTACATGAGCTTACCTACATTTTAGTATCAGATTCTGATTTAAGTGCAGCATAAAAACGTGTCTCACTTGCAGCCCAACTAAATAGCAGGTAGCTCATTTCACATTTAAAGGCAACATTAAGAATAAAATTTTTTTTTAAATTATTGATGCAGGAAATCAAAAGAATTCTTTTTTTTTTAATAGTAATAATAAAGTTAGACAGAGAGAAATTCATCTGCTATCAAATAATGTGCTTCCGAATTCTGTTTATAAAGCATCTGAAAATCAACAATCATGTTTTCAAATTGCCCTCATTAATAAAGCTTTCGAATATGACTGAGGAGGAGTGAAATAGGCTAAAACATGTAAATCTAATAAAAGCTTCTAAAAATGATATATCCCAAAGCAGCCTGTAAAATGCGTGCCACTGTAATTACTAAGATACTGAACGCTAGAAATCATGATATGGGATCATTGTGTGTAAAACTCTTGCACAAAAGGTTTGCTCAAAGATTTTAAAATGATTATCAGATGTAAAACAAAACATAGTCTATCCATATTTCTTTTAAGTTGAAAGAGAGGGAATGAAGCAACACCGCTAAGCCCAATAGTGCCACAAATTGATTGTCTTTCATAATGAAAGGTGATCAAACATGTATCAAAGCAAAGCTACAAGAGGAAAAGAGTATTTAAAGGCTGTTGCACTATGGATACACAATGAACAAACATTAACAGTTGATAGCTTAGCTTATCAGCATCATGTAGATCTTGGATTTTTTTTTTAACTGCTGATGCATCAGAAGTAAAAGTAAGATAAATTAAAAAAAAAAAAAAAATAATAATAGAATTTACTTTATCCCTTAACCTTTAAGGTCTTTCACTACAAGTAAATCCCTTTCTTATTAGCTTAAATCATCCAAAAAAGGAGACTAGAAAAATATATATATTTTTCCAGGATAGTCAAACATGTATGCAGATCAGATATTATGACTTATGTGGTTAGGAATTTAAATCTTAGTAAGTGGCCTGTTTTATTATATATGTTACAATAAAAGTTCATCATTAAAAAAACAAAAATCAAACAAAAACAATCATGCTCCTGATGAATGATTTACGCCATCTCAATTTAAGGATAATGTAGAAATTAATTCTTCACATGTTACTTTAATATACTTTAATACACTTATGGTACCATGGAGGGATTTTGTGTACATTAATGACACAAACCTGAAGGGTTAAACACCGGGAATATGAGAGAGTACATTTTATTTTGACTATGAGCGATGCATTATTATGTTTAAGATAAGTAAACCAGGTCCATAGTCTGAAAGATTAATACATGTGAGGAGAAAAAGAAGGGAGGGAGAAGGGGAGAAAAAAAAGACATGGATGGAATGGAAAATTGTCGTTTCTCTATTCATAGAATATTGTTGAGATGAAGTGATCGCACCAGCACATACGTTGGTTCAATAGTTGGTAAAATTGTACATTAAGCTCTGTAGCCTTGATACTCAACTAATAGTAACAGCTACATGTATAACCAATGTTAAATACTCATTAATTATTATTTTACAGAGCATTTTAATGTTTTTGTGACCAACTCCTTTGAGTTTGGATCAATGACAAAATTTGAGGTAACCTAACACTAGCAGTCTATTGGAAAGAACAAGGAAAGGAACATTTTATGGCTTTATTTTTTTTTTTTTTTTTCACCTTCGGAAATTGGTTTGGAATTAGTGTGCCACTCCCTAAGCTCAAGTTTACTTCAAAAGTTTCCAGTGAGTTCAATTTGGGCCTTAAACATTGCAGTCCAAGCCTGAGTGCTTAAACCCTTGAAGTCACTGTCTCCGCCCCCAACCCAGACACACGCACACACCATCGACTTTGCCCTAAATCATGGTCATTGGCAGAAAGGGTGTTAATGGAGGTAGAGGGTCAGGTCCTAAGCACAAGGAAAAAAGACTCCATCATAATTTTTGTTGAGGAAATCACTAAATCGATGGGGGCCTTTGAACTATAAAATAATAGAGAAATGGAGAGAGAACTAAGTGTCATGGCCCATCCTCTCGGAGATTATCGAATACACTGATGCTGCCCCGATGAAAGAGTCTAAAAACATCTGTGCTGGACCAAGTGCTCCTCATTAGATAAATTCTTGCCAGATGTGGAAAAAGTCCTATGTGAGATTATATCTTATGAAAGACTACAAACCTCTTAGGAAAATATTACCATCCAACTAATTCAGGTAACTCATAATTATGCAATGCAGCCCTGAAATAAATAAGAATGTTAGTCAAGCTGCAAAAGCTAGAGACATTAAAAAAATGTTCAAGACCCTCACAAAGAACATTACAGCTATAGTTCTCTCCTCTGATAGCCTGGCTACAATAGCACAGCTGACGGAGCGCTATTCACTGAAATAATATAGCAGAATATTGCTCCACACTCTTAGCGTCACATGCTCATGTTCCATTTGGAAGGCAGGCGGTTAAAAGAGAAAAAGAACTTCCCAACTCAGCGCAGCAAATAAGGATCTGTTACTTGGACATCTTATCCAAGACTGAGTAAATGAGTTGAATCACTCATTACAAATAGCTAGATTCTCTAACTATTATTACAAATGAGGGCCATTCTCATTTCTAAACCAGTCGCTGAGAAGGAAAGATGACATAGTGGAGGCCAATCAAATGAAAAACTCCCCTCCCTTGAAATGTGTGGAGGAAGAAAAAGTGTTTATTATGCATAATGCATAAGACAAGAACATATATCAGAGAGGAAAAAGGGATGCCTTAGCCTCTTGAAGGACACAGGGTAAATTAAAACGTATCGTTTATGCAAAAAAAAAAACCAAGATCTAGATAAATGCATGTACTATTAATGAAGTATTGGAATCTGATGAAACACTCCTTCTCGTATAGATTAAAGCACATGTGTATCATGCATCTCAATGACAAAATTACCTCGTTTGTGGTTTATGATATATGTCAACCTGCTCATAGCCATGAAAGTAAATCAGGAATCCTAGGAAACTAATTAAGGTATATTGTAACGTATAACGTATCTATCAAGCTATAATTACCCTGTGCAATATGCACTGAGATGATTTATATTCAAGGTTTAGACAAAGATCATTGCAAATCTAGCTTAAAAAGCATCAAGAATAGCAACAATATCAAGATTTGATATCTCTCAACCACCACACCAACATAAAATATCAAGTAATTGACATTCATGTTGAACTCTTAAGACATCACAGTATGCTTTAGCCATCACACACACGAAAAAAAGAGACTCCACAAAAATGACAAAAAATGCATTTACAAGTCTAATCTCTGTGAGAAACTTTAGCTTAAATATATAGAAACTTAAATGGTATGTTTTGATAGATTCAATAAAAGTAACCTTTTCACAAAATCTTAGCTTTGAATTATCATCATGGTTATAGCGATCATTAGATGAAGGTTAAGAAAAAAGTCACCCTTTAACTAATGCGAAACCTTCAAGTTAAGCATGGTGTTGGGGGTGGGGGCACTTACAAAAATGAAGGTTGGCAGGTTGGACAAGTTGTTTAGAGTCAAGAGGAAAAGAGAAGATTATACTAATGTGTCAGAATTTATGGCAACTTTGCTCCCTGTTTTATCCTTATGCAACTTCCAAGGCATTAACATTTAGCGCAAACTGCTGCCTCACTGACAAATGGGGGATACTGATTTCCCAAATGCAATGAAATTATAAAAAAATTGACCCTATGGTGTAAAGACAAGTCGAAAATTGGCACTCACTCAACTTGCCATACTGCTGGGAAAGCTTAACTATCTGCTGTAACTGATCTTTACACATTGAATGGTCCATAAATATCAGAAACTTTTGAGTACTTACAAAGCTTAGGAACTCCTACCATAAATTTATTTGCTTCACAGCCAAATCAAGAAATTGCTATCATTGTACAAGGTTTACATATCTCTGTAACCAAAACTAATGCAGCTGCTAATGATACATTTGATCAGCCATGGGATGAGTATAAATATATACGATATATACATTTTTTTGCAGCCTTTCAACTTGATTCTAAGAATCAATATTAAAAAATTGATGGAGACAAAACAGCAAAGTGTTGAAAACTCAGCATGGAAATATCCTCTATGACCTAAAAATTACTATAAGTGTCGGGAGGGGAAGTTACAAAGACCATATTATACTTATCAGTCAAAGATTCCTCATTTCTGTAAATCTAGAACTTTGGAACATTCTGAATGTATTGAAGAAGTAACCTAATAATTTTTAATGAATATGTTCAAGAAAAATTATCGTGTTCCTATGGATATGGACCACTGGTGCCAATGACTTTGTGTTCATTTTACTGCTCAACTACAGTAGCAGTATTCATCTGCTTCAATGTTTTTATTTTGCTAAATCACCTTCAAAGTTCAAGTATAGGCTGGGGACACAAAAAGCATATAATCTCCAAGAGGTAAAGCAGTTTTATATTGAGCCATTGTTGAAGATGAATTCACCTACATTTTTAACATTTATATCAATTTGTGGTTATTGAAGGACATTTGACAATGTATAGATAGTAAAGGTACAGAGCTCTGAAAATTATTGTTATTATTGTGATCACAATCTGATCCATCCGCACAGGTCTCACGGGAAAAATTTTATGGTGTTTAGCTCAGCACAGGTTTTGTCACTTCATCTCAGCTAAATTCTAGTAATATTGCCAATCGGGGGAATTACAATTACATTCCACCTTACATAAAAGCTTTGTCTACTTCATCTAAAAAAGCTCTGGCTAAAAATGCTTAAACAATCATTCATATAAATGGTTACCACCTATGGAGTCAACAGCGATCAGCAGTGTTTGAATTCTAGGGCATAAAAGAAGCAATACTGATTTGCAAAGAAAAGATGCAACAAAGCTTTTGTACAAACAATTGATACTATTTGGATTTTCCTCAATAGGTCCAGAAATGTAAGCTTGTGGCTCCCTCAAATTTTTCAATTTTTCCACACACACGTTTATAAGCACATAATGTCCGAGTTCAACAAATATTAAAAAAAAAAAATTTTGCCACAGTCTGAAACACATAATATCCGTGTTCAACAAATATTAAAAAAAAAAATTTTTGCCACAGTCTGAAACACACTTGAGTTGAAATCTCTTAAAATCTTCTACTCAGCTACTCCAATTCAATTTCATATGCAAAGAACAGCCAACAGCTCTCATTTTTTTAAAATTTACAAGCAAAAAAAAAATTGATAGATCTATAGACAAGCCATGAACTTATGTTAAGAAACTTTATAAATAGTTGATTAAAACCAATAAAAGTCATCATGGCTTAGGTAACAAGAAAACAAAAGGGAATTTTGGTTTAGGAAATTCTTAATTTTAAAACATTACATATGTGATAACAGTATTAATGCTTATAATTCTATGAAAACTCCTTTCAAGCTCTTTGCAGATAGTGTTTATATCATTTGTGTTACTTTTTATTCATTTTCTTTTATTACCATAAATGAATATAAAAAAATAATACACCTCAAAACATGAACATGAAATGCTTTGTGTGCAGTGGCATCTATTCTGCTTCACTAAATTTAAACAAAAGATAAAACATTGAAATAATTGAATTAAGAATTTCTCAACCATGTACATCTTATTAAATGCATGTACTTGAACCACTTACATGTTTCTTTCAATGCTGAGCAGTCTAAATGTATGATAATGATAACTAAAGTTGGAAACAAGCAAGAACAAAAAGTACTCTGTTCTTACTTCCCACAGCACACAAAAAAATACCAACAAATTCAACCAAAACTTTTGAGATTAATAGTTTTTTTTAGCATGTAGTAAAACTAACAGTTAGTTTGAATCAAAGAATTTAAAAAAGTCTGTATCTGCTGCCTTTGAAATTCAAGCTGGATAGCAATAAGTCATGGATTCACTAAATGAAAACAGATTTGGCCAGGAACTAAAACTCAGCCAAAATTTCAAAGCAACAGGTTTGCCATAGTCCCTTACCAAGAGAAAAAAAAAGGAAAATAATTTCCTTCTCACTATACAAACACTTTGGTATTGAATGCATAACAGTGTTTGGAATTTCAAGCTGCATATACTTGCACTATTTTGCTAAAATTGTCTCCTATGGGTTTGAAAATGGCTACAGAGGTTCAAATGAGATATGTTTTATTATGAGAATTAGGACTTGGTAAAGGCAATTCATCAGAAGATAATCAAAATTTCTAAAAAATTTGGGTGCTGATTGTAAAAACAAAAAAAGTGTTATTAAGTGCACTGCACTTTCAAATAAAAACAAAAATCATGTTACCCAAATAGGTGTTTTCAAATTCGGCCCACTTAAAACACAAATTAACTATAGGTAACAATTTTTTTTATTCATTTTTTACTTAAATCAATACGACCATTTAGATTTTTTCTTAGGCACCAAGAGCATATTAGTATTCAGTAAAGTAAAAACATGTTTTGAGATCAATGAGTTAAAAAAAAAAAAAAAAAAACCCAACTCATCAATAGCATCAGATAAATGTTAAATTGACAGATATTACATTATAATTCATTAAAAAGAAGAGTAAGTTCTCTAAAAGCATCCACAATAATTTCAAAACACTTGACTCTTATCTCTTTATATTATAAATCTACGGGGGCAGCCGGAGGTAATTGCATAAACCGTTTAAATTTTGTACTATGCCCAATAACCAAATTCAAGATTACTGGTAACCAACTCAACTTTCATTGACTTAAATAATATTAAGAAATGGTTCTGACTATCATTCTGATTCAGACCTTACCTTTGATTTCAATGATCATTTGACAATTCTTTATGATCTTACCATAATTGTTTCTTGTTCTACTTCAAGATCCAATTCTAATAAAAAGCTTATGAAAAATGAATGAATTATGATACATGACCAAAATATTGAATAACAAGTTGATATATTAAGTTTTTATTGTGTCACATATTTCAATTTCAGTTTTTGAAAAAAAATTTCAGATCTCTAACTGTGCTTCACTTTTGGATGTGAAAACAATTTAAGAAACCAGATTCGGTATAAAATTGCACACATTTTATTGAATACTCTACTTGACTCAATATATGAAAAATGGAGAAGGCAACATGGAAAAGATAATTCTAGGCACATACCACTGACTTTTATTAAAAAAAAAATAAACAACAAAAAACAAAACAAATAAAGCAGGTCATTATACTAGGATGATAGAAGAATATGTATTTAAAACTTATTTTTAAGTTTCAACTTCTTTCATACACTAAAAAATTTGTAGACAATTGTTGAATAATTACTTTTTGCGTAAAAATATTTACAATAAGCAATTGAATGAGCGGATATTAAGCTGATTCTTTGTAAAATTGATTGGAAAAGTAATAAAAAGATGCAACATAATTTTATGTAGCCTGCTCCATAATTTCTGAGCTGTAATTACAATTAATATCATTTCATTATATGGCACTGTATTTAAAAAATAAAATTACAAGCTGCTGAACACCTGCAAAAAATACTGAAGACAATAAACTTGACACCTGTTGTGAAAATGTCATGTCTTCTTTAAACACCATTTAGCAAAAAAAGTAATTAAAAGAAGACTGATAAAACATGATATGGGTGGCTACTAATCCAGCAATTTGATGGCTGAATAACTCAATTGAATAATTGATAATTTTTGTAATCCTAATCCACAATGAGCTGAGCTGTGATCACATGGTGGAAACTATGTGATTGCAAGATGATTTTTTGTCTCTCAAAAAAGAACATAATGACTTGACATTTTGTGTACACTTTTTTAAAAATAAAAAAAGGATGCGCAGACATACACAACAACTTAGAAATAGTAGTTGCTTAAGATGACAGACTATGCCTTAGTAATGTTGTCTCCTTGTTCGTACACAAAATGTTTGATCTAAACCATGCAACTTTAGTTTTTTTCATATTTTGAGAGTCAGCGTGTCATTTTAGTGAGCAAGTTAAAAATCCAGACCCACTTTTAATTCATTACGCTAGAGAGAAGAAGAAATGAATCTCATGAGGGCAATAATACTCTGCAAAGAGTAGAAATCAAATTTAGTTGGACTGCATTTTTTTATTAACACTTTCGCTATTGGGCCATTTGTCGCGGTTGGCCTGGGCCATTTCAAGATCAGGACATAATTTTATAGTGATATTTATATTACCGCCAATTTTTGTCATTGTTTTTATGCCGATAACGGAAGTATGAATAGACAAGCTAAGTCATGCGCACTAAAATAATTTAATCATCCTTATGTTCATTCGCATTTTTCGCATCAAAGTTGCGAGCCGCGAAATGCGGCTTATAGGACAAAATGAACAGTTTTTTTAGCTGCAAAACGCGGCTTAAAATAGCAAAAGTGTTAAGGGTGAATTCCAATAATAAAGCACAAATTCGCTAATAAACTAATATTATAAAATTATGCAACCCTTTCAGATAGTTTCAGTTGAAGTCAGTTTCTAAGTATTTTCAATCACAATTTCTGGTGAACATTACAAATTAACACCAAACAAAATGTATAACAAAAAGAAAAGCATAAAAACTAGAACATTGATAACATATAATTCTTATGTTCGACGGTTGTATCCTCCTCAGCACTTCTACTTGTGACTAAAATTTACATTTATATAAAAAGATCTTGGTCACGAATACATATAAAAATTAATTAAATTGAAAAGAAATATATAATTATGTTTCACTAAGAAAAAGGTAAAAAAACAAAAACAAGCAAATCTGATTTAAAAAGTTACAAATGGAAAAAACAATTTTAAGATAATAAATAATAAAAAATGTCAACTTGTTTTTCTTCAAAGAGCACTTGTAACTAATATCTTCACATACAAGCAATTATGCATGTAGATCAAGGCTTTAAATATCGGTAAAAAAATATGATCTCTGACTTTCAATTCCCTACATTAACTTGAGTTTTTAAAAACTATCTAGATTCAACTGATTTTCACATGCAGAGTGACAGATTTTTGGGTTAAAAAGTATGGGAAGGACATTAAGTATCAACAATTGAGATATTTTTTTTTCTATTTAACTATTTGACTTGACTTAAAAGACAATATACAAATGAAGAATAGCACAAAAAATAAAAAAAAATTCAGTCCTTAAACAGTGATGACAATTTCATGACACATGTAACTATTTTAAATGCATCACACCTGAAAGCTAACGAATCTAACTTTCTATTGAATCTCTTGTGGAAAGTCTAAAATTTATAACACTTTTTTTTTCTTGAATTTGACCTGAAAAACTAACAAGGTTTGAAAAACAGTTACAATTCTACATCTGGACTCAAGACAAACTTACAGTCATCAAATCTAAAAATTGTACCAAAATTATTCATTATAGTTACTTTAATTGAGCTGAGCTCAAAACGGACAACTAATTGATGTGAGTAAATCATTCCCTTACATTCTGTCCTTTGATAAAAATTAGGAAGATTGATTAATAAAGAGCTATCTTTTCAGGAATCACGAGAGCTTTGTTGAAATAAAATGATAGAACAATCAATATGCATTTTATTAAAAAAAAAAATACTAAATTTTAACTTTGGCAATTAATCTTAATAGTTAATACAACATAAATCAATCATTGAAATTCTTGTGTCAAATCACTTATTCATTGGATTGGAATTTTTGTTCATGTGAGAGAAAAAATATTCAATTGATTTTTTAAAACAGGCTTTATTGAATTTACTCTGGTATCTTTCAAGGACCTAATGCTAACAGGCTAGCAGCTCCTGACACGCTTTTAGTCTACTATTATCTGTTAGAAGTATAAAGAATTTTGATTGACTGAAGCTGAAATGATGAATTCAGAACTAATTATTTGTCTATAAATTACACTGTTATGCATATATTTGCGATTAATGAAAACCTAAAATTGTTTACAAAAAACAACAAACCGCAAACAAAAAAAAACCCCAATGAAAAACCTGATCATTTTTTTCTTTTTCTAGCTGTTATCTATCTATTTTAAATTTCAGGGAAGATAGTGTTAGCTCAAGAATTGGGTCTTGCCTGATGACCCCTCATGATATGTGAGTAGAAACCATACTTATTATAACATTGTTTGCCACAAACATTACATGTGAAAGGATCTGTATGGCTATGACAACCAACATGGATAGAGAATAAAACCTCATCATCAAAAGTCACCCCACAGTAATAGCATTTTGTGTCTACAGCAGAGCCTGACATTCCTGCAGCTCCTGCTGTGGCCCCTCCACCTGCACTGCTGACAGTTTCTGACTGTGTCCTTCCACCAATATGTCTACTGCCACTCAAAACCCCACCTCTTGAGCTATTTGTAGCTGAAATAATTTCACACTGAATTTCTTTGTCAACTAAAAGTGTAGTATTTCTTTCGTTGCAGTTGTTTGAAGAGGTGAAACTACCATGATTGAAATTACACGAATCTCGATGAGGAGGAAATTCTATCTTAATGAATGGCATAGGACATTGTGTCCCTCCACCATTTACACCAGAACTTTGAACCAAGTTGTATGTATCTCCTCCACCAAGCGATGATGTTGTAACAGGATTGCTGACTGTAGTAATGGCATTGATATGATTGTCATGCCTTGGTCGATGTAAAGGAAGTGGTTGTGGGGAGCTCGCTGGATCATCACTGCTCATGTCCATGCCAGATTCACTGTCTAAGGCATCTGATTGTCTTCGGTTGTCCCTTCTAGTCAGCTTTTGGGTACTTGAGGGAAGATCTTGAGCTCCACCTACAATGTGATGATGATGATGATGATGATTATGATTAATGGGCTCAGTCTTAACTTTGAAATATCCATTTGGTCCAGAGGTGTGCCCCATGGAAGCACTTCCAGTATTACCGGAGGTTGCCTCTCCATTATTACTCCACAAACGTCTGAAATTATAGCTTTCTTCAATTGAAGGACCATTATTAGTGGGAAGTGTGGGGTTGTGATGAGTTACAGGGGGAAGATGTCTTCCACTAGCCACCTGCATAAGCAGACCTGCTGAAGTTGAAGAGTTTCCAGGATTGGTGTGTGGAGTCATAAGATTAGACAACACTGATTGCATGTAGCTAGCCATGTCCTGCTGTTGTCGCTCTGATGCATAGTTGCCCAAGATATTAGAGCCTCGTGGGGCATGTTGAAGATTGTTATGATGGTGAGGGTGAGGAGGTGGGGGCCCTACACGATCTAATGGTGCAGGGATGTAAGTTGGCAAACCAAGTGTCGATGCTGCTGGTTGTGCATTAGGGGCTTGTGGTGGTGGAACTATGGCAGTAGAAGGGGCAAGATTAATAGGCTGAGGCCCATTTAATGGAAGAATGAAGTTGGCACTATTACCAGTTCCTCTCCCACTAACCATTAAATGACCTTGCAAGTGTGGTTGTTGAAGATGGTGGCCATTAGTGTCAAGCATGGTGACAGCTGCTTGATTTTGGGATGATGAAGAGGAAGAACCTGCACCAGAGTTGGATGCTCCGATTGTGGAGGAGTTCTGCGGGTGAGACATATGATGATGACTGATAGTATGCTCTCGCATCTTACGAATCTGAGTGGTTGAATAATCACACAAACTGCAGTGAATCAAGTTTGGTTGGCACTGACGATTATGCATTCTTCGATGTCGTCGATAGAAGCGGGAGTTATTGGTGACAAATCCGCATAAGTTGCATTTCATCATTTGCTCAGCTGCAAAAAAACAAGAACTTATGATTTTTATCTTGAAAATTAATGACTTTCAAAGCTATATAGCCGAAAATGTTATACAAGCCAGTTTAAAAATGTGGCCATTTAAAAGGGCAATCAGTTTAAAAAGGTGTGGCTTACAAGATATTATCATTTTAAAAATCCCAAAATTATTTTTAATGATTATGATAACACAAACAGTATTTGCAAACAACATAAGTTGCAAAAGACATCAGCTAAAAAACTTTTACTTAGTTAAAATGCATTTTCTGGTTGACTCTGTAACTGATAAGAAGAAAATAAAAACTGGCTAGGCTTGTTAAAGGCATGTCTTGAACTGAGGTAATAAATCTACTTCTTTCCCTTTTTTGAATTTTGGGTTTGTTATTTGTGAGGTAGCCTGCAATTTTCAAGCTCAATGACTAGTTTGGACAAATTGTGATTTCTAATTCTCTGCATAAAACAAACAACATTTCTATAATATATTAGTATTTGGCTGAAATATGACTCAAAACTTAAGACTAGGCTGGGAAATGAGAAACTCAGAAAAACATGTTTAAAGTTAGGGGAAGTTTTCATGCAGGGTTGCAGTTATCTTCAAAAAAACACCATAAAGCATATTTAAAGCATCTTTTGGGCTTTGACACTTTTTGACACGATAGAAAAATGGTTGATAGTTCCTAAGAAGCTCAAAGTGGGAAACCTTGAAAAATTGATTTTTTCTGTTTGAAGCCCAATAACCCAGAACATGAGCCTGAAAATCCCAGGCCACCTCACATTTGTGTACCTCATCAATTCATGTTGTTTTCAATCCACAAAATTATAACAATCCTAAAATGACTTGGTTGATTGCTATAGATGCACTTTGTCTATTCAGTCTTGAGGAAATAACTGAGAAGCTGCTCTCCCTGGCTTACATACTTTTTGTCATGTCTTTCCACTCAACTATTCAGAAAAAAATATCTGTGGTACAACACAATCTAAGCATTTAAATCTTCCATTAAATTGAGCACTTTGCCCCATAGACAATAAACATACAAGCATACGATGTGTTAAATATTTTGTCAGCAGGTATTTCATTGGTATCAGTTAAAATATGCTGATTGGCTAATTTTACACGGACCTTTTCAAATTTTACGAAAGTTTTAGAAGGAAAAATCAGCATAAATTGAGCTTATTTGATGTTAGGTTGCTTTATCCATGTTATCATTGGTATTTTTTTAAACCATGGATCATTCAGCAAGACTTCTAGGATTAATAATACTTCAATCAACATAATTTTACATGAAACAGGGAGTTTAAAGCTAAAACATACAATCAGACCAAGGATTGACACACAATCCAATCCATTTATTTTGCAGTTTCAGCGCGGTTACTTCAAAATCTTAGGGAAAAAACTAGGCTTTGAATTAATTCAAATTATTTCTCGTTGATCATCCAGGGTTACATAACCTTGCATCACATCCCCCAGTCATTTGTGAGTCATTTATCAAGTGGTGGCAGGCAAGAATACATTGCACAGTAAGAACTAGGCCTACTCCATTAGAACATAGAACTAGAACTGTAGAAGTCTAGGAGCAATTAACATAAAAGCCCACACTGTCTTTCCCTTACCCCAAATGGTTGCAGCCTCTTTTTGTAAAGAAGGAGGATGGAACACATGCACAGGTGAGCAGACGCTTGCCATTTAAAAAATTTTGAGCAAAGTATTGCCTTCATCATATTAGTATAAAGCAAACTGGTGACTTTGAATTACCTACAGATATTCATGAGGAATACATGTTTCATATCAACATCTCTTAAAAGTTAAAGAGGCAAAGATTCAATAAAATTAAGAACAAATTTGAATTTCCCATATTCAAATTATTTAGATTTGATTTTATTATATTGCACACCCCAAATCTGTTTCTGTTCCTAAATTCATGATGATTATCACCATCTCTGTGCTTTTGTCTCTCCCACCCTCCCTCTATTTCAACTTTTTAACAGCTATAATCCTATTCCTCTGCAAGTGCAACCCTCAAATATGCAGGGTCAAGAGGTTCCTGACTATTGATAGATAGTTATTAATAAGGAGTCTCTAATTAAATCCAACGATGAAAAATACAAACTGGTCACATAAAGATACCCATGAATAAAAATCAATTTCACTGCTGCAGCCAACAAAAACTTTTTTAACACGACGCAAAGTTCTCTAGCAGTGACAGAACATAGATATTTTAACTTAATTAAAGTATCAAAAACACATAAAAAATGCTCTTTGCCCTTAAGTGGATATAGTTGTTGAGAAGACTTCTTGCGTAGGCTTCACAATTAAAGCCACAATTGTAGAGTAGATGCAGGCAATTTTAAATCTGGGATTCAAATACAAACGCTAAGTTAAAAATTCTTAAAAATATAAATTTTGATTATACACAAAAATTTTGAAGGGGAACTTTTTCAAGTTGGGAAAGTAAATGAAAATTGAGTTCATAGCTTTGTGCTAAATCTGTTAGCCTCTAACCCTTAAGCCAGAAATTTTGCGATACATCCTTTAGATCTCTTCTATTGAAATTTAATCTGATGCAGAAAGATGATCAAAAATAAATTTTTAATATCAAAAGATAGAAATTTGATAATTCTTTAAATTTCAAAATGGTTAATTGAAAATAAATTCCGAATATTTCGAACATTTCTCGTGTTATCTTTCCTGCACCTCGCCATCTGACTTTGCTCATGCCTAGAATAATAATGTGATCTAAGGGATCTCTAAACCCATTATTAGGTCCTAATTCAATTACTCCAAACCAATTTTTTTTCTTTAGAAGCTAAGATTAATATGTTTTGCCATACTTACCTGGTGAAAAATCATGAAACTGAATGCTGAACATGCATTTGGTAGGATCAGGTTGAGGTTCATCCACACTAACAACATCCACATTCGGTGATGCTGTGCTGGAGCTCCTATTTGCATTCCTCTCTGGTGAAACTTCTGACCCAAGAGAGACATTGGGATTATGGTGCATTGTGTGGCGCAAGTTTGGTGGGCAACCAAATCCCCGCCCTGCAGGAAATGTGAATCCACTATTTCTAAGAACTTCATCTTTCTTTCTGGGGCTTGGAGCGAGGCGTCCATCCCTCCGAGCATTCTCAGCCCGATCACACTGACGAGACCGAGACATGGCTAGCAGATCAATCTTTTTAATTTGTCTGTTGTTACGAAACGGAGACTGGGGCTGCTGATGTGGTTCAGGTGCTGGAGTACAAGGAGGGGCCGAGGCTGTAGTGCGGCCATCATCATTCTCATCATTTATGTTTCCGTTGATGACAATCGTGTTTGATTCCACTTGCTGCATGGAATCTTGTGGAGAAGAGGATTGTGGAAAGCTTTGAAGCGAAGCAAAAGGTGAGGCACCGGGCAAGGTTGTTGATCTTTCAGATCTGCGACTTACTGGGGTTGATGTGATGACTTGACCTTCTCTGAAAGTGGAAGAGCTACTGATAGGAACTGTTGGTGGGACAGGGTTATGGGTAATGAAAGGTCGAAAGGCTGATGTTGAGGAACCTGACAGGAGCAACTCACATGGTGCAATAGACGGAGGTGTCCTTTCCTTGCATTGTGCATTGTTTTTCAATACTCCACCAGATGCATGGCACCCTGGAGAAGAGTCTGGGAGAAGGGGAGAATCAACACCAGACTCCAGACTGAGACCATTTCCAGCAGACACAGCTGGCATTTGTGTAGAATTGGGCACAGCTGTGACAACTGGAGAACATCTGTTCACAGATTCCACACTGTCTAGGTTGGATATTGAGTCAGGCAGAGGAGAGACTTCTTGTGGAGTTTCCCTTTCTTCAGACATTGCACCTGCTCCAAATCTGTGATTAGATATGTTTTTTTTTCCAGTTAGGAAGATGGGAAACAGCTGCCATACAAAAAAAAGAACAAAAACAACAAAAAACAAAAAAAACAACAAACAAAGCAACTAGCTAATAAAGGGGCAATTTAAGTTAACTGAACGTGAGTAAAATATAATCCAAATATGTGATTCAACTGCATGGTACACTGACTAATTTCTTGTCTACACATATCCAGACAAAAATAGCAGTTATGATACAAACCAAAGCTGAATAGATAGCCAAACCCATGAACCCCTGTCTTGCAATAGCTTGAATCCACAAGGTGAACTTCAAATATCCTTCAGGACCTCTTTTAAATTTTAAAATTTTAAAGAAAAGAACTAATGGAAAATTGGACTGAATTTTGTTTGGGGCAAAAAAAAAAAAAAAAAATTAAGTTTACACAATGCCACAGGGGTGTACTGTAAGTAATGTGTGGATATTGTTGAATTACCCGATAAACACCATTTTTCAAGAATGTAAGCGAATAAGGCATCTGCAGTATTTTTTCGTCGCTAAAATAAGCTAAGCACACATATTATATTGCAGATTTCACTACTCACAAGAGGTTGTAAGTTAAAAAAAAAGTCTCAAAATCATTTAAAAATACAATTCTTTTTGTAACAATATTTTCCTGTTACACTTGTTTGCATGAAAAACGGGAATATATGCCTATTTGAGTTTGCTACAGTTCAGAAAGTGGCCTTGATGTGATCGAACGTAATATTTTTGACTCATCATTTGAGAACTGTTCAGCAAATTATTTTCTGAACTTTTACTAATAAGAATGAAATTTGCATGGTTTCTGCTTGAATCACCGGGGCTTTCCATCTCGATTTCCTTCTTGCTGAAACCATGTGTTCTAACTTTTTTTCCCTCCCTTCTACTTTTACATAAAAATAGTACATGATGATCAAAGGGTCTTGCCGCTTACATTGCACCTTTGCTTGCCCCTGATCCTCATAAAAGTTTGCTATGTCATCATCACTGCTAATTAATGATATGCACAATATTTGAATGATAAAAAAGTCTTATGGTTTTCCTGCATTCTTTAAAAGTAAAACTCATTAAGATAGTGGCCAATATCTTTTAATGCTGTTTCTCATTTCTTGTTCCGGCACTATTGCCACCCCTCTCTCATGTTCTATATCTCCTAAATAGAATATTTCAAACATTCCTGGTGTTATCTTTCCTGCACCTCGCCATCTGACTTTGCTCATGCCTAGAATAATAAGTTTCATCTTTTTCATTTCTTGCTTGATGTCAAACTTTTTTTCTGTAAAATTGTTCTAACATTCCATCTTGCCATTGCTGTTTTTAAATTTGAATAAGCACGCAGATGCTTTATGACAATCAGGTGTCACCTACTACACATGGCAATCCCTACTGGACAGGACTGGCCTGCCTGTTAAAGAACACCCCTTTATGTCATTTGCTTTCTCTCTTGAATTGTGTTTAGTGATGATTTTTTTTTTGCAGAGTAGGTTGCCATTCTTTCTTTGGGAGCAACTGTGGTCATCTGCTTGGTGAACTTACTCTTATCCCCTGCAGAATCAGTAGTAGAACAAATGAATATAAAGAGTCAAAAGGAAAAATAAAATAGTGAATGACTGAGGATATTTTGGAACTCATGGAAAAAGCAGGTAAGTAAAAAATAATAGGGGAAATGTGAAACATTGCATAAGGAAATCAGAAAAAAAAATGTGATGGACCCATAATGAAGTGGATCAATGACAAGTGCAGAAAATTCAACCAAATCACAGAATTAGTGAGCAGACAATATATAGGAAAATAGAATAAATCTCTGAAAAGAAAACCTGCTTATCCATAAGATACCAAAGTTAAAAAAACATCAATGACATTATTATGGAAAAAGAAAAAATCTAAGACAGGTGGACGGAGTACATAAGTTAACTTTTTGAAAACCACAGAAAGGATTACAATACATAATGAAGAACTTGGGCTGCAATAAGAAAGGTGAGGTCAGGCAAAGCAACAGGCCCACACAGTATCAGTGGAACTTTTAGAAGCATTTGAATTGAAGGCTATAGAATTGATAAGATTGCAACATTGCTAAATGATATCTATGACCCAGGTCATATATAAGTCATTATGTCATACCACCAGAATCATCATGATGCCTGTTAGAAACAAAACCAAACCAGAAATAGTAGAGGAACTGGGTGGCTTTGTGGAGGATAAAAAGTACAAAAAATGCTATCTTAATCCTTCAAATAATAATTGAATAAACTCTGGAAATATAAAGAGAGGTATAACTCTGTTTCATTGTCTACAATAAGAGATTTGATAAAGTATGACATGATGAGATAATCACACAATTAACACAGTTGAAGGTAGAAAAATCTATGAGTGATCTAAAACGTGTACTTGGAACAGACAGCAGCAATGCAAGTTAATGGAGCAATCAGCTCTAATAAAAAAAATAAAGCGTGGTGTCAGTCAATGATGTGTGATTTCCCCATACCTTTTACTCTCTACAATGAAATAACTGAGGGAAACCGAGAAGGATACCCTACAATTAAAGTAGGAGGGCACAACTTGAACAACTTGAGATGCCCTGATGAAACTGTATTCATTGCAGAAAGTAAAGAAGACTTGCAATGCTTGTTAGACAATGTTGGAGAAGAGAGAAGAAAGATAGGGTTAAAATTAATCAGAAAGACAGAAATAATGGTTGCAAGTTGAAAAAAATGAGTACCTATAGATAAACAGCTTTATCAACAAGAATAAACTCCAGCAAAAAGTTCAATTGATATATTTTGGTACTTCAATACAAAAACACTGAACAACATCAAGAATAGCACAAGCAAAAAGGAGTTTCTAAAGAATGATGAAATTAGTATAAACAAATATCTATCTATATATATATATATATATATATATATATATATATATATACATATATATGTCCCCATCCACACAAGAAGAAGAGCACTGGAGAGCTGTACTGAACCCATCTTGATATATGGATGTGAGGCCTAGACAATTTCAAAACAGTTACAAAGAAACTATATTTAGGCAAAAGAAATGTCGTTTTAACAAAGAATGCTATGAATCTCATGGACTACTAAGAAATCAAATGAAGCAGCATTATGTGAAGCTGATCAATGGTGGTACAAGATCACACTTTAAAAGAAAAGGTGAACACTTGGCAACCTATTTGGTCCCTACCAACAATGCTCTGAATCGCATGGACTACATAGAATTCAAATAAAGCAGTGCTATGAGAAGCTCACACAATAAGATCACCCATAATAAAGCATTATAAAGTTTCAACGATCTAATCCTCATTATTGATTAGAATTTAGGTTTTTGAGACTTTTGTTACAATAAACAGGATATAAGCACTTTTTAAAGCATAAAAAGAATGTGTTACTGATACAAAATCTGACTTTTGATTATTAGTTAATCAGGTTTTTCATACAGGAAGCCACCCTTCACTTACAAACAAAACAAATATTTATGACTTGAGAATCATATTTTCAGGCCTTGATGTGATTTGTTAATACATACCAACTTGTGTCAACCAAGGGCATGAACAATATTACTTAAGTTTTCTTTCAGTAGCAAGACTGCAAATGTTTTATATTCATAATATTGCAGTGCCTGAGAAAGTGCTGTTTCATATTTTAATTATAATTACTAGTCTCTGTGTAAAACTCACTACAAATGCACTGCAAGGCATTAAGAGCAAACGATACAAATGATATTATGAAATCAATATGAAAAAAAAATTATAATGTAAATAAAAAAAAAGAAAAAAGAAAATTCAATATACATTAAAAAATCTTCATATTTAGGATAAAATCAATCTCAGCAACATCTTTCATGAACTTGCCACAAAGTATCTCAAAGATATTTGGGAAAGAGTTGCATAGCTTTATTATAAACTTGCAAGGCAAAATTCTCTAACATTCTCATTTGCAGCGGTTTATGTGAAAAAATCTAAACTATATCTATAGACATTTTAATTTTTCTGTATCAACAAAATCCTTTTTATTTTATCCCTAAAGATATTTCTATTTCATGCTTTCAGTTCTTTCACTCCTGCTTTTTCTCAAGCAAAATTTAAGTTTAAAGTTTATTTTCACAACCAAAAATTTTCGTCTCCGATTAAGGGCATATAAATAGTGTCTCTTCTTTAATTATAAATAAACAAAATAAATCATTTATTCATAAGAGACCTTTTAAACATATGATTATTTCTCTTAGAACCTTGTTCAATCTTTCAGCCAGGAGCCCTTTTTTCATGGACTAAAGGTTTTAGAAGACTGAAATCAACTGTTAATTGTTTACGAATTAATTCTATCACTTACAACACCCCCTCTAGTGATCAACTGAGCCAAATCAGAAGTGGAATCATCGAAAAAAAATTGTCCTAATAATTTTTTGTATTGTGATTGTTACGAATTATTTTATATAGAGTTTTATCTCCCTTGAGATGTGCTGGACATTGCAAAGTTTTTATTGTTTTTTTTCCCCAAGCTTTATTCAAATTCAAAGACTTTGAAATTAATAAATTCTTTTTAAAAATTTTGCTATGGCATTTTTGAAGGTGTTCAAATAGTATAGTGCAAATTTAAACTAAACTGGAGATCTATGGCCATTGATTATTGAAAAGATTGCAGGTATACAATACATCTTAAATGAAATGACAAAAAATGTAATGTTATTCTTAAAATAAAAAATGTAACCGGCGTACTGAAGTTTTAAAATTGATACTTGGAGTTCAAAAGGACATTTAAAAATCCTTTGTTTTTCATTTCTATACTGAAGAAACCAAAATAAAAGGCGAAATGCTTTCTATGTTACATTACATTTCCTATACAATTTTATTGAAAACAAAAACAATGGGAAAGAGTTCCTTTTAGGTACGGACTAATTTACACACCACAGAGGACTTTTGATCGGGACCATAGAAAAAGATTGGGCTTGGATTTTTCTTAGGGTTACACAAAGAAGAAAAATTAATTTATTTCAGCTCTGTCTCTTATCAAACTTCATTTATAACACTAAGTTCCATGTAGGAAACACACTATAGGGGTGCTACTGTTTCTTCTATAGATGTAAAAAACCTTCCGTACCTAAAAGGAACTCTTTCCAAACATTGATAGAAGTGGCACATTTGTACTTAAAAATGGGTCTGTTCTCACATTAACAACTGTTTGAAACTTTAACAATTGTCAGGCTTAAATGTTGAGTAGACTAACAGTGACACTTTAAAATAAAAAAAAAACAACAACACCAAACCACTTTTAATTTTAGTTTTTTAAATATCTAGGGTAAATTAATTAAAAAACCTACCTAATCTAACAATTATTTTGCACACATGGAAGGCACTTGAGTAAGGGACTTCTTACCCTGTGTGGTCCTAGATTAGCTCTTTTGTTTACATGGCAGTCAATGAGTCACATTGGATACTGGGGATACATTTGGATCATTACTAACTAGATCTAGTCTCGAGTACTCTATCTATCAAAGGACAGAAAACTTGGAGTAAAAAATTTATAAATAAATTGAAGAAAATAGAGAGGTGTTTTTCAATTAGAGTCTAGTTCTAGCTCTGGTTTTTTCCAGTATCACACAGACCAATATGGATGCCATGTAAACAAAAGAGGCTGGACATTACTGGGTAAAGTGTTAGTTGTTTTGTAATGACTTGTACAAAAGCAGGCTTACGACTAATACGGATTTTCTCTGATTTAGAATCTCGATTACATTTGATCTAACTAGAACTAGATCTAGCTGATGTTATTTCTAATCTAGATCTAGATTCTAGAACAATAGAGGGGTTTAAAATACATTTATGGATCTACAATGGATTTAAATTAACGGGCCTCCGATCCAACATTTAAATCATTATGAAATGCAAAAAAGGTAACATACCATAGCATTACCAATGTCAAAAAAAGAAATTTAAAGCTCAGAGATAAAAAAAAATATTCTGAAACAGATCTCTAGATCATGTAGGTGAATCTATGGATCAGAGTAAAGAAGATTTTGGTAAATGTTTAGATAGTGAAGTCGGCCATTTTTTAACCATCAGTGATTAAGCTATGTCTGTTCTTAGTTGACTTAGATAGTCAAAACTAAAAATTAAGAGCCAGATTTAATCTAGGCCTTGTATGTCTTCTCCCAAAAACGTTTTTTTTTATAAATTGTGATACTTAAATCAATATGGGTGTTTTTAAATGTAAAAAGGCTTATTTAACTCCAGTATATCAAATAGAATCCGATTTAATTAAATTCATATTTCTCATTATGAAAAACCAAACTGGCATATTTATGTTGAATTTCCGAGGGGGGGGGGAGAGAGAGAGAGAGAGAGAGAGAGAGAGAGAGAGAGAGAGAGAGAGAGAGAGAGAGAGAGAGAGAGAGAGAGAGAGAGAGAGAGAGAGAGAGAGAGAGATTACCTTTATTATTTTATTTTACTTCTTGGTGACTCAAACTTTTGAAAGGTGCTGCGATCTCTTCATGCACCATTGATCACGAGAATAATAACATGTTGGCTGTCATGATTTTTTAAAAAAATATTTGACTTGATTTACCTAAATGTTCTTTTGCATTATGGGTCAGAAGATTATTTTTCCGAACTCAAACTTCACTTGGATGGCGAAAAAAAAGAAACAACTTCAGCCTTAATATGCACTTTGATTAACACTCATGGTACAGGCCGTACTGTGATTTAGATTTGTACTCCCTTTTTTATACTTTAACAACTGGTTTAGTAGTAGGAAGATCAGAGGAATTAAATCATTTGATCTATTTTTACAAATGTTCTTGGAAAACTTTGTTACTTAGAGACTGGGATGACTTTTAATGAGCCGACATTCTAAAAAAAGGTGGCGTCAAAGTTTCACTGTTTACTGATTGGGTCTCATTACCATAGGCATTAATTTTCTTTTCAATTATCTTACACAGAACTGACTGAAACATCAAAGTACAGAGAACATAGACACTACTCAGAGTTTACGGATAGTTTTGCTTTCACTTTGGAAAGCTTCATCACGTGACAATTGTTTCCAATGCCAGCATATTGGATTCCAAGATCTGTTAGCCCTCTGCGACTGTATCAACATTTTATCATCCTAATATTTACTTATGCTGCAGTAACTTTATGCATATTTTACAGAGTAAACTCGCTCATCTCTCACAATACTGATGCTGGTCCATTCGAGAAGTGCCTGTTCGACAGTCAGGCTTAACCACTTCGTTTCTGGTCGAGTGGCATGAAAGTCATACGCAGCCTAGACTCTAATCCCCTTGCCTCGGCTCAAACTGCGCTATCCAAGAAAGTTTCGTGGGTGAGGGCAAGTTATAGAATCTTGGATCTATATCAGGTAGGCCTACTGCTGGGCTTATGGAATTAGACTGCGGGTCAGGAATTATCTACAAAGGTTTAGGAACTAAGTATGGGTCTGAACCGAGTATTGTTTTAGCATTTCATAGTTTCGTTGATGAAGATCTAAAATTTAAATTTATCATGTGAATTCTAAGATCTAATTTGTGGTTAGATATGATGGGGAAAATTTTTTAATAAATAATTCTATATCTAGTTGTACCAAATACGACCCTTCGTTTTGATCTTTGTGCAAAGTGTGATCTAATCTAGGTATCGTTTATCTTTTACATTTTTATCCTTTTTGTAAGACATTAAATGATTTTTTTTTTGTTTGTTAGGGATTTTCTTATGTCAAGAACGAACGTTTTGGTTTAATTTTTAGCTAATTGTTTATCGCAAATATGATACTATGCAAATTGTATGTGTTCTACTCTAATCATTTGGGAAATGGTTGTAACTCAAACGTCACCCTTCATTTCCTTGGATGTGTTGCTGTTGTTGATGCAGATAGAATTAGAATGAATTTTCTAGAAACATATATTTTTAAATGAGTAAAGATTCACAAATCCAGGTGATTTTTTTTTTATTAACAACCATATCAATCATTTGGAGTTTTAGGTGGTATTAGTCCTTATAATTTTTAAAATGTTTCAAATGAAATTTAAGCTTATACACTGTCTCTTATTGGTTGATTTTGAGATATTTTCTATCTAGTTCTGGAGGTATTTAAGTCAACATTCAATGTCTTCATCTTATTTAAAATGGCTTTTATAATAAAAATGAATTTAAGTCAAATCAAATAAAACCGGTCTGACTAAGATGGGTGATTCAAGAATATAGGCATTCATACTCTCTTTCACCATTTCTTTTTCTTTCCTTTTTTTCTGCTGGATCATTGAATAACAATATTTTTCAACATTAATTTTTGCAGATTGAAAAGACCACCCAATGAATTATCAGACATGTAATCAGTTTTAGAAACTCATTTGTAATCAAATTTTAAATGCATTTGGCTTTGTCAAATCAGTTAGGATACGTTTGGGAATGTCATTTTACAAAGAGTAATTTCACTTTGTTGGAATTCGTGAGTCATTTCAAAGATCTAAGAAGAACTACATAATTCAAATGTAAATATTTTCTTATTTTTACTTCAAATTTCATATAAATATGCATTCTTGCAGACGCTGTTGCTTCATACGCTAACAACAACTTAAAGTAGAGCTCATGACTTCCAACAAGCTAGCATAACTTTTTGTTAAATCGCATTCCCTATTAAATGAAGGACAGCAGGGTTAATTCAAACTCCAACTTATACCAGTCAGTTAGATGATTTTATGAAATTTCCAGGCTTTTTGGCTAACTAGGACATAACAATTAGCTTAGCATTCAACAAATAAAATACATGTATTATAAACTGTTTTCATGTGCTTCGATAAAAAACGACTAGGCTTATTCACTATTTAGTAGTCTGTATGTTTGCCTGAATTCTGGCCAGGTTATTCATTTGTGAGTAAATATTCAGCTGCAATACACTAGAAAAAAAAAATTTATTAAAAATCAGCCCTATGACCAAACCAAGTCATTTTTCATTTTGTTTTCAATTTTATTGTTCACCATATGGATTATTTTTTATTTAGATTACCCTGTTAATTTATAATCTTTCCTTTAAGAATCTATACATACAGACTTCTTCTTTGTGACAAAGTTTATTATTTAAATTACATTTCATACATGTAAAGTCTTGTAGGAGCATGATATTTCTGTTCTTTCCTTTCAAGTTCATGCATAACAAGAAATTTGAATAAAGAAGTCTTTTTTGTCCTTTATTTTCATTTCAGAAAAATTCCAGAGGCATAGAAATATTTGAATTGGATTTCTCAATAAGTATTCAAGAAGCTAAAAAATGAAATAAGAAAATTTCATACAAGTTAAAGCTCATTAATTTTTTCAGCAATATATTTAAAATACGCATTACTAATTTGAAAAGTGTGAGAAAGAAAACAAGCAAAATCAAACTACAGACTCTATATGTAAGTCAAGAAAGATAACATATTGACACCAGTTGCCATGACACAGTACATATTTGCAAAGCGTGGCTACAATGGGGTTACGCGAGTGGACGTGGAAGATTACTTTGATGATGTTGAACTGGAGAGCCTTTATCAGTGGATCGATTGTGTTCCCCTTAGCAGGCCTAAAAAAAATATTGGAAAAGACTTCTCAGATGGAGGTAAGATATATTTATGAGTTATGCAAAATAATTGTAAAATTGTGTTGAAGAATGAGAATATTAGTTGGAAGAACTTAGTATGATAGTAGAATTCTATTTTGCTACCTTTTAGCCATGCCAATTTAAAAAAAAAAAATCCTTTTCTGTCCTGTCATTATCCTTTTCCATGACATGACTAAAGGCATTTTGGCATCCCAGTGATAAAAATACTGTGGAGGTAATTTGACTCTAAGGACAGATTTTGTCTTTGAATGGTGCTTGCAGCGTTGAAATAGAAATTCCTTCAATTCGACTGTATAATGTGATCTATGTCTCTTTTCATGAAGTAGCTGCTTACACAGATCTAGAACTACAATTATTAAAAGAAAAAAGATGGTTCCAGTCCAAGAAAATCAAAGAAAATCAACTTCTGAGAACATCTTACTTCAACAATCACATGCACCTGAAAAAATATTAAGACTTACTATATTTTTTTTTAAACAATTGAAATAATTATTAATGCAAATGTTCTTTGAGACCATATCAAGAAGACAAAACAGGGAAAAAGCCAAACAAGACATAAATGGAAGAGCATTACAGTGGTAACCAGTCAACAGTACTAGAGTGCTTGAAAAAATTCTTGAAAGTTTTTGCAACATAATAAGCCTAACCCAACCCTTGCTCTGGGTCATAGTTGAAAATCAATATAAAGTGATATAACATGAAACTCAAGGCATAAAAGACAATAAGGTCAATGTTCTGTGTCTTTAATCAGCATCAACTAAAAACTATGGTAACTGAATAACATGGTTGTAAAACAAAGTGCATGAAGCCTAAAAATATTCTTTAACAGCAATGCATCAGTAATGAAAGTCTATGAATGAAGTTTCACCTTCAGACTGTACAAGCCACTGATCTTCCTGCCCTTGTTTTTCTTTGCTTTGTAGTTGTTCTTTTTATTCATGCATTTCCTCGTCCTCCCCCCCTCCTCTTCCCCCTGCTCTTCCTCCTCCTCCTCCTCCCCCCCTCCTCCTCCCCCTGCTCCTCCTCCTCCTCCTCCTCCCCCCTCCTCCTCCCCCTGCTCCTCCTCCTCCTCCTCCTTCTCCTCCTCCTCCTCTTTCTTCTTCTTCTTCTTCTTCTTCTTCTTCTTCTTCTTCTTCTTCTTCTTCTTCTTCTTCTTCTTCTTCTTCTTCTTCTTCTTCTTCTTCTTCTTCTTCTTCTTCTTCTTCTTCTTCTTCTTCTTCTTCTTCTTCTTCATCATCTTCTTCTTCTTCTTCTTCTTCTTCTTCTTCTCGTCACTGCAGAATGTTAAGTTTCTTCACTATATCTGAACAACATATGAGGGAAAATAGACAAACAGATACAGGGAGAGAAGAGAGAGAGAGAGAGAGAGAGAGAGAGAGAGAGAGAGAGAGAGAGAGAGAGAGAGAGAGAGAGAGAGAGGGCGAAGACAGATATTCATTATGATAAATGATTTCAGGAAGAAGATCCCTAGCATTCTTATTCGTTAACATCACCAATCACCTTTGATGCATTTGCAACTAATGCTGAAACATGAACTGCTTACACGTATGTGGCTTCGGTAGTGGTTGAAATTGTTCTGTAATAATGGGCTTTCATTTTTTTTTTTTTTGATGTATTCCTTATACTTCAAAACAGAAACATTTTATCCCCATGGAAAGAAGATATAAAAACACTTATCGTACAATCATCATTAACAAGAAAATTACACAAGCTGCATTCTCTTTGAGGTTCAACTTGAGAATTACACATTTACATGAATTGAAAAGTTTTAAATCCTATATAAAGAAAAAACATTACTCTTGTAGCAAGTTTCATAACTGGATTTAGCGAGTTAATGGTTAAATCAAGCGTGTCATTGTCAAAGGCTCAGCTTATGCATTTTAGAGGTTAAGAATGAGCAGTGATTTTTTTTTTTCGAATATTATATTGTCTCACTTATGTGTACATTTTCCATTCGCTGATTTTATATATGTATAATTATGTTTGCAGGAAGGGTTCGTATCATTCGGTTTTTTTTTTTAGGGTGAAAGACCAGGCATTCGAAATTTGTCAGACCTAACTAAATTTTTTATACTCTCTCGAATTTAAGAGAGAAGATGACACGTTTTTGAATTAGCAAGTTACAATAAATTGATGTTGACAAAAACATGTCATTGATAATTTCTCCTCGGCAACATTATACGTTTGTCCAAAAGCAATGGTATTCATTGTCTGACCTCCCGCTGTAGAAAGCTTACCATATAAATAAACGTCCCGACCATAGCCTTTTCAATTACACGCCCATCTTCTAATACTCTTCCGACTGCAACCAGTAATCTCCTCGTCCTAAAAATGTAGGTGACAGATCTACAGTTTGTCAATGCCAATTGGTTACTGTTTTTACTAATTATTGACCCACAGGTAGATTCTTGGAGGCCTTAGCAGGAGTTCACCTTTAGCTGCTGTTGTGCCAAGGCTAGCATGTCAAAGAAAGTTAAAGGGCTTAAATGTGAAAGCTACCCTACTTCGTTTGTGTCCCCTGGCCCCATAAGGCTAATCAAGTTGCATGCACCATTATCGTTTAAACTGATCTGGCGTTAGAACCGGGCCGCAAACCAAGATTAAGAGATTCAATTCAATTAATTTTTACATGTAGCAATTTCAAAACGGACTTAGCCTATCTGACACATAAATATTTTCCTACTTAGTTGTACTGATTTAATTTCCTTATTTGAAGTTAAGTTAAGGAAACGAAAAGAGAAAAACAAGAAACTCTCACTCTCCTTTTTCCTAATTCGAGTGTACAGACTGGTTGCTATGATCATGAATAATGTTTTTGCCCTTAAGGAAATTGCCGCAGCTCGCTAAATTCACTTGAGTAAATATTATGATTCTACTCTACACAATACTTCCTTGGCCTTTAGCTTGGCTTACTTCTTCGAGTAAAGTACCAATCTTATCGATCTCCAGTTACCTTTTAGCCTCCTGCATTGGTCCCAAATCGATGGCTTCTGATGTAGAAGTCTCCTTTAGGGGACCACTGCATTCCTTATTTTTACGCCTCTCTATAGCCGGTTCACAACGAAGAGATTTCGTTTTTATATTTTACTCCTTACAAGCCTCTGTCGGACAGTGCAGAGCATGAAAATGCGCATAAAGTTAACCAGTGAGGACTCAATATCTTTTAGAATTTTCAACACGTTAATGGAAAGTTCGACGTAGATGTTTATTTCACACTGAAGCTTAGAGATGCAAAGAGCCTGTTAGGTTTTTAATGACATGCTCTGAATATATGCTGGTCCTAAAACCCTATTAATAGTTTCTGTAGTCTCTTCCATCCCTTGATTCCTCGTTCAACTCAAAGAGTGATTGGTGTCTGGGCAAAGATATGGAGATCTTGTAGAGTATAAACCATTTCAAACTCTCAAGCCTGTCTCTTGAGTAATGTTGATAAATAGGGCGTTGAAAGAAAAACAATTTTATATTCTGGGACTGTGCGATGTATAATGCAAAATGTGCTACTGTTGTCACATCCTCGTTTTGAATTCTGAAAGTTTGTAGAAAATAAAATTAATGACTGGGTTGAATATTAAATTTAGTCTTTGTAATAAACTTCTTTGTCATCTAAAAATTAAGATTCTTTTATACCCTTTTCAGAACATAGGCCCTATTAAACATTTTGCGAGACCGAATCTGGTAAATATAAAGGGGAATTAGAATTAAAGAGCCCAGTGTGCTTTAGTATAAGGTATGCTATATGCGCGTAAGATGGCTAAGATGTTATGCGATACCGGAAGTAAATCAATCTTTGCGAACTATCGAAGTATTATTTTTTGCACTTATATTAACTTCAATGTTTTTAATTCATGTACCTGGATACAAAATAAAAAGGAGAAAATTAATTTAAAAACTTGCAATATCAAGGTGGATTGAGAAAAATATTTTAGAAACTGATTTCAGTTGTTTCATCGGAATTAACTGTTCGCAAGATCAAATAAAAGTGTTGGTTTCTAATCAATGAGAAAAATCGAATGACCGTTGTTTAAAGCCGTTTTATTGTACATCTGAATTCTGTTGGCACAAATCTCTTCTTTCTATGTTGAACATTCGCTGCTAATTTTTTTTTTATTAAAAAATCATGAATTTATTCGACTCAGTATTTCCGATCCAGGTAACAACGAACATTAAATCCACGAGAGGTACCCTTATGTTTGAAAATATTGACTTTGTCAGATATAACTGCCAAAGTTGTTGAATCACCGTGGTCATCGTGATCATCGTGATATTGGCTTTAGTTTAATTCAGCGTGTCCCATGTATGTAACATAATTTCCCTCCTAAATTATGATGCACGGCTGCTAGAATTCAGAATAATTGATCAAATCATTCCGATTTCTGGTATTCTTCATGGAAGAAAAAAATGTTACTTTAAAGATTCTAAACGACATGCAGCGCTTTGTTATTGAAAGTTCTATGGTATTTCATAAGTGAAAGATCGATAAAATGAAATAGGATAGCCTTGAAAGACGCCAACTGTACTCGACTAGTATTTTTTTTCATTTTATTTTGTACAAGTTCTATTATTTTACGAGACCTTATTATGAACAATGACAAAGACGAACGAACTTATTCAAAGCTTTCATTGGCTTTGTTGTAGAAACTTCGTTTTATTACAAACGCTTGAATAAGAGAAAATAAGTGGAGTTTTGACAGGAGCATTGCATATTTCATTAGAACCCGCGCATATAGAACAATTTATTTTATTGCAACGAATGGTTGAAGAGGTTGTGTGCTACTTACCAATCAACTTCCTGCATGTTTAATGCCATTTGCTATTGTTACAATGTTGAAATGACGTAGACCTGCTCTTAAACCATGTACATTTAACTCTGAGAAGCCCATTTAAAAATTCAAAAATCTTTCTGTGTGGATGAAAAGAAGTAAAAGAAACTAAAAAGAAGAGAAAAATTCTAATTATTTCGCGACTGGTGTATATTGTTTCTTTGGCCGATTATCTTTGTCAAAAGGACCAAAGTATTACACGATGGAAAACATCTGAAGAAAAGGAAAAGAAAGACATGAAATTAAGTAGCTAACTCATGTGCTATATTAAATCGCTTTAGATATTTTGATTACAAATAGCATGTCGTGGGATCCGCATGCATGGTGGTTAACGCCTGTTGCCGCGTGATAAAGCGAGGATCCTGATCCGTTGATCCCACATTATTAATTCGCTCCAGGCCGCACCAGACACTGACAGTTGTTTATTGCAATCTCCGAGCCTTTATGTGATCCCACAACAGCTTCCCCGCAACACACTTTTGTCTGCTATTAGTTAAGCTTGTCAAACCTTTTCCAAGCGCTACTCTCGCACGACTGCTAGAGGATATAATTATGATCTTTGTTGTTGTTGTTGTTGTTGTTGTTGTTCCTCTTGTTATTGTTGGTTCAACAGTGTTTTTCAATAAATGATACTAGTGATTTCATGTAATTATGAACTCGTTGATCGTTGATGCTGTGTAATTCAAAATAATGAAAAAAAAAATTATAATTGAATGAAAAAAAAAATGGCCGAAACTGCGCATCTAGATAAATCTCATCCCGGGTAATTATATTGTTCCATATGGTCACCTGGTCTACTCGTTAACCATGCTTGAGTAAGTCTGGCGAACGTTGGCTTTCGTGTTGACCGTTGAATATTTCTTCTGCAAAGAAATAACCTAACAGTAAAAAGTCTGGGAGATGCTACGACAATAATCACATTGAAAGTATCCGTCATCATCGCAGCCTTTCTCACCCTGGCACTTCCATTCCACATATCCCTATCCCCGGCGAGTTTCTTCACTCCTATTCATGTCCTTCCAGGTCCACTTTTGATCACGTCGTCTTCTTGGACTCTCCCCAAAGTTCTAAATAGCCTCCCCTTGATCTTTATCCATGAGGATTCCAATCCAGTGCCCGTTTTATAATGCTTTTGTCTGTCTTCCTGAGAGCATGACCAGTCAGTTTTTAACAGCTTCTTCCAATTTCACCCACAACCCGTACCTGGTCTGTTTTTCTTCAAACCTACTTATTTATGACTTTATCTGCCCATCTTATCCTAAGGAGCTTGCGTAGACACGTGCTGATGGAAATCTGCATTCACTTGACATAGCTTGAGGACGCCTTCTATGTGTCACATCCATACAGCGAAACAGACTTGACATTCAAGTTAAAGATTAACATCTTTGGTCGGAGAGAGATATCTTCACAATTTATACAACTTTGGTCGGAGAGAGATATCTTAACAATTTATACAACTTTGGTCGGAGAGAGATATCTTCACAATTTATTCAGTGTATTGAAAGCTGCCTGGGCATTTATAATCTTTGCTTTCACTTCAGCTGCAGCTTCTCCCTCCTTGTAGATGATGTTTCCCAGATAGCATAATGTCTCAATATCTTCAAGAACATAATTATTCCTCTACCTTAATGAGTTTACGTATTCCAAGAACCTATGATTTGCTATTATGAATTCTCAATCCAATAGATTTTGATAGTCTGTTCAGAGTTGCTCTTTTCACTTGCACATGTGTTTGTGACACTAGTGCAATATCCGGCTCTTCTAGCTGTATCCTTGGAGATAAACAGGAAAGGCGATAACAAACATCGTTGTTTGACACCGCTCTTGATATAAAAACCTCCCTTAGTTTGGCCTTCATGGACAACTTTTTTAGTTGTTCCCTCATAATGCTCTTTATAAGATCCACAAGCTTCTCAGATATTTTATCCCATGATTCTCATAATCCAATAAGAGTTATTCTTTAACAGTCCTTCAATAGACATATATTTCCAGTACGATATTGATTTTCAATGTCATTGTCACTCTGTCAGTTGTTGTTTTTTTCTTCTTTTTTTTTTTTGTACCCAGTTCTTGTCGGAGAGATAATCAAGCACTATTTCCCTCGACTGGTGGATCTACACAACTACACGCCAGCCGCGGCCACGAAACAGAAGATGGAAAACTGGTTTTTGTTGAACAGGTAGGTTCTATAGGCAAAACTATAGTTTCATGACTTCCCAAAACTTCTTAATTGATATTTTCTCTTTGTTCATCTTTTTTTTCGAAAGTTTTAAAGATTGAACTAAATAGCATGTGAAAAGAAAAATTCCATTAGCTAAAATGTGTTTTGTGTCTTTGGATCACTCATAGTATTCAAAATGCTACCTGGAGTGAATTTTATGACATTCGGGTGCTTCCTACATTGCTTAAAGGCCTTTTCAGAATGTGCTTAATTCCATTTTGAGATGATTGTGAATTAAAAGTATTTTTTTTCTTCCGATCAAGGAAATTCAAAGAAATACAAAATTTCAATGTTCAAACAGAACATTCAAGTGAATGTTGGGATGATCTGATCCAAACCAGATTGGAAAGTTATCAAGTATCAAAACTACAAAATTGAAACAAAACAAAAAAAAAATAAATAAAAAAATTAAATGAATCTGTTCTGCTGGTCCTTCATGTTATTAAACAAACAATCTATGTAGGAAGTTTTTCTCATCTATATTTTCTGGCTACTGGTTTAGATTTCTTTGCAATGAACCCTATGCCTAATTCCTGTGTAACTGATTTTGATCTAACCTCACCCCTTAGCGTTGAAAATTATATCCTACAACCTATCCAGATTCTTTCTTATGTATATATATATATTCCCTAAATAGTTTTACTATCTGTCTCCTAGTCTATTCTTATATTTTAGACTCAATACCAACACTCACTTGGAAGGAACTTACAATGTTAAAAATTTAAGGTCAATGGATTCTTCTAATTTGTTTCTCCACAAGGCGTGTGCTACGCCGTCTGGAGCTCGACCTTTCTGATGATGTGATCAGGGCTTTGGCCAACTGTAAACAACGGGTGGTGGAGAAGGTGCTCATGATGCTGCGTATCCAGATTGATAAGTTCATTGAGCGCTCCAACCGGCTGCGCCTTAAGACAATGCAGCTCCAGAGCGCTCTAGGCCTAAAATCTGACATGCATGAACCTGACTCAGACCTCAGTATGTTGACTGTTTCTTCATATCGAGTTACGAGACTATCATATTTCATAAAAATCTTGGTTAACCAATATTCCTTTAGAGATTTTTAAAAGCAGAAAGAAAGTATCAGATACATAGATGGAAAGATATATATATATATATATATATATATATATATATATATATAGAGAGAGAGAGAGAGAGAGAGAGAGAGAGAGAGAGAGAGAGAGAGAGAGAGAGAGAGAGAGACAGAGAGAGAGAGAGAGAGAGAGAGAGAGAGAGAGAGAGAGAGAGAGAGAGAGAGAGAGAGAGAGAGAGAGAGAGAGAGGCACACAACTTATAACTACGAGACTAAAAAAAGAAACAACACAAATATAGATTTAACACATAAACGTTTCGCCTTTAATTTGTCCCGTCTGAGCCCAGCTCTTCCAATGTTTTGAATAACTTGTTGAAGTCATTTTCTTCTAAACACAATCTGATGAAGCCACTTTAAAGGCGAAACGTTTATATGTTAAATCTACAATTCTGTTTTTTTCTTTTTTTAGTATCGTAGTTATAAAGTTGCGTGCCTGTCTCTTTTTTAACCCTGCATCATACTATTTACAGACACACACGCGTCCTTTTTGGATCCTTTATAATTACGAATTTGTCCTCCAAGTGTGGTGTTTTTGCTTTTCTGTTGAGAGAGAGAGAGAGAGAGAGAGAGAGAGAGAGAGAGAGAGAGAGAGAGAGAGAGAGAGAGAGAGAGAGAGAGAGAGAGTGAGAATTTTCTCCGTAACGTAGTCTTTTTTTTCACAGGACCATGTAACATATACATTAAAACGAGCTGATAAAAAATACTGAAAACTTGATTGTGAGTTCTGTATTTCATTTCAAAATGTAGGAAAGAAAACCAGAATTATAGTTATTTTGTTCACGAACTCTTTTTAAAACATCTCTACTTTAGTTTCAGCTAGTCCTAAGCCAACTACCATAACTGGAACAGAAATTGTGCCTTACCACCAACCAAAAGCTGGCTTAAAATCACCACGGGCTCCATCCATTATTGGTGGAGTGCCACATGGCCATCCTCTCAGAACGTGAGTGTGACTGCCAACAAGGAAATCAATTCTATCACAGTCATTTTATATTGTGGAAACAAAAAAATTGAAATTTCTCTTGTGGCAAGTCTAAATAAGACTTGGTTCATCTGCGACCTATGTGAAAAGATTTCAATATGTTCATTATAAGCTTAAAAAATTTTTACCTACAGAATAGTGTTTCCAGATTGAGAGGGAAATGTAGGCCACAAAAGCTGTGTATAACTGTGGTGGAAATTTTTTTTTTTTTTTGACAACTGTAACATGATTTTCAAATGACAATAGAAAAAAGATGGAACTAAAAACAACAGTTCATTGTCCTATTTTTTATTTTTCCTAGACCATCAATTCTTTCAGGCCCATTAATAAAGGAAATCACTTAAACATCATATATGTTGAGGCTTAGATAACTTCAAAACTTACCTCAAATACTTTCAAATAGTGTCCGACGTAATGACTTTTATTTTTTAAGCAAAGAAGCAAATTCTTTACGATTTTGTCATCAAAGAGTTGATAAAACCAAAATTTTTCCTCCCTGTATCTATAAACAGGTCTTATGCGGCACGGCCTGCTGTCCTTACTGTGGCCCCAATAACAGACAATGTTTCTAAAGCCATGCTAGAAGAAAAGGAGCTAGAATGCATGGCCAAAGATGAGACAATCCAGGTAAAATGTGATAAATATATATGACTTGCTTCCTTTGTTCACTGTTTTTTTTTCACTTTGCAATGGATAATTGTCTGTTATTTAAATATAATTGGTCTTTACACACTTTAATATTTAGCATTAAGGTATTAAATATTGCCAGCCTATGTGAAGAATGTTTTCCATAATATTCAGATTACAGAGTAATGTAAAAGTAACTTATCTCTGAGAGAGACAAGGCATGTACGGTAAAATTAATGTTAAGTTCCTGCAGAGGCTGAGACACTATTATCTATAAATTGATATGCTATTGCAAACATTTCAAGATAGGCCGTTGCTGAATTGATCCATTCTGATGAATTTTTCTTTGACGGGTTAAACTGCAGACTCAGTAATGAGAACTCTTGCAAATGATCGTGTGCATTTTAGAAGTTTAGGAAAGGAAAAAAAGGGGAACAGAAACTACAGGTATTGATAAAGTATTTTTCAAGCCACAAGAGCGCATATTTTTGATTTCCGTATCATTAGTGCTATCAACTAAAGTTAAGGCTTTTAGTTATGATTATCATACGCTATAACATATTTATAATCGAACTACCTATTGACCATATTCTTAGCTGCATATATATCAACATTATATTTTTATTATTTGTTTGCATTATCACATTAATCCACAGATACTGAATGCGAAATTAAAGAGGATGGAGCAGCTCCTCCACCTTAAAGACATCCGTATAGAAGATCTGGAGAGCAGGATGAATCACATCCAGGCCCTCAAGTTGGCTCAATTCACAGATAATCCGAAAATGAATTAACATAAATAATATACTGAACTGTGGCTGAATAATCCTGTTGGCCTCGTATTTCTTCATGTATAAATGACTTATTGTTCAGACGATCAAGGGAAAACATGTTTTTAGGTTTTTATGCAGTCTACTCATGTAAGTTAAAGAAAAACCCATGAAGCATAGAAAATATGCTATCTGTCCATGAAGAGTACACTTTTTCAGAGCTGTACATTATTGTAATGCATTTATTGAGTCACACTTTATAAACTGTATTATGATTGTAGCTTAAGTATTGTATAATAGTATCCTATCAAAAAAGCATACCCTGTGATAAACTTTTGTTTTTACAAATGTCCTCTTCAATTTATGAATTCTTTTATAGGGTTTATGTCCTGGAGGGACATAAACTGTGTTTTAGTGCTGTCAATTTTTAACATGTGTGTAGATTAATGATTATCGTTACATTTTTTTTGTTAAGCAAGTATCTTTTTAAGATAAAAATGTTTTCTCTTCTCTAGAAATTGCAAATGTTCTTTAAAATATTTTTGTGTTTCCATGCACCTAAGTTTTTGCACAAAGCTTTTTTTGTGTGAATCTTTTGCATTTAAATAAACTTAATGAGTTGTAGGGTGCATTAAATTTAAAAGTTATGTTGCAATATAAGCTAATAAATATATACATTCCTAGTTGAATAAATGCATAGCAGATAAATGAACTTATTGGCTAAATTCTCTCTTAAGTGGTGTGTTAGATTTCTTGGCTATATAACTTTTACATTCCAAATACATGCATCTTCTCAATATAGACTAAAAAAAACTTTATGGACCATGCGTTTAACCAGATACTAATTACTACTATAATATGATTATTTTTGTAACAAGATTAAAAGAAATTCATACAAGCATACAGTGCATAATACATTGTTGTGTGATCAAAGGACATTCATGTGACCATAAGAGGTAGAATGATTCAGAAAGTAAAGTTCTGAAAAGCAAGTTTAAAGTGTTGTATTCATAAGGTTGTACTGAATTTCATCCGCCATTTTTATCTACTTACATTTACTAGAATCTCAATAAAACCTCAAGTTCCACTAATTCAAAATATTCAGTGATTTTTGCTTTTTTTTGTCTTAATTATTTTTACATTTTTAGGATCTTTCAACTGCAAATTAAAAAAAGAAAATATTTCATTTATTTCATATAATAAATTATTATTATAAAATTAATATTACATGAAAGTCTAAAAAGAGAAATATTATAAAACAAAAGGCTGAATTTGGTTTTGACAGTAGGAAGGAAAAAAGCTGTCATATCGAACAGATCAGAAAAAGTATCCTCTGAATATTCCAACCTAGAAACAAATGCACTAATGCGATGAGCCTTTTAAATGGTAATGCTCATGCTGCTGCTGAGTTGACTTATAATGATTGACTTCACCATAGAATAAAAGCACAGAGCAATGTGTTCGTTTGTTTGGTTTGTATGGTTGAACCATCTGTAGACTATATACCCAACTCTACTAAGTGTAAAGTCCGGACAATTCAATTGCCACAGTAGGTTTCATGCTTTTATGAGCATTCCTATATTTTTCTATCAAGAGCAGATATTAAAATGTCTAATAGCCTTCACTTGATTATTTTAATATTGAAAAAATAATAACAGCATTTACAATTTTGAATGAGCAATCCAAAATGAAATATTTCAAAATAATTTTAAAATGTGCCTAGGGCCTCATTGAACATATGCAATAATATGCACATAGGGGGAAAAATATATTTACTTATATATAATCTTAATCATAAAACTACTGTTGCCATTAATTTTCTTTACAAATAAAGCCTCTTTAGCAAGTCTTGAATGCTGCCAAATTCAAGGGAAATAATACGGTAAATTAATAACTAATTAGAAAATTATCTTTTCTTTATAGGTCTAACATAATATAAATGATATTGTCTTTTTAAGAAACGAAGGGACATTGAGAATGATTATAAAGAAACCTTTCTTTTCTTTTTCTTTCTTTTTTTTCTAAATCACATATTTCAAAGTCATTTATTCCTAATTAATGAATCCTTTTCACTTAAAATATTAAATAAAGCTGAGATAGTAATGGCAAAACATTGAGTCCAGCCTAAAGATGTCTAGCCACATTTATTTAAAAAATAATTAAGAGACTGTTGATATTATGGGGCTTGACGGGAGTTTACCGCCTAAGTCTCATCCTGGTCCGTGTTTCTGAAAGGTATCAAAACGTTACTTAAAAGATGAAATATCTATTTAAAATGAAGTCAATAATTAGTTATCAGTGGTTTTGTATATAAAAAATGAGCTGTATTTTAAATATGGGTACTATAATCGGCACTCTACAAAAGCGAAACACAAAAAACAGTGTTTACAATGATATATTTGTTGTTCGTTTTTTTTTCTTTTTAATTAATACGAAACTTCTTTTATTTGTCCACAGAACATTAAGTGAATCTCAGGTAGAGTTAACATTGATCTTTATGTTAATAATTAAACGATTTACTGATAACTTTTATGAGCTTCAGCGATACATAATATTACTATAGACTTACAGTCAAAGACTACTAATTCTACAATGAAGATTGAAAGAAAGATCTATAACACTATGTCGACCACCTAATATCTTTATAAAGCCGAGTATGAAAAAAACACGTCTGTAAGAATTTTCAACACAGTTCTTGTAATTTATGTGTAAAGACAAGAGGAAAGGCTTGGGACAACCAAGGATAAGCAAATTCAAATCCTTAACTTGGGCTCAGGCATGTCAGACTTCGGCCTGCGACAGGCATGTTTTGACAAGATTAAGTAAAAATTATGTCGCCCAAACAGCAACGTACGCTATTACGAAGCTGGGATTGCCTTGCTTGGATAAAACGGCGAGTCAATATGATTTTTCGAGCAAAGTGGGGATTGTATAACTAATAAATGAACATTTTTCACACAGCCTTCTATTATCAATTTCTCCAGTGTCACCACCCATTCAGATGAACTTAAAATTCTTGACGATCCAATTTATTGTTACTCTTTGAGAGGATTATTACTTTCTTTCTTTTTATTGACGATGAAGATCTGTCTGAATTGAATAAGCTTAACTTGTTATTTTGGTCCAATCAAAACATTTAGATCTATATGGACTCTTTAAAATATCATCTCCAATAAAGAAAAATGCCATTATTTTATATTTGAGTCAGTGCATTTAGTGTGGCTTTCTGCATTAAAAAAATGTTCAGCGTAAAATTGAAGAACTCAGCTTTCCATTTATTGCACTTTATTGTAGTTTTCCATTGACCTCAGGCTAATGATATAGGCTGTGCTCAGAAAAAGTTCAGATGGTACTCTGATGACAATCATTAATTTTACTATCCTTTTTCGTCAACTCTGTATACTTACTTTTTTCTTCCAGAAAAAGCACGACACTTTGAATTAAAGACTAAGAAGATGATTCTTTTCTTGGTGATTATAATATATTTTTCCTTGAAATGTGTTTCATCTTCTTGGCACAAGTAACCCTGTTTTCATACATACTCCTTGTTTGCTGTTCAAAATTTTAACATCTTCAATTACATTTTATGAATTCTTTATCTTTTTCGACATATGATCTACTTAACACTTCAAAGGTTTTGGATTTAAATTCATAGTTCTTGCATGGAACCATCGGACCTATTCATATTTCCAGTTTTCTGCCTACATAATTATCAAAAACTGAAATATGTCACTAAGAAAATGTGTACCGCTCGAGAACCGGCCCTGGTAAGGACATGAAACACCCTGCAATTTCTTTATCATTTGAATCTGTCGTCAATACTAGCTAGAAATCTAGTCGTGCTGGTTTTTAGTTCTCTCTTGGTCGTACTGGAGCTCTTCTAGCCTCATTTTAGCAACTTAATATTAGACTGAACTTAAGGCAGTCAAAATTATAGCAGACAGTTGCTTTATTTTCTAGAGTTTAGTCCGGAACAGACTCTATCATTGAAGGTACAAGTAACTTTGAACATTGCTTTCGTGTATGCATTTTAAATAGTTATTGACTTGATGGTAACTATGAGGATTTCATTGCGTTCAAAGATTGAGCAGAGGAAATTTAGAAAAAAAAATTAAAATTATGTTTAAATTTCTTTATTTATTGAGACTGGCGAGAATCAGCTTATCATTAAAGTTACAGTTGTAAGTTACATTGTCGTCCTATCCTCAATCCTATAATTTTATACATGTAGCTAAATTCATTGCGCTGCACGATAAAAAGTGAAATTCTTGCAGAAGACGTAAAACATTGCTCCTCTAACACGAAAGGCCATCATTTAGTCTTTCAAAACAATTCACGTTCCACCCCTCACCCCCCCACCCCCACCCCTTTCCTCCTCCTCTCTCTGTCTCTGTCTCTGTCTGTCTGTCTGTCTGTCTCTCTCCCTCTCTCTCTCTCTCTCTCTCACTCACTCTCTCTCTCTCTCTCTCTCTCTCTCTCTCTCTCTCTCTCTCTCTCTCTCTCTCTCTCTCTCTTTATGTCTGTCTCTCTTGTACTCAATGGAATTTACCACCTGGTCCCCCACTCTTTAGAATTAAAAGCGCTGTGTGTGCTGGAGCGACAAACTGATTCAAAATATTAAATGTTTTGCATTTTATTCAAACATAAATTAAAAGAATAATAATGGGAAAAAACTTTTTTCATGCGCCTCTCTATGTTTATACCTGAAAGCTCTGAGTGGGACAAGAATTATTGCTAGGAAGAGCTTTGGACGAAACGCTCAGAGCCACAAACTTTGTTTCTTTTGTCTTACAAAGTATATAATCCAGGAGGCATTTGATTGATAGCTAAAACACTTCAAAACGCATGGCCAGAAAACTATTTTAAAAATAATCTCTCCATTCTTTGTATTGTCTGGCTTTCTGCCCTGTTACTGATAACTTTTTAAATTCTGCTGACATTTGCATAATAAGACACGCATATTTAATGAGATTAAAACACGCGAGGTACGCCGTACACTCAAACAGTATAGTTTCAATGTGTTTCAATAACAGAGAGGTATTCGTTTGTCTTTTAACCAACAGCCACCGTGATGTTAGTTTGATAACATTAAATGCATGATACAAGGACTAGATAGCATGATACAAGGACTAGATAGCGTGATACAAGGACTAGATAGCATGATACAAGGACTAGATAGCATGATACAAGGACTAGATAGCATGATACAAGGACTAGATAGCGTGATACAAGGACTAGATAGCGTGATACAAGGACTAGATAGCGTGATACAAGGACTAGATAGCATGATACAAGGACTAGATAGCATGATACAAGGACTAGATAGCGTGATACAAGGACTAGATAGCGTGATACAAGGACTAGATAGCATGATACAAGGACTAGATAGCATGATACAAGGACTAGATAGCGTGATACAAGGACTAGATAGCGTGATACAAGGACTAGATAGCGTGATACAAGGACTAGATAGCATGATACAAGGACTAGATAGCGTGATACAAGGACTAGATAGCATGATACAAGGACTAGATAGCGTGATACAAGGACTAGATAGCATGATACAAGGACTAGATAGCGTGATACAAGGACTAGATAGCGTGATACAAGGACTAGATAGCGTGATACAAGGACTAGATAGCATGATACAAGGACTAGATAGCGTGATACAAGGACTAGATAGCATGATACAAGGACTAGATAGCGTGATACAAGGACTAGATAGCATGATACAAGGACTAGATAGCATGATACAAGGACTAGATAGCGTGATACAAGGACTAGATAGCGTGATACAAGGACTAGATAGCATGATACAAGGACTAGATAGCATGATACAAGGACTAGATAGCATGATACAAGGACTAGATAGCATGATACAAGGACTAGATAGCGTGATACAAGGACTAGATAGCGTGATACAAGGACTAGATAGCGTGATACAAGGACTAGATAGCATGATACAAGGACTAGATAGCGTGTTACAAGGACTAGATAGCGTGATACAAGGACTAGATAGGATGATACAAGGACTAGATAGCGTGATACAAGGACTAGATAGCGTGATACAAGGACTAGATAGCATGATACAAGGACTAGATAGCGTGATACAAGGACTAGATAGCATGATACAAGGACTAGATAGCGTGATACAAGGACTAGATAGCGTGATACAAGGACTAGATAGCGTGATACAAGGACTAGATAGCATGATACAAGGACTAGATAGCATTGTGACAATGAAGTGGCGGGGAATTATACCTTTATTTGATTTTTGGAAAGAGAGAGAAAAAGAGAAGGAGATAAATCCCAAAACTGTTGAAGGCACATCTAAAGTTTTACACTAAATTTTGCTTAAAAAGGAATTAAACTTGAAAGAGCTCTGATTAAGTCGATACCTCAACGAATACATAGCAAGGCTAGGTGAAGCAATACAAACATAAATCTAAGGGTGCAGGCTGAAATCTTAACTTTGCAATGTCAAAATCCTATAAGTAACAGTTTAACCGCCATTTAGAGAAATGAAGGAAGAAGAGAAAAAAATTGCGAATATTGTTTCTCGTTTAGTTTCGCCTGGCATCATTAATTTGAACCATTTTCTCTTCTACTGCCCTTCAAGGTTTGTCTCCCAAGACCAATGCTATCCCACACTTCTTCCTGCAAGTTTCTAAAGTGCTGTCAACAGCAGAGTCATAAAAAAAATAGGCACTGCAGTATTCACACGAACCTATTGACGTTCAGGCCTTTAGAATATTAATAAATAACCAGTAAACTTTGCTTCAAACAATATCCTTAACAAAACCGATAGCAATGTTTAAGAAAACTTGAATCAAATTGTTGAAACTAAAGTTCAAGTGCTCTTCTTAAAACAAAAGCACATGAATGCAAAAAATAGACATGTTTTACACAAACGCCATATTTATATTTTAAACTTTTAGGCTCTTTTGCAATGTCAGAAGACAATCCAGTGATAAAAAACAAAAGCAGGTATAAACTAGTTGATGTTTCACATATATCATGCCTATAAAGATGCATTCGGTTTATATGTGCATATATACACATATATGAAGTAAAAAGCTATTATGAAGATGAGGAAACAAATTTAAAGGATTTGGCCAAGGGAAGTTTTCCCAATTTCGATAAAGCCATTCAGTGATAACCTCTTATTATGTGGTGGTACAAAAAGGGAAAATGGAAATCAATACTAACCAAGAAACACGTGATTTCTTTTTTATTTTTCGCGGAATACATCGTCTGATTAAAAAAATACATAGAGCAAAACAACTTAGCCCTATTGCGACATTAAAAACACAACAATTAAGAGTTAAACTGTTAGAATGTTCTTAAAATTCAACTAAAAGTGAAAACCCGATTAGTTTAGTTTTTTTTTTGTCTGTCAGGTACACATAAAAGCGGTACATGCAAAGAAAAAAAATGTTTCAAAACTTGCGAAGATCTCAGATCCGGAAGTTTTCGGCGTGTTTTTATTTTTCTCGTGCCACAGATTTAAGTTTCATCATATTGAAAGAAAAGACTAAGTTAATCGCATAAATGGCAATAATAGAATTTAAAAAAATGTTGATCGAAAAGTAATAACCAGGGATCCTCTTCCAATGATTCAACAGTCAGATCTCATACCTTTTGGGTCTTCTTTAAAACTATTTTTCTTTAAAGATTTTAACAAAAAGTACCGGTCAGGAAAGAAAAACAACAAAACATTTCTCAAACTTATAGGAAGAACAGGTTTGATTGGAACGCTTTATCTAAACAAACATACTTTTTTAAGCAAAACATTTCTACTGATAAGAACGCTTATACAATGATTCTGTAACGCCTGGCAAATTTTTATGTTAAACGTCAATGTCAGCCTTTCAAAGTTAATCTTTATTGTTAAAGAAATACCTGATCTTCAACGGTCTCAAGTCATTCAATAACAAGTGCATTGCCCACGGACACAGACACAGATTTTTACGGCCAGGTATTCAAAAGCACGCCCGGCTCTTGGCGCCCACAATACTTGAAAATCTCAGGGCTCTCTAGTGTGCCAGCAAGAGAATGTACATCACTACAGTATCTGTGTATTTTACATACTAGGGACTTTATCGATTGATCAACCAGTCATTTGATTTATCTCTCAGTGCCAAGCAACCTCTCCAAGCACGTCACGTCCTAATTATTTGGCCAGTCTGGGTAGTTTTACTAAGAGGGTCAGCCAGATGTTTAACAATGTTTTTCATCAATGCTTTGAGGTCAGATAAGACATAAAATGACACAATAAAAATAATGATACCTCTTGTTGAAAAATATTTGAATGTAAATCTCCGCCCCTTTTCTTATAAGGCAACGAGTTCCCTTATTTCTCCTCCTGAAAAACCTATCACTTATCACAGCTTTAAGAGCTAGTGTATTAGGTAAAAAATCTAGGTCTTAAAATTCTCAATTAATATTAACCCAGTGGTCGAGGTCCTCAAAATTTAATCTAGAGACCACTACCCCCATCATTAGTAGTAGTAGTAGTAGTAGTAGTAGTAGTAGTAGTAGTAGTAGTAGTAGTAGTAGTAGTAGTAGTAGTAGTAGTAGTAGTAGTAGTAGTAGTAGTAGTAGTAGTAGTAGTAGTAGTAGTAGTAGTAGTAGTAGTAGTAGTAGTAGTAGTAGTAGCGACAGCACCAGCACCAGCAGTGATAGAAGTGAAAGTGATAATAAAACTATAACAACAATGATACAGAGCTTTACATTAAAGTATAATGGCATGAGTTACAGCCATGTAACTGTTTCAACTTAAAATGGAAAAAAATTAAGAATAAAAAAAAATTCGCATATATCTCAATCCTATTGGTGAGGTTGATAAAGACGGCTGTAACTATATCAACTTCAAGAAATACATTGACTTCTCTGTTTTTAATTTATTACATTGTTACCATCTCATGGCCACCACTTGGAAAATGCTTCAGGTCGCTCATTTGCATAGTTATCTTTTACTCATTAAAAAAAAAAAAAAATTAAGAATGGATCCATATGGGCCTGTTTTGCTCTATGTTTGTGCGTTTTACTGACACGCACATGTACTCAGATCTATTCCAAATTTTGAAATTACCTTTTGTAATAACAATAGTTAGACTTGTGTGATTCAAATCTTTGCAACGCTTTTCATTCAACGGATCGATATCGGCTGCAAGACTAGTAATGCCCATTATCTTCTGGCCGTCGATGCCTGCTGGCCCAGTAAGCTAACCTAATCAGCGCTAAAGAGCAAACAGTAAGCTTGACTGCGCACCCTCTTTCTCTCCTTCCCTAGGACAGCGGCCGGTTTTGCTGGGCCTTTGACGCAGCGCCCACAGGTAAAGCCAGCGGAACCTAGAGCTAAATCAAAGTAAAATGACTGTCCCAATGCAAACTTTACAATGGGCCAGTAATGCGCCACAGATTGTTTCGCACACATTGGTCTACTGTGATCGTTTACATAGCAGGTTTGTCGTTGTGGGCAACAGACTAACTCTAGCCAATTGGAGTAAGCAAAATGGCACTTGCTTCAGCGTTAAAGCAAGTCTATTGCTTCCTTGGACATTCTTCTTCCCTGAGCATGATTGCAGGTGAAATGTGGATTTAAATTTCATCTTCTTTTTTTTTTACAAAGCTTCGAAATTAACGTGTAGTACTATTTAAGACCCATTATCGGGTTTGTTGCTGTCTTATAACATGTGCACACATTTTTCGAAGTAAGATACTCAAGTGGCAAACATGTAAAGGATTAACGGATTAAAGGATTTGGAATCAATGATCCACAATCTCCAGCCTAAGCATAGACCATACAAGAGAGCTGGAGACGACCAGAAAAGATTTCTGTGAGAGCAAAAGACTGTGATTGCTTGACAAACAAAACGTGACCTCACTGTCAGCAGGAATCAAGAGATAATCCTACTGATTTACTTCTCGTTTATGAGAAATTGTGTAATCACGTCAACAACTTAGTCCAAGTGCTTTTGTTAAGTCTACCATTATTTAGACCAGTTCATTGCAACCTTTAGGTTACAGGCACTTTTGCTTCTTAGTCCCGTGTTAAGTTTATCTAAAATAATGTTCTCTTGGTAAGCAGTCATATCTTTTCTGCACAATTATGTACTATTAAGGTATAAATTGAAAAACTTTTTATGATAGAGCAGTTTGTGTGTTGCTTTAGTCTCACTCACGAAGGATATAATATGATAAGTATAGCAGGTAATTGATCAAATCCTTCTTATCGTATAAAGGACTTGTTTGGAGCAATTTTTAACACGATGATAGTAATCATGATTTTGCTCATCAATATTATTTAAGGTACAAGGCGTGTCCTGACTTGACTTTGAAAAGAAAATCAACAAGACTTTACATTGGGTTTTAACTATCTGGTAAAAATAGTAAAAGTTTTGTCGATCAAATTTAAAATTTGCATACAATAGTTTCCTTAGACAGCGTAGTCAATAAATTAAAACTCTTTTCGGTATTATTTTGCAATCCTATGGAAAACTTAGATTGTGATATTGAGCAATGTGGCAATGTGGAGTGATTGTAGATTTTAATGGGGAAACCACTGTGTAGTGAAAATGGAACAGCCGCTATCGAAGGGGCTGAGCTTGTTGCAGAGATAACCTGCTTTTTTACACCTGATAATCAGCATGCAGTGCAAACTTGGAAGTTAAAAGTACCGCAGAAACCCGCCTTTAACAAGGAAAACAAAGAAGGGTAACTGTTTTGAACACGCAAACTTATTAAAATATCATATTACCACTCTGCCATTTAAGTCTGGTTTTTAACGTTTATATAATTCTAACATACTGTTTTTCAGAGTGATGTTGCAAGCAACAATTATCGTCAGTTAATGATGTACTGTTAAGAGATTTACCGTGAATCAGATACGATTTGAATTGCGACAAGCAATCAAAGAATCGAGAGGAATTTCTGCAGGACATGTACTCTGAACATTAAAGATCTAAACTATTGTCTTGAACGGGTGCACCGCAGAGAAAACAACAGAGCAATGATATTCTTGGCACAGAGGGATTGATCGTGTTCAATAAAATGGTAACGCAAATTTATTCATCCTTTGAAAAGCATCATACGAGAGTAACGAACCACCACACACCACATGACATGCCATCAGGCCACAGCTCTAGCTCAACAAGGAATAAAGATTCAACATCTGCGCCTTCTAGACATGGGTCTGAGCATAAGAGTGCAAAGTCTGGGTCTAGCCGAGTGACTTCTCGTCCTGCTAGCCATGGCTCTCTGCGTCCCACAACTGCTGCTTCAACTGGAAGTACTATTCTGCTTGGAGAAGAGCGAAACGATCATGGTTATCTAGATAACCTCGGTTATCTCCTTGAAGGGGCAGTAGAGGCAACATCTTTGTCTCACGAGGGACGTCTGAGCCGCAGTCTCAAAACGTGGATGCCAGATTACGAGCTGAGGTCTCTACCCCCACAACCAAATCCTCCCCGTGAAGCAGTCTTTAGCGCCCGACTGGGCGATCACATGCGAGTAATTACACGTTCTGCAAGCACCGAATCTATAGTCACACAGCTGAGTCTGTTCAGCTGCTCAAGCCATGCAGCAGATGCAGCCGCAAAACAGAGACGAAGGCGTCGTCGCAGAATGAAAGAAGAACAGGAAAATGGAAATGGTTGTGAGGATCCAGAGAAAAGTATCTGGGTTGAGCTTGCCAGTAAAACTGGGGGTGCGTTAGATAGAATGATGAGAATGCATGCCATATATGCACAATTGGACACAGAAACAGCTATTTTCCAGAAACTCCCAGACCATGAAAAAACGCTAGTGACAGAAGCCGGAACCCAAAGAGGTATTCATCTAGGTCCAGGTCGGCAGCGTAGTGATAGCGCATCTAATATATACAAAAAGCTGCCTTTGCCAAAGTCCATGAAACCCGCGGAGGTAGAGGAAGCAAAACGCAGACTCCAGTCTGCCGGGGATAAGATTAGAGGAACTATGACCAACTTTCATGAGTTAAGACGGCAGATGGTGAACCAACGTTTGGCGAGTCTACAAGAGAAATTCTCTCAGCATCGTCAGTCCAGCCGCAGGTCTCTCACAGGTTCGAAAAGTGTCTCTCGCTTGTCGCCCAGCTCAACAAGCAGCAACAACGATGTGTTCCAAATCAATACTCCCCTCGAAGGCGTTCCATCATCACAAGACCTGGAGCACAGCAAAGACTTTGGCAGCAGCAAAGGCAACGGCAAGGAAGATGCACAGGTATCGGTCTGGAAAGGTGACTCACAGATTCTAGCAATAGACCTTCAGCGGGAACTCACAGCTAAAGTGAAATGTAAGATCGAATCAACGACTAGCGCTCTAGAACGCGCCACTGGCTACGGAGACGATAACTCTCCTCAGAACTTTATTGGTCCTTTAGAAGAATATCCGAATCTAGTAGAACAAGATTACAGCCAAGTTGCCCGCATCCCTCAGAGAATAAGAATATCCCCGCACTTGAGCGATGTTATTCGTACAGATATTCATGTCAGGATGGGGCGTCCCCGCTATCACGAGATCCGTATTCACGACCTAGCCATGTGGAACCGTGGCACAGACTTAGACCGCTCGCATCGCAATCTCAAGGTGTTCAACTGGCTACACAGTTTGCGGGAGACAGAGTTTGATATGAGCCTGCCCGAGGGTGTGAAGGACGCCCCTCCAGGCAAGGACGTCACCACCAAGGACGAGGTTGTGGTGGCTGTGGACGAGCCTGAGATAAAGCCGTTCTTTGAGAGATTGAAGAAAGAGCATTATATTGTGTAAAAATATTATTAATTTAATATTAATCATTTAAAGATTACGTTCTTTTTTACTTAATATTTTGGACTTCACGGGAACCAGTAAGAATTCTAAATAATAGACATTGCGTTAAAAATATGCACATTTTTCCTCGTCATCCTTCTTAATCCACTTCACATTGATGTAGGCTGTTAAAAACTTTTTTCTTTCCTTAGGATTGGAAAGAATGTGAGGAATTGAGATAGATAGATAGAAGAGGTGGGAAGAGAGCAAGAGAAAATTAGGAAGAGAGAGAGGTGGAAGAGGAAAGAAAGGAGAGAGGAAGAGATAGAGATAGAGAGAAGAGAGAGAGAGAGAGAGAGAGAGAGAGAGAGAGAGAGAGAGAGAGAGAGAGAGAGAGAGAGAGAGAGAGAGAGAGAGAGAGAGAGAGAGAGAGAGAGAGGGGTGAGGGGGGGGAGGGAGGGAGGGATTAAAGGTCCCGTAAATTGGGAGAAATCTGAAGATATTCATGAAAAAAATTAAGCCCTGCTCCCTAGTTTTCAAGATTATCTGGTTTTTTTCCACAGTACAGCAATGCTTTCTATCATGTTTAACACAAATTAAATATTTGATTGAATGTAGAGAATACAAAGGTTCTGAAATATAATATATATATATATATATATATATATATATATATATATATATATATATATATTTGCATCTAACTGGACTAGAAGTCCTGGCTGAGATAAATAATCAGCATCGTAAAAGCTCTCCAAGACAACTCATTGAACTTCCTGTCTCAGGTGAGTATACTGTAGAGTTTATAGTTCAATACATTCTTAAAGTTCAACCAAGTAATTGTTAAAGACTTTGTTTCTTAAATACCAATAATGATAATATCGTCATCAGTCAGCCAACTCATCCATAAATGAAAAGTTCACAGATGGTACTTTATAGCAAGTCATTGCTAAAACCTTACTCTAGCGTAACGAATCTATATGTAGACGAGATATGTAACTTTATCTTCTTCATTTAGACTAGCATTAAAGAAAGTTAGTTCTCTAAACGTTTGATGTCTGCCGACTTATGAGAGGTAAGTATACTGTCCAAACACAGGGACTATATCTTTAGAGTAAATGCATTGCTTTAAATAATATCTTTTCAGTTGAGCAGACTGCCTTCTTCGTCATCTTCATCTGCGACATCTTCTTCGTCGTGTATTTCTTCACCTTCGTGGTTGCCTTGTTGTCTAAACTACAATAACTGTCGTGACCTGGTTGCTGTCGTTGCCGTCGTCATCAACGTCATCCTAGATTAACGTGTTATCAGGAGGTGTGGTCTGGACAGCTGAGTTGTATCATCGCTGGGACCAGCATCTAGTGGTTACTACAAGAACCGCCTGGTTAATTGGATGAAGGGCTTGTCCGCAGGATTGCAACAACATAGTCGTAGTTAAAGCTACTTAAGTTATATTGATTGATAATTGCCTTTCCCAACTTTATTGAAATCTGTTAATTAAGATAGTTGCTTTTAATTAGATAACCATTGGTGTCGTTACTTATTGCATAATTGTTTCATGTGCTTTAATTGAAGCCAAGTCATATTAAACCAGCCTGACATTGTAACGCACGCCATTATTAAATGATTTGTACTTTAGTTTAAATACTTGATTACTTTAATGTAAAAAGGAACTTTCTTAATGTTTTAATACGTCAGCATTTATATAATCATAATAAACTTAATCTCTTTCTTTTTTATCATTGAAATCTGACGTTGAGTTCAGTGCTTTCTGCTTAGTTGAAGGTTGTCCAAATCCCTTTGTTGCACGTTGTGTGTTCCAAAAGTATTCTTAAACTTAGGTGACTTTTGACGTGTGACATGGCTCACTAACATCAAATAAAATATAATGGAAATTATTAAATGCTTGCCCCATCTCCTCTGTATTATCTCACTGACCAATATTACCATGATGATCATTGTTATTTAAGCTTTTTCAGTTAAATCATTATCATGATCACCTCCATTAGAAATAAGCTTACTCATTGCATCAATAATCTTGGAATCAACACATCCATCATCATCATCTGTATCGCAAACATTTCATCTTCAATCACCATCATTGTCACCAATCCATATAACATAATAGAAAACAGCTCTAAAATAAATTGTAGAGAAAAACACAACTTCAGACAGAGTCAAAACAGAATGCAAATCAGGTTGCCTTGCAAAGACTTAATTTAAAAAAAAATATGAGCATATTTTAAAAACCTTTTATTTTCATATTTTCCCTATGGACGAGTGGCAAGGACTAATTTCCTTTAACAGTCATGGCAAAAATAAAAAAGCATAATTTTGGTAGTGAATATCAAAACCATGAAAAAACAAGAACAATAAAGATAACGCTAAGGATAAATATTATATATTATGTATGTAGCTGTGTGCATTGGCCAACTACAATTAAAGCAAAGTAATCTTGCTCAAAAGTAGTTCAACAGGATAGCATTAATTAAGCAAACATGTCCCATTTTACGTGTATAGCTTCTCCCTTCCCCTTTTACCTTATAGATGGCTGCAGTCCATATTTGGGGTGAGGTGCTTAGGTTTAAAAGCATTCAGTAGCAATTAAAAAACAAACATCTACAGAGAAGTGCATATTAATTCAGTTCTGGTCAGTCTTCAATAAAAAGTAACCCAGGATTCAAGTATTCTAAGTAATAATTTTTATCAACGCAGGAGTTAAAGACATATGAAGAAAGATGAAATAAACCAAAAAGAAATGGGCGAGGGAGGGAAGGAGAGAGAGAGAGAGAGAGGGGGGGAGAGGGAAAGAGAGAGAGAGAGGGAGAGAGAGAGAGAGAGAGAGAGAGAGAGAGAGAGAGAGAGAGAGAGAGAGAGAGAGAGAGAGAGAGAGAGAGAGAGAGAGAGAGAGAGCAGTCAGACGAGCAATCAGAATGAATAAATGAAATAATAATCTCTCAACATTTTATCATATACATCATACTTATTTCAAAGCAATTTTTACATTAAGGTACCCGCAAAAAACGTGAAAGAGTTAATGTTATTGAGCTAAAAAAAAGATGGCAATTGCTACCAAAGCTATAAAATCACAGATAAAAATTAAAATACACTTACTCATATAAATGTATCATAGCAGACTGCTATTCAGTAATAAAATAAGTGCTTCAGAGTGTTGATATATATATATATATATATATATATATATATATATATATATATATATATATATATATATATATATAGTTGGGTTTTTTTTTCACCATGAAACTCGTAAGTAAAACTTTTTTGAGATATCTTTACCATCTTACAAAAATCTAAAATTTTGAGCTTAGGAAGGAATTCAAGAGCAATATCTCATAAAATATCTGGACATTTTTCTCACCCTCCTTATTTTTTTTATTTCGATTTTCTAGGTGCAAATTGGATTGACAAAAAAATAAACAGCGCAAAATTGAAACTCGATGTGTTAAGTTAAGGTAATTCTCATTGGTTTGAGGATATACAAACAAAATTCATGGTTTCGTGAAAAGAAATCATAAACAAAACTCTTAATTAAGAATAATCACCATTGCATAAGTGATAATTTCACAACTTCTGTTATGACATCCTGGGATTTTCTATTTCAGTTAGTGACATCTGAGTAACTTAATGTGCAGATGTATATATCCTTTTACATGTAAATACAAACAAGTTGAATAGAACAGCAAAGGGTGGATTTGTGAGAACCATTCTATTATTTTATAAAAATCAAATTTCATGAATAATTTAAATATGAATGTTATGTGCTGATAAAAAATTAAAATCATCAACAAAAAATATATGTTTGCTTTTAATTAAAATTATGAACAAGCCAAGTCAGGCAACATCCAATGTGTGGTTGCAAAGCCAAAAAGCCGCAGATAGACTTAAAGTAAAAAAAAAAGTTTCTTTCACTCCGATGAAATATTAAATTCTTTAGCCTCTTGTTTATGAAGGCAGATAAAGCTAGGACCACTCAAAAAGTTTAAAGTTAAAACAATAAGAGTTTTTTTAAGTAGAGCTAAGTGGATAATACTTAATTTCGATCCATACTGCTAAGAAAATACTTCATCACAAGAATTTCCAGGCAATGAAAGAATAAGGTAACTTATAAAATCCTTAATATTAAGGCACAATATTTGCTATAGCTTCAAACAAGCTCAACAATAAGTTAAATTCTTGTCACAACATGAGTGCATTTTGCTGTTTCTTTCCCACTGATAAACTCTTGAGAGATTAAAAAAAAAAATTCATACAAAAGTAGTACAGACTTTGTCACTTAAAACTAAAGGGCTATGTTATTTCAGTGTGGGTGTAGAAGGTGTTTATTCAGTGTGATACATTTTGCCACCTCTCTGATTCCTCTTTTTTCCAAGAAACACCCATGAGCGATTTTCTGTTCAGTTTTCTCCTTATGCCTAGTGTACCTAAACAATTCAAACATCTACAACCTAAGCTTCCTTCCTCATCTATATGATGGTTGTCCACATTGTCAGCATACCCGAGAAACAGAAGGCAGATCCCTTAGGTCATAGACACCTAAACATCCATTTAAAGAATCAAATTTGACACATCATAAATTCTTACACATATACTCATGTACGCAAAAGTGTTATCTGTTTTAGTTGACTGTCCAAAAAGAGTTAGGGCATATTAAAACTTATAAATTTGGTCACAAATACTAACACTTTAAATCTTAAAATTTTACATATAGTTGACAATACACAATTATCATGTGGCTTTCTGTCTTACAAACATTTTAAATATTTTTTATCAATATGGTTAATACATTACCTCTGGTTTGCTTAGGATAATAAAACTTGCCGCCACAACAATATGCTTTAAAATTCAATTTACAAAACACAATTTTTGTGATAGAAAAGTACACATTAAGCATAGGAATGACATAACCAATTCAGTGTGTTCTCAATCTAAACAAAAGCCACAAATACTAATTCATTATGTACCCACAGATATCAGATAAGTTATTGAAAGATTTAAAGATTCAAAGAAAATCATTCTCCTCCTATTCCACTACTGTGTAAAAATGATCTTTTTGGCATTAATATATTTACATAGATTTTCTCTATGAATATGATTGGGACCTGGCCAATGAACAAGTTAGCTTCAAATTGTTAGGACATCAATATGGTTGACGTAAATATACAATACGGAAAACCTTGAGATTAGGTATATTTTCAGAGAGTAAATTATTCAGTTTATCTCTGACATTCTTGTCTGGAGTACCCAGAAATGTGGCACATGAAAAAACAACTTTGCATATTTCTTCTGAACAAGAAAACTCATTCCTGTCTTCATTTGTAATAACAGAGGATATAAACTATTAAATCAAGCCCCCAATATCAGTGCAAGAGTTAAACTTGTATTTCAAATGGCCAAATAAACTTGGAAGTGATTTAAGTTATTATAAATACTTAATTTATAGTGACATATATATATTAAACACTTGATATCAATGATTTTAAACATATTTAAATTTTTTTATACTTTTTTAAAATTTTTAGTTAAGGCTTTAAAAATTTGCCCACATGTAGTTCAGTGATCACATGTTAATGACTGTAGTAGCTTGATAAACAATACTAGGTGACTCGGACTTAGCAGTTAGGACTGTTAATTTGATTCTACGTTCACAGAGCAACAACTCATATTACAAGTTGAATCAAATTAGTTTTGCCTTTCTTAAGGAATCAGTTTGTGCTGACTTACATGTTTGACCATTATTAACAAAGATATATTTAGAAGTTAATCAAGCTCAAAAAAAAATCCAATAAGCAAATATCACAAGGAAAAAGAGAATATGATAATCAATATAAGGAAAGAAAAATAATGAGAGCTGATGAGTCTGGTTTTTTCAGCCTCAACTTGCATAATAGACATTGGTTATGGCACTGTGTGAGCAAAAACGTTTTTAAATGAGAGACATACAATCACTTAAAATAAGAACACAGTTTTTTTGTTTTACAAAGTTAATGGGTTTTATGCTTTGGCTTCTGTAATGAATTCTAACAATCAAGGTCTTTAGTTGTATAAATGTAACTGCTCTTTAAGCCACTCTTATAATATACACGAGAAAAAAAAATGTATGCATATGTATTTATAATGAATAGTGACCTTTGTCAAATTCCAACATTTTCTTTTCATTGTCCAAATAAATTGTGCATTTCCTAAACATGTGTTATATTGCTATAAATTTTTAAAGAAAATTTGCATATTTATTAAATAAATCTACTATAAGAATATCCAGAAATAAGAGGATCAATAGGAGATATAAGCTGATGTAAAATGTCTTTTTTCGTTTCAAAATCAATGTTTCAAGTTGTCGCTAGAAATAAAGTACTACTGTGATTCTAAAATAAAATTTAAAGAGAGAACAATAAATACTTAACATAATTTAAGAAGTTTCAACTCAATTTTTCATTATAAAATATCACTCATCGACTACTGTAACCATTTTTCTAATTTTCCACAGAATTTTGATTAACACAGAAAATTGGCACCACAAGTTTAAATAATATTAATCTAACTTGACTTGCAATTTTCAATTATAGAGAGGGTTGAAATAAAACTGCTATATCATAAATAACATTACTATTACAACAAAGAAAATTACAGTTGTAAGTAAACATACTTTTTTTGTTGGTTTTATCCTCATTGAAAACATTGCAAACCAAATTACATAAGTACTATTCACATTCATCATAAGTGTCCTTCATGTAGAACTGACTAACGTTGATACGCATTTAGGATGCATTGACTCTGGACTTACAAATGTTTTTGAAATAATCTTTCAGCCAGAAAAAAAAATTGAACAGTTCCATGATTGGATCATTAGAAACTCCTTTTGTTTTGCTAAAAATCATGAGATATAAATATGATCAAATTCAATTTTACACAACAGCATTGGATAGCAAAGAGTCAACCTGTGTTGCCAAGCATTTCACTTAATTCAAAACTCCTGACAGAATCCTTTTTAATATTCCTCATCAATAATCAGATCATAATTTATGCATATAATAAATTTACTTTCACTTGCCAGTGCTGTTCAGCTACTGACCTGCATGTCACAATCTTCATTTCATTCATATTGCTTTTGAGATAAACATCCACTTTATACAATGAGGTTTCTGTTAAATATTTTTGCTCCATGCTTTTTGAAGCTCTAGAAGGCACAGTTAAATCTGGAAAATAACTCTCACATATTCTTCATTATCGGTGAAAAGCATCGGATAAGTATCAGTATGATATGTCATGAGGCAAAGAAAAAAATATTTTCACAAACTACTTTAACCCCCAGATAATATGTACACAGGTTAATTATGTTACCTATCAGTGGGAAAAAGAATCATAATACTGTGAGTGTAAAAATATATTACAAAAAATAGAACAAAACTTAACATTTAAATGTGCAAAGGATATTCCAATAGCAGTAGGAATTAATCATCACTTTGCTAGGATGTTACAAAAAATTTTGTTGAGGGTCTATGAAATGTTTTGAATCACACTTATCATTTTAATATTGTCAAATGCAACACATGCTAAATTTGTCTCTAAATACCAAAGTATGTTACACAAGTTGGAAAATCACAAAGTTGGTGAACCGATTCTCTATTGAAAACTAAAGGGACTTAAATAGGTCTGAATAAAGAACAATCTTTGAGAAGAATGTTTTGAGAGCTTATTAAATTTAGAAAAACGAAAATATTTTGTTATGGTTATTCACATTAAGATAACCTTGACAACCTTTATTGGAGACAAAGTGGTATGAGGATTGAGTCTTATAAATATCATAAACACGCTTGCAAATAACACAATTTTATAGAAACAACATATGTTTTGCTGTAATCATAAACAGGAACTCAGAAACAGTGATGAAATAAGACCCGCATATAAGCACATATAATTTTTTTTATGTATTCATCTGATGAAAATTAATGGAAGGTACATGGAGAGGATAAGGATGTTTCTTTTATTTTGTTGACAAATGATAATATGAAAAGCTGTTATCCAAATCCCAAAACCTGGTTGAGGTCAATAGAGAGTAATAGTCAAATTGGCTCTAGAAAAACTGTGAAAAACATTCAAGATATGCATATTCTGATTTTTTAAATATAATTTTTTTAATTTATGCCCTTTTGAATTATATATCACATTCGGACACTACAATCTTCCACCTTAGCTGGGTTTTGGGGATGGAAATCACAACATTAAAGACCACATATTTTAAAATGTATCAGTTGACTCCTTAATACATTAGTAACACAGTCTCAAGAGGATACTGGATCAAAGTTAAAGGCAAATTTAAGTAAGAACAAGAAAAAGAAAAGAAAAGAATCAAGCTTCCAAATCTGATCATTTAATAAAAAAAATAAAGTCACAGTCTCAAAGAGCAAATGCATTATGTTTCTCCCTCTTTCAATTTCATATTTTCCCTGAATGCTTATGACAAAAAAAAAAAAAAACAGTCCAAGTATCAAAATGTACTGAGGAATGAAGTGATTCTCTTGAGTTGCCTCAATAATCGCTAGGACACTCTTCAGGATGAAAGTATCCAAAAACGTTCAGCTCATACATGGATGCAAGGATGCTGTAACCAATGTAGACGAACATGAAGACAATGGAGATGCATTTGTCTAGCAGCCATTTGTTGAAGTGGATGCCAAGAATGAGGATGGCAACAGTTGATAACAAAGTAATGGAAGAATACAGCAGACCTGGTTGAAAGACGGGAGAAAAGTACATTTCAATTTGTTAAAAGAAAACAAAAATTAAAAATAAATAGGAAAATGACCCAAAAAAAATTTTGTTGGTAGAATATCACAATTAACCATGATGCAACACAAGAAAACATTTTTTAACTTGGCATTAGCTTGACACTTTTTAAACCCTCTCTGTACACTTTGGCTGCCATTTCTGTTGCACAGCAACTTTCTCTGATGTTCATTTCACTCAGCGCTTCCTCCCCTATGAACAGTGCATAAAGACAACAGAACACCGATACTGAATTCTGGTTGGAATTCCTTGTAAATATAAGCTTTATTTCTTATCAATACTCAGCAACGCTGTGCTATGAGTGGCAGAAAGATCTAAATCACTTTCCAGTGAATAGGCTATATCAAATTATACATCATTCATCTCTCATAGGTAATCACAATGAGGGTATAGTTTTAAGAGTATGGCTTTCCATGTTTCAAAAAAACAAAAAACAAAAACAAAAAATCAAATGGCAGTTATTGAATGTTCAGTATACCTTCACTGTAGACTTGAATAGTGCTGCCAGGAGACAGGACACATGTCTGGAGAAACCAAGGAATGCCCAGACAAACCAGGATGTCAAACACGTTACTGCCCACAGCATTAGACACTGCCATGTCACCCAGACCTTACGGATGAAACAACACAATCAAACATAAAAATTTATTTATTGTCAGTTTGCTACGTGTTGAGCAATTATAGGAAATTATATTTTGAGAGAGGTGAAAACAACACTGTTTAAATCTAAGGGAAAAATATGAGGGTAAATATACAACATTATCTATAACAAGATTTTACACATTATCTGTGATTATTCAGGCTATTAAAACGTACACCCACTTGGCTTAATAGCTTCAAAAGCTAGTGCCCAAGTTGGAAATCCTCCATTACGTATATACCTAGAAAAACTGAACATAAGTTGTAGAACTTAGTTGCCAAATAGGCTCAATTATAAAAAAAACTGTTGGGAAGAAAAAATTATTCAATTTGTTTTACAGAAAGAGAGAATAATAAAAATAAAGATACTATGCTGCACATGTGTCATAAGATCTTTAAAAAAATGCCCCAAACTTTCCCCAGCTAATTTTATTGCCAAAAATGCATCAAAGACAAAATGCATACATACCATCTTTAATAACGAGGACACTGGCCACCACATCAGGCAGACTCACACCAAATGCAACAAATGTTAAGCTCATCACACTGTCAGGGATGTCCACGGTGAAACCTTGTAGAGTTATAATTATTAATCAAAGTAACATGAAGAGTCCAAATTCACCTTTCATTTAGAGTGAGACAAAAAAAAAAAGATCCTAATTTGATGCTTTTTTTAAATATCAAATAAATCATAATAATCTTCAATCCCCTGAAAGAAATTTCCATTTACTGCTCCATAGATTATTCACAGACCACCAGAATATTTTTTTTTTATTATTGTGGAGAGGCTTTAAGAGGAAATGAAAAAAAAAGACAAAACCATTTCTATTGGTTAAAAAGATCAAAATATTCAAAGCAAACCAGTGATGCTGAGAACAATGGTTATTCAGCACTGAAGTCCCAGGTTGATGTTATATAATACAGATGAGACTAACCTATGATAGTGATCATCCAGACCATGAGGAAGGAGAAAGCAGACAGCCACACTAGAGACATGAAAAAGGTGACCAGGAACCACTTGCGCATGGAATCTTGTCTACAGTCAGGGATAGTTATATACATGACAGCATTAAGTGGTATTGACAAGAGCCAGATACAATAAGCACAGCGTCCTCGAGGTGCATGCCATGGATTTTCTTCTGGTGCTGCCTTATGGATTTCTGGGAAGTTAGAAAGCAAGACAGGAACATATGTAATAATATAGCTTTATAAAAAGCTGGTACTTCCATTAAACCAATTTTTAAGTAAACAGTTAAGTAAAACATTTACATGAACAAAGATTTACATTTGATAGAACACAAAGAAGCCTGTCAAAAGGTTTTTTGAATAGCCCTCAAACCCGTTGGTATCTCTCATAATTTAGAGACAAACTTCTTGGAATCTTTTAGAATCTTGTAACATTCTCCTAATTGCACCTTTTTCAGGATCTAATGCTATAGATAAAACGTGAGTAGTGCAATCACAGTATCTTGTTATTTTTAGTTAAAACCTGAAACTTTCTTTCATAGTTCCTATTTAGTTATGAAAATAATGTTTTACAAAAGAAAAAAGTAAAGAAGCAAAATATTGGTCTTGACCTCAAAGCAAATAAAAAGGGGGAGGGGGAAGAGGTGTGTGTTTGTAAAAGGGGGGGGGGGGCGAAGGGTGCGGCAATATTTAAAGCAGCAGATTTCAAGTGACTGGTGAATTTTACCAAGTCACAATTAAAGCTTTTTTTTCTTTTATATGTAAAGCATTTAAATACCTGTAGCTGTCTCTTCACTGTTTGAACTCAGAGATTCTAAAGATGTGGCTCTCCCATTTTTAGTAAGTTGTACTGATGCTTCGGAGACAGCTGTAGAAGATATCAGAGAAGGATTGATGGTTGTAAACCAGTTCTTACTTGCAACATTCTTACTTCGAGACAGAAGTAAAAATGAAGTTAAAGTAACAGAAAATCAACAATTTTGTAAAGTTAAACAATGTTTACTACAAAAAAAAAAATTACATGAGCGCTAACACACACATAATGTGTGTAACCTATGTTTTTACCTCCACTGCCGTTTCCATTTTCACTGGCGTGTGACTCAGAGTAGCTGACTTTCTCGTATTGTACCACTACCTGATCGGGAACGGAGGAAGCCTCGGGAGGGAAGCAGCGTAGCCGGTGCACAAAATACTTCTCCAGGGGTTGATTGAAGAACATGAACACAATATAGAGCACGTAGAGAGCCAAGAACATCAGCGACTCATACCTGGGAAAAGAGACAGCAAGTCGTAGTCTTTATTTCTACACTTTCTTTCAGTGAAAGAGTCGCTTATTTCTAGAACCAGATGCAATCTCTATAGTGACAAGGACTGTAAAGCTACCGACAAGTCCAATAGATCCGAGCCTACCGGTTGATAAAACCTGCCAGGCTTCTACCTGTGCACCTCGGTATTGTTAGCATTGCTCTACCGACTGAGCTGAAACCACAAGTCAAACAGCAAGGTTGCACTTTTAAGGAAAAGATCACTTAATTGCTCAATTGTTTCTTCTGATATATTTTTTTTTTGCTAAATGGTAGAATACCTTAACCGAAAATAAAGAGTGGCAGAAAACTGTTTGTGAAGGATATTGTGAATCAGAGGACACCATGAAATCGTTTATTCTAAAACAAAATCCTTTCCGGTTTCAATTCTGCAATGAATTTAGAAACAAATAGTTGAACATAAAATATAGACGATGACATCATTTTCAATACTAAATTACCTAGATCTAGTAAGGTGCACAACTTTAGCCCATAGCGAGATTATGAGAAAGAGGAGAGAGAGAGATAGAAAGAGAGAGGCAGAGAGAGAAAAGAGATAAAAGACAAGAGAGAAAGCAAGAGAGAGAGGGAGAAAAAGAGACAGAGAAGAGAGAGAGAGAGAGAGAGAGAGAGAGAGAGAGAGAGAGAGAGAGAGAGAGAGAGAGAGAGAGAGAGAGAGAGAGAGAGAGAGAGAGAGAGCACAACAAGATCGAAGTGACCGTTTTCTGTATCCTCTGCAAGACACGATCACAATTATTAAAACAAGAAAAAAAAAAGGCTAAAGCCCAAATGTGACCAGAGAAGAAGGATCATAATCCTAGCAATCATAACAAACCAACACGACATAGCTCTAGCCATTACAATCAACTATCTTGGCCAAAAAAATCATATCGATTTCAAGTTTGGCATGTCTTTGTTGGGTGAACTTTCCTCCACAATGATAAGGAATAATAGATAAATTTCCCATAACCGCTGCTTAATCCTAGTTTATTAATAAATGTACCTTAGCTTACACCTGCTGTTTCTGCGAGTTAAACCGTTCTTTTCATAAGAAACAGCCCTAGGCCTGCACAGCTTGCTCATAAATCATGATTATTAATAAAAAAAATCATAACTGTTTAGATAAATGTTAAGATTTAAGGGGAATGCGTGAAGAAATCAAAACACGTCATCATTAGGTCTATAGAACTATCATCTTCCAAATTGTATCAGTATCACAAAAATACGCTACAGACATATTTAGCGAAACAAAAAGAAAAAAAAAAAGAATTATTGTTGCGGGGACTTCTAGTTTTACCTTTTAGCATTTATTTCCTTTCTCCCTCCCCGAAAGAAACAATTATAATAACCTTATAACGATAATTTATTTGCGACACCAACTAAAGCAACAACTACATCAAAGTTTCCGTTTGAAAGGTGAGACCCAAAACCCTCCTACCGATGGTGTCTTTACGTGTATCAAGACTGACGCTCTAAAACTACCACTACTGCATCTACTAACACCACAACCACTATTTCAACTTTTTCTCCTTCACTGCTGATTCTGATGACGCTCCAGCTGCAGCCTCTGCCAAAAATCTTTATTGAAAAAGAAATGATTCTTACCATCAGTACTTCCACAAACTTACCCCATTACCGAGGATGTTTGTATCTGTATCATTCTGCCTTATATCTGTTCGGCTTTACCGTCTGTCTGTCTGTCTGTCTGTCTGTCTGTCTGTCTGTCTGTCTGTCTGTCTCTCTCTCTCTCTCTCTCTCTCTCTCTCTCTCTCTCTCTCTCTCTCCATCCCTCCCCTTTCTCTCTCACTCTCTCTGTCTCTCCCCCCACCATTTGATATCTAGACGACTTATTTTATTTATAATATCAGTTCTTTGTATATATTTGACCAATGGTTATATTAATTTTGGTTAGAACTATGATTTTTTTTTTACATATGCGAGGCTTCAATATTTCTTCATGATGAACTCCACCTCGATAAAACCACACCAATCTCTATAGGCTCGAAGCCTTGTGAGCACTACCCTAACAGACTCGAGTAAATGGCTGTGGTTGTCATCTGCCTCGCTGTATACTTTGTATAGGCCAACACCTCTGCAGAGTATATTGCATAATAAAATGAAATTCATCATGATAAATAGGAAACTCGCCAATATCGTAGCCCAGTTGCCCCGCCTGTCATCCGCAGCCTTCACTGATAGCGCCCGGCACACGGGGTGCGCTTTGGCGATAAGTCATGAATGATGGAATCTGCGTACCAACACTAATGGGTTACAAAGGGTTCGCAACACATTACGCTGTGACCAGCACTTTTTAAAGCCACCCGCATCTGTTGCGCATTAAAATGATGATGAAATGAGGTTGTCCTCCTCTCTAATGTCAAGAAAAAATAAACAAACTGCGCTCTTAATCACAAAATTGTTCTGTGAGGGATCGTAGAACTTTGACTTGTCTCAAGTCTAGAAAAGTCCTTGTATGATATTACTTTGCAGCTAATATTTGATGCTAATATATCGCTTTTCCTAAGTCAGTAGACCAAGGGATATGTCTAAAATATAGGCCAAGACCAGAAGACTTCTAAGGTATCTTAAATACAAATGCCCACGGCAACCTTACTTCCGGTCTCGATACATGTGCCCAATTGCAAGTCTTCCCTGATGATTTCTGACTGGTAAAGAGGAGTTCAGAAGATGAGGACAATACTTAACAATACTTGCAATGACACACTTAATCAACAAAATTGATCAATAACCCATGGATTTCACGAAGTAAGAAGTTGTGGTATCTGTCTTAAGTTTTTTTTTTTATAGCATATCAAACAATGATGACTGCACTGAGGAAAACAGCCTGTTAAAAATACTGATACCAGTACGAATTCTCAGCGGCCCAGAAACTGAAATCAGAAAAAACCTGAATAATTCAGCGCGAATGGGAACATGGTCTACAACTGAACGTTTATGATTATTGGAGAGAGCTCACAACTCTCAAAAAAAACAATTATTTACGATTATTGGAGAGAGCTCACAACTCTCAATAAAACAATTATTTATGATTATTGGAGAGATCTCACAACTCTCAATAAAACAATTATTTGGGACAGTGCATTGCACCCCATTCCCTATTAATCTTTGACGTAATTTTGAGCCTCATAACATTTTCACATCATTGCAAGGCATTTGTCTAAAAATTACTACCTACACTAAAATTAATGTATTTGAGAACTAGCCTTTAGAATGAATGGGTTTGTGATATGTGTGCTAGAAATGATAAAACGTATAACAATGTATAGGCCTACCATCTGATGACCTCGTCCATGATGACGACTATGAGGGCCACGATGCTCACTAGGTAGGCGAGGCAGTCCCGGAACAGCGGCCACCAGCTGAGCTGCACGGCCTGGAACGAGAAAGTGAGCGCCAGCATGGATACGACATCAAGCACAACAATATCATTACTTCGGTTTATAGAATACAAAATATTAAAGTAAAGCCTAACATATGAAAAAAATACTCCCATTCAAAGACTGAGAGGGAATTTAATATTAATAGAGTTTGGAAGAGAGAAACGAGTAGTTTGTGAGGCGTTTTCTTGTGTTTACAGATTAAAAAAAGAACAGATAACTTGAATGAAACTATATTTGAAATCACAATTATTGGAATTATTTTTTGCCTGATAAAATTTACCCTTTTCAAGTTATCTCCAGTCTATGGAACACAACCTTTTTATTAAGAAAAATATTTGAGAAAGTAATTTCAAAATTACAAATAACATGTTGATGATGGGATGGATGGGAAAGTTTGAGAGTTAACGCGGTATCTGAGATCAGTTCCGATTTAGTTATGATACCAGGTTTTATTGCGGTTTGAGGCACAAGTTTAATGATTTATTAATCGTTTAAAAATGCCTAATAGAAATCCTTGAGATAACAAGTAAAATTATGAGTTTAAAAGGATTGAATGATCAACCAATTCCTAAGTGAGAAGTCATTTCTAGGATCTCTTTTTACGCCGATCAGTATTGAAAGTCAACACTTTCACAAAATGCCTTTTAGGATACCATTCAAACACTTTCTCACCGTCTTGTAAATTTCAATTATCATTCCAAATATAGTATAGTAACGTTTATTATAATGGGCATGATAGGGAAAAGGGAACCGCAACGAGAACTTTTTCTTAAAAAACAAAACATTAAATTATAGCTTGCCCTATTGAATGATCTGAAGGAAAAAAAGCCGACAGCTTAGGTAAATAAACTGAATGAGGAAAGACTAATTACCAAGAAAAGCACGTGATGTGCTTGATCTTTTGTCTCGGATGGCATTGCCTCAGACAACGTATGTAACAGAACTCTTCAAATTTACCACCCTTTTAAAAAGTCCTAACTAGAGTGGATCAAAATCATTTCATTTCATTTGTTTTTCTCGTTATTTTCATAATAGACAACATAGGGAATTCTGGGTCACCTCGTTTGAATTTGTATTGATAGAAATAGATAACTGTCACAGTTTTACAAAATCGGAACAAGGATCAACAGCAACAGCAACAAAAAAGCTTGAGTTAACTTTAATTTGCACGGAGTTATAAATCGTTTGATGCAATTATTGTATTGCAGGTCTTCTATCCTTGCGCTCCTTGGTGAATAACAAGAACTTTGCTTTTCTTCTGAAGTGGTGAAACAAGCACTTTTATTGACCGACAGATGGTAACATGGGAAATATGCGCTGAGAAAATCATCTGCTCCATGTACTTTATTGCAGCTCCAAACATATGAAATAAAAGGCTTATGTAAGTACTGTGAGTACGGAATGTAATAGTGATAGTAGGAGATGAGGTGGTAGTAACAGTAACAATAGTAACAGTTGAAGTAACAACAGTATTATTATGATTTATTATTATTAGTAGTAGTAGTAGCAGCAGCAGCAGCAGCAGCAGCAGCAGCAGCAGTAGTAGTAGTAGTAGTAGTAGTAGTAGTAGTAGTAGTAGTAGTAGTAGTAGTAGTAGTAGTAGTAGTAGTGGTAGTAGTGGTAGTAGTGGTAGTAGTAGTAGTAGTAGTAGTAGTAGTAGTAGTAGTAGTAGTAGTAGTAGTAGTAGTAGTAGTACATGTAGTACATGTAGTAGTAGTAGTAGTAGTAGTAGTAGTAGTAGTAGTAGTAGTAGTAGTAGTAGTAGTAGTAGTAGTAGTAGTAGTAGTAGTAGTAGTAATAGTAATAGTAGTAGATTGAGACTAGGAAGACCACTGAGTTAATTATAAGCAAAAATTATAAAGAGCTGGAGTTTTAGATAGTACTTCGCAGAAGTTAGGCAATACGCTTTGAATGAAAATGACTGAAAAATGCTTGCCTCTGAAGAATACGAACTATCGACTTATATATTCGTTGGCACCTGTTGCCTTGTCTCTTAAAGAGAGCATGACTTGCACCAATAAATCACTCTGCTCCAAGTGGTGTTATGGTATAAGCCATGCTCTATGAATTGCATCAAGGCCATGGACTGCATGCTTCCGCTCTTAGATTCACTCTCTGGGTTTCTACTTCACGGAATACTTGAAATGGTTGTAAATGAAAATTAAAATAACACCATCTGTTATCTATACTATATATATTTGTGGACTTTCAAATTTCTGAGGCAAAAAGGCTTCTGAATAGTGGTAAGATGCACATTTATAAAAGGAAGTGTGAAGTCTCTGTAGTTTTTTTGTTTGAAATTTTATTGTTTGCCCAAAAACGCCTTAGTCAAACTTCTTAAAGCCAAACGGAAGTCTGCTATGCACAGCATACGGAAAGGCGATTCACACACTTTTCGATGTCTCAATCCGTACGATTTGTGGCCAAAACACAGCTGGTGGACAGACCCTTCCGAACGATTGATGATGTTCAAAATTAGCAAAGAATCTAGATCTAGGTAGATCTAAATCAAGAAATCTAGATCTAGACCGCCATCAAGTAAGAATGACAAGTCAGGCAGATCTAGATCTACTCGAGTTTCTAATTCTACAAACAGAACAGAATCTAGATCTAGGCCTGTTTTTTAAAGTGTGCAACATGTAGGCCTACAAACAGAGAAACGCTAGGCTACAGAAAATAATGTAAATCAGACCGCTCTTCTCTTCAACACTGATCAATTCAGAAATGAGACCTCAATCGGAGACATGATCCAATGCCAGCACTGCCAAGACATGAAGTTTAGAGATGAATCTAAAGGTATGTGCTGCAGTAATGGAAAAGTAAAATCCAGAACCATTTCCACCTATCCGCAGCAATTAGCGGTCCTGTTTGAAGGGACAACTGATCCCTCTGTGCGCTTTCTGCAGGACATAAGGAAATACAACAGTGCATTCCAGTTGACTTCTCTTGGCTGTAAAGAAGTGAGAATGAATGGATGGAATCCATAGTTCCTAATTCAAGGTCTGTCACCTCATAGGCTCTCTAGAACCTACCGATGAAATGCAAGCTAGATTTTTGCAAATCTACTTCATGGACGGAGACCAACAAATTCAGAGGTCTTCCATCACCGATGGACTTTGTAGCAGCATTTTGAACTTTGCATTCCATCGGACTAGATCTATAATAGCCAGTCTTCTCCCATGTTTTATGTTGCTCTGTCCAGAAGCGGAAAGCGAGTTTGCAAAGTTTTTTCGTTTGGTGATAACTAATATCTTTCTCCACAGGTTATTTTTCCTCCGGTGATGACTGTAATTTCTTTCCACAGGTGATGACTATGCATCTCTCTCTCTCTCTCTCTCTCTCTCTCTCTCTCTCTCTCTCTCTCTCTCTCTCTCTCTCTCTCTCTCTCTCTCTCTCTCTCTCTCTCTCTCTCTCTCTCTCTCTCTCTCTCTCTCTCTCTCTCTCTCTCTCTCTCTCTCTCTCTCTCTCTCTCTCCCTCCCTCCCTCCCTCTCTCTCTCTCTCTCTCCCTCCCTCCCTCCCTCCCTCCCTCTCTCTCTCTCTCTCTCTCTCTCTCTCTCTCTCTCTCTCTCTCTCTCTCTCTTACACTCCGTTCATCGAACGGGTAACCAACTAGTCCATATATATTTCCAAAGTTGGAAATTGTGTGCGCAGTCAGTTGAACAATGTCTTTCCAATTTTTTTTTTCAAAGTGAATTGAGCCTTCTGCGCATAATGTTCTTTTTAAACGCATTAGGAGTATGGAAAGTATTGTTTGTTTGTTGCTGACCCTGGGCCCTCTCTAGGCGGTTAGTCTTTCAGGGCCGCAACTGGTGTGTATAGCAGGGGAGTGCAACTGCTTATTCTCAGTCCCAGAGATAATTGAACCTCTACAGTCACAGGGACTAGTGGGCTCCCGTCAAGCACAGATAGGGCTGGTTGGATGAGATCCGATCCCACCACCAGCGCAGGACTCGAGCCACGGTACTCCCGCACAATGGTCGGAGACTTAACTGCAGCTCCAACTGGCACCTTATATAAAGTAGGGAAGCTTCTGTTAGATACCAAGCATGATGAACAAAGTTAACTAGAAATCCAACGCAATAAAAAGGCTCTAGCAGCAGCAATCCAAGCCGACAGTTTAGGCACCTGTTAAAACAAACAGCATTTAGGTTAAGGTGAGCACAAGGTTAGCAGGCGCCGACTTTGTTATGGACAAGACGTTTTGACAACGATTGTTCAAGGCCCTTGGGGTCATGGACTAGTATCATTGAGTACTGGACAATTAAGTCTTGGCATGCATGAAGCGCATCACATCCAATCGTTTGTACGTGGTGATCCTCACCGTTACATTAAAGACGCCATTCAATATTTGCGAATCATGTACCTGCTTCCAGATTGACTGCGAAGGAGAACAAGTTATGACATCAAAGTGTATTTGTTATGCGAAGAAACTAAATAATTTCAGGTTACCAAATAATGTACTTTAATTGTTCCTTTGAAGCTGAAGTCCTAGATGGCAAACAAAATTTATTTATCCTCTTTCCTAAACCTGATTACATTTAATCTGGCTTATAATAACGGGTGAAAAATAGCTTTCGAGTCTGGGATTGATAAGGAAATTGGGATCATGTCATTGCTGGTTCTTAACAGCCTGAGGTGCAGATAGGTCAAGCCTTATTATATGAGATCATTTATAACTACACATGTTCATTTCTGGGATGTCTTGAGGGAAGTCAAGCCTTGTTATCTGTGATCATTTGTGCCTGTACATGTACAGATCTAGGATGTCTTGAGGGAAGACAATTCTTGTTAACTGTAATCATTTGTAGAGTACATGTTCAGTTTTGGGATGTCCTCAGGTAGGTCAAACCTTATTATCTGTGATCATTTTTAATTGTACATGTTCAATTTAACGATATCCTCAGGGAGGTCAAGCCTTGCTATCTGTAATCATTTGTAATAGTACATGTTCAGTTCTACGATGTCCTCAGGGAGGTCAAGCGGTCGCTGAGGGCATAGCATCCGGCTGACAATAAGATTTTTCCCTGGGCCTTTATCTTCAATTACAATGAAATAAGCTACATAAAGCATGCTAACAAAATGTTCTGTTGTGAAGATGGCCAAATGTGAATACTTTCTCAAATCAATAATTCCTGATCGTTTAATTATCCTCCACGTAGAGCACGTCTCTTCACTGTCTGATTTCTTTCTTGTGAAAGCATGTTTGTTTCAAATATTTTTAATGCAAATTAAATTTAAAGCCTTTAAAGTAGTTAGAAAAAAAAATCCTAAACGCAATAAATACTGAGGCTGACCTGAACTCCAGGCTCCTTTTTACCAATAATGATGAAGAAAGGAAGGAATAGGATATAAATTATGACGAAAAGGGATGGATGGTGATGGTGATGATAAGGAGAAGAAGAACAAGTTGATTGTGGTAACATGATAGAAACAAAAGATGCGTCGCAAGCAGATGATGTTATACTTCTAGAGATCATAAGGAAGTAACACTACTGGTGGTGGCGTGAAAAATGATGAACGCCTTGCGCTCACATGACATCGGTATTCTTCCCCTTTCCACAGTTCGAATAAAAAAAGATACAAAATATTTGGTCCATTCACTCTTACAGTAACAGTCACACCTAAGCCACTTTTTTAGAAACTTTATTTTTCATTGGTGCAGACTCATTTCCCTTAAGTTCCACAATTGGTGCCGCTCATAATATCTCTATGGTTGACCACTATAATATTATTGAAACATGACCAGCATGGACTGAGCGGCATCGACATAATAACATCAGGAAGAAACAGCTAAAACACTTGCTCTAAATCAAATATAACTTATGGTAATTTGGTGCGAGACATCGAAATCTATGAGTTGCATAAAGATAGTAATTGTTTTTATTTTTAAAATCTATTAAAACGATAAACATATATTATGACTTAATAATTAATTTAATAACTTAAGGAAAACATTGTACAAATAATAAAAAAATGACAGCAATTTAAAAAAAAAAAAGATATTCATAACCTTTGCTCTGTTGATATAGCTACAGCTGCATCAATTTTCTTCAACCATCGAAAGGAAAAGCTTATTTAAAACAGAAAAGTATGACGAACTTTTAATCATAAACGCCTACCCCAAACGTGCGTTAGGACGCCAAAATCGATGCGTTAGTTTAACTGAGGGTCCAGGTAGCAAAATTGTTTACTCCCCTAATGTCTGGACTGTTACACCTTAATACTGAATCGATAGCGCCCATCTTCTGAGTTGAGTATTATGACTTTCATACTTTGATTTCTTGAGGAGGCTGAAACTAATGCAGGTTTTACTAAGGTGTGGTGGACGTTCTATTTAATATTTGTCCATCTGAGAATAGACTTCTTTATTCAATGAGTCGTGGATCTTAATACTAAGAGCATAAACTTTCAAATCATTAATTGGCAGCAATTATGAAATCCTATAGAAGCCTTCGGTCCTTACTATCAGCTATTAGATGTAAGGCTACAAGATCAGCCCGACGAAAAGATAAAACTTCAGCTTTGTTGAAATAGTTTTTCCCTAATTATTTTTCAATTTTTTTATCCGTCAAAATATCTTATCTTGCCACGCTAAGCAACTTGGCTTTAAATGCATCTAGGTGACTTTCATTCCCAATATACTCAATATACTCTATGATTCTCCAATCTAGCATGGCTATAAATACTCTATTTGATATGTTTTCATGTGAAAGATCATGATTGTGAATATTAGTTTTATATTCCTAAAACCATCACCATCACCACCACAATCATTGTCGTCATCATCATCATCATAACATAATCCGCAAAAGACTTTAAGATCTTGAATTGAGTAAGAAAAACATTTTCTAAAAATGTGCGAGGCTACAGTGACTTTGAGAATGAAAGATGCTAAAGTATTGAGAAAAATAGCTGTCAAACTAAGGAAATGACACACACATCATAATAAGATCTTTTCCCGTCTAATTTGAAAATAGATGACTTGATTGATTACATTTCATGTGGAGGAGGGGGAATTAGTGTTTGGAATGAGAAAGAGGGTAAAAAAGATAGATATATACATAAATAGTACAAAATGAGAGAGACAGGGAGAGAAGAGAAGAGAGAGAGAGAGAGAGAGAGAGAGAGAGAGAGTCACAAAGATAGATACAGATAGAAAATAGATGGATTGATAGATAGACAGACTGTACTTGTACTTACCGAATTAGCAGCTAGTCCACACACACTGACCACAAACATGACGTTGTAAATGGCAGAGCCGACTACGGTGCTCAAGCCCACGTCGTCCTGATTTTGAAAAAAAGAAAAATACAAAAACTCATGCAGCAGGGGAAAGGTAAGAATAATATTTGACAAGGGGAATTACCTTATGACACTTAGTTATGACTTTTCACCCCAAATAAATCCTTTCCTCATTGAAATGCTTATCGAAGTTGCTGACATCAAAATTATCAACACCGAGGTAATCCTTTTTTAAAATTTGTATTTGTTTGAAACAAAGCCGAACTGGCATGATCATTACCTACGAAGGGTATTTTTTGGTGGTAGTTTCAAATTGTTTACCTTTTTCCTTGTCTCTTCATATACGCATATTCTTAAAAACATGCACAGGAGTGCGAATTGTTGCCTATGATCACCATTCATTTATGAAGAAGCACGTTTAATTTGCTCACGAAATATTCTTTGGACCAAGTTACACATTCAGACATAAACATCGTTCCTCTTAATCAAGGCAATGCTAGGAGCCGGACTAGAAAAGTTCATCGTTACACGAAACATGGTTCGCAGAGTTGATGACTAAGTAAAAAAACAAATAAAAAAACAACAACAAAAACAACAAACAAACAAACAAAAAAAAAACAAAGAAAAAAAAAACAAAAACAAAAAACAAAAAAATCAAAAGAAAAGAATTGGGATGAAAAACCTCCACGATCTTTCATTGAAAAACTATATTAGAAACTTTGAGTAATTCTCGTTAAAGAACATTTTGTATTTCTAATTTGCATTAGTAATGCCAAAAACTGGTTCAAGTCATAAAAGCGCCCTTACAAATAATGAGGGTCATCTACGTCATGATGAGTGTTGTGCTGGTTCTATTGGTGCTCAGTTTTCAGCCTACCCTCATACCTTGCCTACTTTGTGAGCATTTGATGAGTTTACTTTTTTTTTTTTTGTCTTTTTTGGTCATCTGATGTTTATAATAAGTTGATTGATATTCTGTTTTTTTGCCATACAAATTATTACCCTAGACAGCACTTCCTCGTACATATTTTGTAGTTTATATTTTCATTGAGGAGAAAATAGGGGCTATGATTAGACCTGAGTGTACATAGACTAGTGCGAATTCAAATCGTCCTAGTTAAAATTTTTCTTTTTCTTTAACACAATAGTTTACTGATCGCTGCATTTCATATGTAAAAAATGACCAGGCCTTTTTATTTTGCTATTATCTAAAGAAATAAACCGTTTTTAATCTATTCCCGTGTATTTGTGGTCTAACGCTAAATAAGTTTTAATCATCAATGAAAGAGTGAAAACAGAGGGAAAGAAAGAGGAGAAAAGAGATAGAGAAAGTGAGTGATCAGAAAAAAGAGAAAGACAGGGAAGAAAGAGAGAGAGAGAGAGAGAGAGAGAGAGAGAGAGAGAGAGAGAGAGAGAGAGAGAGAGAGAGAGAGAGAGAGAGAGAGAGAGAGAGAGAGAGAGAGAGAGAGAGAGGAGTGGAGGTAAGGAGAGAGTACTGTTTTTTTTTAAACTTCTTGTAATTGTTGTGAGAGGCCGAAATGCTAAAACTTCCGCGGTGCAGTGAAGGAAACATTACAGAAACTGACTCGATGTTTATTCATGTGAAAACCGAGTTCACATCATTCTACTTCTAGCCTTCATAATGAAAGAAAACTGACTTCACGTGAGGATGTTGCCCTCACGCTAAAGGTGACTGGTGTAAACAGGGGCAAGGTAACGTAGTCCCTCTCGTCCTACATATTTCCTTCGTTAGTTTTAGGTCTCCCAAGTAAAAAAAAAAGCATCATTATGGACACCACGGCTTTCCGCCAAAAAGGCGATTGAAGGGGCAGTGAACTGAGGAAAGTTCATCTTACTGTGCTATAAGGCTGATCCGAAATCAAAATCTACACCGGTCTGCAAAGGTGAAAGCTTAGGTGAAGTCTACAGAGCTATATGATGATTCGATATCGGTAAAATAGGAAAAAAAAAAGATTGGGCAGACGAAAAAAGCCAAATTGACAGGGGTAAAAGGCTAAGTTAAGCATGGTTAATAACGGTTTATCTGCTCAATGCAGACATCAAGGCCAAGTCGACAAAGTTGATAGAAAGACAAAGGAGGCAGAACAACATATTAGCCATTCACGACAGGCACAGTTGAGTGAACTCTGTTTCTCATGTGCAATGATCGCTAAAGATCTGTGGTGCACGATCCTATTTTTCATGTTAAATTGAATAAATTTCAGTGCAAACGTGTGTCACATAGGATAGAGGTTTGGTTAAATCTTACCTTAGCGATAAATAGCCGATAACTGTAGTGGCCAGCTCTGGGGCGGAACTTCCGGTCAAATCTTACCTTAGCAATAAACACGCCGATAACTGCAGTGGCCAGCTCTGGGGCGGAACTTCCGGTCAAATCTTACCTTAGCAATAAATACGCCGATAACTGCAGTGGCCAGCTCTGGGGCGGAACTTCCGGCAGCCATGAATGTGGCACCAGCAACATCAGTTTGTAAGTGGAGCACTGAGGATAGGGGGAAAATGTCGAAAATTTCTCTCACTATGAACATTGGAATGTAAGCTCAAAGCGTTACAAAGGACAAAACAATAATTCGTTGTGCGCGAGGACATATTAGAAAATAATATTAGATCTAAATCCACAAGTTAGAACTAGAGTAGATATTCACTCTTCTCTTCTCTTCTCTTTTCATTAAAATGCAAAAAAAAGGTCTAACGGTAATAAAAATAATTCAACTGTTTTTGTCATATTCTACAATACCTTTCTTATCTGATTATTCTACAAACCTACTTAAGTTATTCTATTTAAATCAATCGATAGCATGAAGTTTCTATCACAAAAAAGTCGTTTACATATTTAAATAAAGCTTTGAAAATGTACAGTATCAGTCCAAAATAATTGCTTGTATGATATATTTGCACACAACAAAAGCGTAAACTAGACTTGAGTATTCGCATCACACACACCAAAGCTTCCAATGCCCCATTATTTATACAGTTGCAAACATTTGATATAAAGACAATTTTAGTATTTGAAGATTTTGGCTTTTATTTACTTTTCAATTATTTCCATTTTGCAGACATTTTTGGGTCTTTTGGGAAGTGCGTATTACGGAGACGGTGACTTGTTGGCACGTTTGGACGAGTTTGTTCACCAGGATCTGGCCCCGCCACCAGATGGCCCTCAACCTCTGATCCAACACAGGACAGCCTCAGTGCTGATCTCACAGACCATCTGTTGGGATCTTCTGCACAATAGAATCGTTCTCCCACATTCATATATTGGCTCACCGGTGTTTTCGTACTGATTACTCGTAGCTTTGCGGCAGTGACATGCTTAATTAACCGCTGTGGTGCAGATGCTGCTGCATCAAGATTCATGGCGAAACAACAGAGAAACGCTTGGGTGCTGCCGCTCGATCAATGGTGTAACGGCAGTCTGAACAACGGTTAGTGGCTGGTGGTCCGCGAATTATATCTCGAAAAGCATGTTTCTATACATACTTCTCTAGGTGGCGGGGATACTTCATGTGTCTAGGTTTCTGTACAGCAACCATAATGCCTAAACACATTACAGACACATTCTCATTGATTGCCGCTTCCCGTCTTATCTCCCCATGCCCATCTCCTGCCCTGCCCAATCTATTCTTTTTTTTTTCCTACATTAAAATATTGTATTTTTTTAAATTCATTATTTGTTATCTCATGTTCAACAGTACTGTGATTGAACCCTCAGTATAATTAATTTTTTTTTAATTGCAACAATTATGAACTAAAAAATTTTTAAGTATGCATTTCTCTACAAATGCGCTTCCCTTTTTCGTCTGGACAACATAGTAAATTGAAGATTCCTTTGAAAATTGTTCAAGTTTTACTGAAATATACTTGTATGTATATATTAGTACTATTACAGTGAGAAGAAAGGCGAAAAGTCGTCGGGATCTATTATCTATTTGCAGTTGCCCCCTTTCCTCGCGCGAAGTGCAACACCCAGAGCTGAACACTGTAGAGCGAAACAAACCAAGGTTTAATCATATCACTGTCTTCTGGTGATACCTGCCCCAAAAAATCGAACTCCAATCTTCTAACCCTTTGTGTATATTGCATTATCGCAAAGTTATCCTTTACTGTATGAAGATGGATATGGATGATAAATACTCAAAGGCTATAAAAACCAATATGGAAGAGATAGGTTGATACGCCTATCCATTTTGGAGAATAGAGCTATCTTTTGTCTGAAGTATTATGTTTGGCATGAGTGCACGGATAGAAGAGGATCGTGTCATTCATTCGCTGCAAAGCTTGTGAATACAGGATGAAGTTTGCGGCTTGATCTTGATATTTATGATGCATACCTCAGCCATACTTGATTTTTATCTTTATGTTTATGCAAAAATGGGCCAGAATGATAGTGAGGAAGGAAGGCTATAATGTAGAACAAACCACAGCTTTTATCATACTTTCATAAAGAAAATCAATTTTACATCTTTTGAGTGCCCTATATAAGTAAAGCTATTTTCATACTATATAATCATAAAGTAGTGAGATGCTGATTGTTTTATCTATCGAAAAACACTTGATATTCCTGCAAAGAGTTTATTTTGAAGCTCTTAATCAGTTAATGATTGAAAATCATCTCTCGCTCTCTTCTTTTACTGGAAGAAAAGTGTTCATGATTGGGGGGAAAAAAAATCTATTTTTCATTTTTTCATATACGATTCCCTATAACAGAAAACCGACCCATAAGCAAAACTTAAATTTGGCTGCTCGATATGCTTTGATCGTTTCTTTCTAACGATTTAGTTGATAGAACACTAAGATAGTCCGTGGAGCAGATGGAGGTAACCTAGGGGATGAAAGATGCAAGAAGACTACCAAAGCAACATAAATTTACTTAATATTTCCCCATTTGCTAGCAGTAATGCACCACACACTCAGGTACAGCTGTGATGAAAGAATGGGCAAAGTACGAGTTACCAAATGCAAAAAAAAAAATTCAATTTAAAATTATACACATAGAGCAGAGACTTCCTTCATTTGCCCTATCGGTTTTTGTGGATTTTTTTTGGAGTGAAAACAATTGCAAACATTTATATAAATATTCCTTTCTAAAAAAGCTGAATAAATAAGAGTATGAATTTGTGCGTGCGAGTGAGTTTGAGTCAGGAATTGTGCAATGTCCCTTCAGCTGTTTCTGGTTAACCTGAGCTCTGTTAGAGGCCAGACTACTCACTCTCATCGGCGGCAACGGAAACATCAACAAAGGGCTGATTCTAACTTATAAAGTGTAAGATCACACCTTGGTCCTAACTACATTCTCTTCTAGAGCCTAGTTAAATCTTGCTCAGACCAAAGGTTGAGCAAAGGACTTCCTAGGACTAGTAGCTATACGCGCTGATGGCAACAGAGAAAGAGAATAATTATTTTAACATGTAATCGAATTATGATAACGAAGTGATATAGGTATAGATATCCTCGATTGATTTTTATTATATTTGGCGCGGCGCATTGACCATTCTTACACATAATTGGCTAAAATACTTTTAAAGTTCTAAATTGAGATGCAATCCCAAAGGTTTCTATATCGCGGTCCCGATGTTTGGAACCCTGTAGTAGGTTGCTGGGGTGACCCCTATCGCCACTCCTCTTCGGTCTACCGGGCCAAGCAGTGAGCAATCCCTTGGTTTCCATATGGTCTGCTATTTGTTTATGTCAACTTTTATGAGATTAAAAAAAAATATTGAAAAATTTAACTTGAAGTTGCAATTTTTTCATGATTGTCAAATTTTAGCCAATGATTTAAAATATATCAGACGAAAAAATAACCATATATCCGGCCTGGTATATATCTAGCTGTTCGAGACTACAGCTGATTATGATTATTGTGATTATTGTGGTGGCCAGCGCAGATGATACGGTTTTTGTAATATCGATGATGAAACTTAATCACATCCTCATCAATAGAGCTTACAAGTAAATCTCTAGTTAAAATCGATACAGTGAAAGCCACAACAGGTGCTTACACTCTCATGAGGACTTTGCACTTGACAATCAGGTTTGAAGTTTTCATAAATCGAAAAAGCAAGAGAGCGAGAGAGAGTTAGAGAGGGTGAGAATGAAAGAGAGAGAGAGAGAGAGAGAGAGAGAGAGAGAGAGAGAGAGAGAGAAAGAGAAAGGAAGAGAGATTAGGAAGGAGAGATATGAGGAGCAGCAGACAAAATGGGCGAGATATAGAGAGAAAAAAGAGCTGATAGAGAGAAAACGGCAGAGAGAGAGAATGAGAGGGATAGGGAAATATTAAAACAGCGAAAGGAAGACTCAGTCATAATAATAAAAGAGAGAAAGAGAGAGAGAGAGAGAGAGAGAGAGAGAGAGAGAGAGAGAGAGAGAGAGAATAAGAGAGAGACTAAAAGAGAAAGAAAGAGAAAAGGGAAAATATGGCACACACACACACACACACAAAATGAGACGTAGGCAAAGAGGAAGAGAGAAAGAGAAAATGTTGGAAAGAGATAATTTATAACAACGCAGGGAGCGGAAGCAAGAGAACGAAGAGAGAAGAATAGAGTAAAAATAGCGTGTATGAGTAAGCGATAGAAATACAACATGAGAGTGAAAAAAGAATGCGGTAGAGAGAAAGAAAGTGAGAGTCAAAGAGAAATAATATAATAAAAAGTACGGAGAGAGAGAGAGAGAGAAAGAGATTGAAAGAAAAGGAAAGAGAGTGATAATGTGAAACCATTTCACAGAACAAGAGTCACAAAGAATGGAGAGAGAAAATAACAGTGATAGAGAGGGGGAGAGAGCGGCAGAGAATGCAGTGGACAAAATTTAGGCGAATATTTTATCAAAATTCAGAATTAGCGAATATTAATTGATAATTTTTTTTCATATGAGAGTTCTTTGTAGACTTCTTCACTTTGATTTTCTCTTACTTTTATAATGACATAAGGTCAACCATCTCGAACTTGAAATCACGTTTTCAACACGTACGAGAATCTATCTACCATGTCGATGGTCAGAGTACACTACTAGCTACCACGTCGATGGTAAGAGTACCCGACTATCTACTACGTCAATGGTAAGAGTACCCGACTATCTACTACGTCAATGGTAAGAGTACCCGACTATCTACTACGTCAATGGCAAGAGTACCCGACTATCTACTACGTCAATGGCAAGAGTACCCGACTATCTACTACGTCAAGGGCAAGAGTAGCCGACTATCTACTACGTCAATGGCAAGAGTACCCGACTATCTACTACGTCAATGGCAAGAGTACCCGACTATCTACTACGTCAATGGCAAGAGTACCCGACTATCTACTACGTCAATGGCAAGAGTACCCGACTATCTACTACGTCAAAGGCAACAGTACCCGACTATCTACTACGTCAATGGCAAGAGTACCCGACTATCTACTACGTCAATGGCAAGAGTATCCGACTATCTACTACGTCAATGGCAAGAGTACCCGACTATCTACTACGTCAATGGCAAGAGTACCCGACTATCTACTACGTCAATGGCAAGAGTACTCGACTATCTACTACGTCAATGGCAAGAGTACCCGACTATCTACTACGTCAATGGCAAGAGTACCCGACTTTCTACTACGTCAAAGGCAAGAGTACCCGACTATCTACTACGTCAATGGCAAGAGTACCCGACTATCTACTACGTCAATGGCAAGAGTACCCGACTATCTACTACGTCAAAGGCAAGAGTACCCGACTATCTACTACGTCAATGGCAAGAGTACCCGACTATCTACTACGTCAATGGCAAGAGTACCCGACTATCTACTACGTCAATGGCAAGAGTAACCAATGCCCATCACATTCATTTAATAACCTTAATCTTGCGGATTAGACACTTATTTATAGGCATAGCATATCTCTGTACAGACGCTTCCCTGCATGATGTCTTTTTTAATATTTGGACGAATAGAACAGGTTTCTCCTTTGCAGTGAATGTCCCTATTGTCGATGGACCGTAGTATTGAGCAGCTGACACCTTTCAGTTCAGTTTTCGCAGTTTTGTGGAGGTCTTCGAAGAAGAGGCATAGAGCTAGCGATAAGATTTGCCATTTCAAGTAACTTAAGTCATCTGCTAAAAATAGTCCTGGTAGCCACTTACATCACATATTGAAGGATTCGGAAAAAATTTACTTGTCACAAGCCTACTTGAGCAAACAACATATTAAAAAAAATTTCTATATTGCTGGTGTTTGTGTTCGTCCAAGCTTCTTTGTGGCGCAAGTGCAGATAGAAGCGACAGGCCTAAAAGGGCTTTCGGAGTTCGGTTGTTCACAAACAGCGACAGCCTCACGGTATTTTGTTAACTAATGTTTCTGAACAAAATATCCAAGTTTTGGTAAAATATAAAGGCGGTAGAGCCTATAACAATATGTTTGCCAGACAACTATATATTCTTCCCAATTGTAAATGGTATCACACTCGGACTTTAAATCGATAGAGCCAGGGATGATTAGAAAAAATGGCACGGTTTAAGTCCGTCGTGTATCTATAAGACATACAGATTCCTTCAGCCCTTAAATCAAGCCATGTCACGCGCGAGTTAGAATCTACAAAGACGTGGGGTTAGAACCGAACTAAACAGCCCATTACATAAACAACCCTCCATCTAAGATATTGTGTTGATCTATTCAATTGCACACGTATGATACATGTTGAAGTTTTGGTGTTTGGCCTGCTCTCGAAGCCTTTAGACTGAGAGTCTTTATGACAGATATTTATGAAAAAAGAACTGCTAAGATTTTACTCAATACCACTCTTGATTATAATGCCTGCTTACGGCACTACAGAACTGGTCTTCAAAGTTTTAGGTACTATCTACCGGTACAATCTTTAGAATGCAGAATTGATTTCACGAAATATTTCATTAAACTTTTACAATATTTTGTTTTCTCTACTGAGAATGTACTCACTGTCACAGAGCACTTCCAAGGCGGGCACGAAGTAGCTGTCACACACAATGGACAGCGCCAGGAACATGTAGATCACTCCGACCACGTGCAGCAAGATGGCGCCCTCTTTCCGCTGTTGTTGGGAGAAAATGTCTCGAGGAAACTGCTCCACAGCTCTGGGCGTGCAGTTCGGCATGTAGAGAAGGTGCCGAGACATGCCTGCAGAAGATATAATTTTTACAGTTACAGGGAATATAAAGCGATGATTAACCGAATAATACAATACTAAATAGGAAAACAGCCAAAAAAGGAAAGGAGAAAAACATATGATTGCTGAAGGCTTAAAATGGATACATTGATTAGTGCCACAAATAATATCTTTTGTGGGTTTGTGATTGAAAGAAACCTTCTTTTGACGGAGCTTCGTTCGTTAGCGTGGTAAATGATCTTCTACGTCTCTCTGCATGAAGGGTTAGTGTATAAAACAAAACACTGGCTATGCTGAATGTATAATTAACCCTCTAATTCGTATCGTTTCCTAAGAGTCTTTCAAAATATCATGTTTGTGGTAATATTCATTTTTTTTTCCAACTCTT